>MU134377.1:0-225742 GCA_015039355.1 Ramaria rubella | reverse complement strand
TGTATCATTAGTAAAAGGAAGATATTGTATAAAATTTTAAAAAACTTTAGATTATACATATGTATCAATAGTTAGTGTAAACATTAAAATAGATGTAAAGCTATTAATTCTGATGTGTGATTGAGATTATGTACATTTAGTCTGCTTGTTTGCAACCTCAATACATGTGAATGACCCTCTGATGTCTCGATCCACACTCGTCATCACCTGTGTAGCCATACAGGTCGTCGTTGCCTGCACCATCCATGTGCGGCGGTGGCAACTCTCCCGTTTGGGACGGTGGTGTCGACTAAACACAAAACATCGGCTGTAGTGGTGGTGGTGGTAAGGGGGAGGTGCAGCAGCAACATCGGTGGTGGGGCCGTCGCCAGTGGTGGTGGTGGATGGCAAAGGATGGTGGTGGGAGGGTGTGGATGGCAGTGGGGGGGGCGGTGGGTGGCGATGGGGACCACGCGGATGAGGCTGAGGTGGACTGCGGTGGTGTCATCCCCAGAGTTCCCATGCACCAGTGGCTCTGTCTGATCAGATCCTTCATTCAGCCTTTCTTGATCTTCAGACATGTTTTAAACCTTTTGAGTGTCACACCTGTAGCATTACCGGAGCACCCTCTCAGGGCTTAGTTTTTTGATAGGGTTGTAGGCTATGTATTCACTTTGAATTCTAGCATTATTCAACAAAAATGGGACTGCCTGGGATTCACACTGGCAAGGAAGCATGAACACTAGGAGTTTGAATGTTTTTCTAAGCAACCAGTCATGACTCCCTCAAGCACCATACATTGCTTTGGGAACTCCGAATTCTCTTGTAGAAATTACCATGAGTTGTATTTTAGTTGTTTATTAATTATTGCCTCCAAAAACTGTGCTTAAAGACAATTTAATATTAGCTAAGGAGTGTAAATGCTCCTGAACTGGCCCCTTTGACCATAGTTAAGGCTAGTGTATTATGGTCAAGCTGTGAATCACCTTATCCCATTTACTACTCATTGTGAACATGTTATTAAAGACATCTAGTTATTGATGATGGTCTGACAATCAATATACACCTTGTACTACTGGTGTTTTAAACTCTTGGTGTGATCAAATACTCAATGACCAATAGTATTGATCTGTCTTAGTAGCAAGACTAGACACATTGTCAGGGATCTTGTAAGTTTCCCTCACATACGCACTCTTCATTTTGTATTGATTTTCTGTCCATGCCCTTAACTTATGTAGGTTAGACTGGTTAGTGCAGATGCCTCAGGTTTTACTCGCGGACTCCTTCTGTGGTTCCTTCTCACAATTCCAAGTATCTACACCAACTCCATGGTAAAGTAGTATTGTGCATAGCATGTCTGCTTCTCATTATCTCCCACAGCTCTGACATTTACAGTCCAAGCTCTCGCTTCACCTTCACACTCGTCTTACATGCTATGCCCACGATTTTTATCTCTCACCTGCACCACTTCTCCGGTATTATCGCATCTCTCACAGCATAAGCACTGAACACCTAGAGGGTGTTGATCAGTGTGTCATCCAATTCTTCTCACTTTCCTTTTTTCAAACTTATGGGTCCTGCGTTTTAGGTACATCACATTGGATATCATGATTGTGGCATTTTGTGACTCACTGTCTGCACTTTAGTGAGGCCAACTTTCAATCATTTTGCCACCGATCTTGACACATTAACAGTGGAAACCTTATGAAACTGTCCTTAGATATACTCATCTTCACCTCTCAGCTCTCATGTTCTCTGGGCAGGCGCGGCACATTGTTACTTTTCCTGAACTACTATGCCACAGTAAAGATTTTGAGATTGGTCACACCTGCATTTGGTAGGTTGGTGGCTGTGGAATGAGGATAGGAGGTGCACAAATGACTTAGAGTGTTATAGCTTTAATCTCTTACTGGTATTTGTGATTGATTTTGTAGGGTGAGTTCTGAGTCAGTATGGCATGAGTGGGGCAAGAGAGCAAAGAGATCATGTAAGTACCACCCATATGCAGTTCACTCTTGTGCACTGCCAGATTTTCCTGCTGAGAACTTGCAATGCCTCCAGCTCCATCATGAATGCCATCTGCGTCTGTTGTAGCTTCTTGGGGTCTACAAACTGACTGCTGTGCATGTGTAGTTGAAGATCAAGGAGAAACTTACTTTGGTTGAGGGGTGATGCAGGAGGGCAGGTTTGATCTCATTGAGCTGAAACAAACTTGATTACGATACCCAGGCAAGTCGGTGTGTGTCTGAAGCATCATCAAATAGCACTTACACCATCTACTTGGATTCTGAAGTGATCCTGTGCAGGAGTAGTTGAAGGGCTAGGAGCAAACCAACTTCATTCAAGTGGTGATGCAAGACAGCAATGCCTGTTTGATCTTATTGAGCTGAAAAAAGGGGTTTGTTACGACACCCAGGTAAGTCAGTGTATCTCTGAAGAATTGTTAAACAGCACTTATGTCGTCTACTTGTCTGCCCCAGTGTTAGTAATGCGTGCCAGATTCAATGTCGGACTGTTAGGGTTTGCCGGATTTGACGTCGGGGTTGGATTTGGTTGGAACTCTCCTTGACTGAGATTGATGGTTGCAATATTTGGAAATGCGCGGAATACTGGATGACTCAGAAGTCAGAGATCAGAAGACTGATCTATATGGGTGTTGGCTTCAACTTATGGGTTGCGCCCTCTTGGATTTCTAGTGCCCTGGTATTTCGGACTGAAGACTGGAAATGTTATCGGGGTTCCAATTGGTCGGGTCTGTTCGGAGGTCAGTGCCAATGATGCGTTGAGACTTATCGGAGATGAGCGGGAGCATTGAAAACTTGGGGATGTGGAGTCAATGTGGATGGAATAGGTGTAACAATAAATCAAGATCGAGTAAGGGTTAGCTTTACTGGAAAGCGAGTGTAATCAAGGAGGACTTGGAATGTTGGATGAGGTAGGGTCAGAATAACCGAAAAGACTGGAATGATTGGGATGATTGGAATAGTTGGAATACCGAACAATTTGAAGGAATTTGATACGATATGATATGATGTGATACAATATGATACGATGCGATACAATACGATACAATACAATTCAATACAATACGATATGATACGATATGACACGATTTACAAGCTAAGGAAGCTTGATCAAGAGAGAACATATTTAAGACATGCGGGATTCCGAAATTGGGAATGGAAGATAAGGGTGCGTGATACAGAGTTCCGAAGTCGGAGCGAATATGGAAATCAAGATGTGCGTGATACAGAGTTCTGGAGTCAGAGTGAATATGGAAATCAAGATAAGATGTACAGGGATAATGTCGAGATAAAATCGTGACTAAGAATAATAAATGGGGACATGTCGGAAGGAAGTGGAAAAGAGCTTATTGGAATACGTGAAACGTTGGAGTAACATGGGTCAGATCTGGGATCTAACAGTATCTCCCTTTTACGGCCAAGCCCTTGAGGCTGATTACATTATTGAATACCGTGGGAATTTTTGGGTGTCGGTTATCCGTAAAGCCTGAGATCTTGGATCGGACATATATATATAGGAGACAATGCTTTGTGAAAACACAAAACACTTTTGATCCCCTACCACCACCACCACCCAAGCCAAAAATGCCATTGCGTTCCAAGTTGTTGTCACCCCACCTGCTCCGTCATCAAAATCAGCTCCGGCAAAGAACTCGCCGCCGAAGTGAGGGAGTACGAGCAGAGGAGGGCAGAGTTGGAGGCCAAAATGCGGAAAAGGGCGAAGGCGAAGCAGGAGAAGCAAGAGAGGGAGGTGGTGGAACAGCAGGAGCGGGAGCGGAAGGAGCAGGAACGGGAGTGGAAGGAGCAGGAAGAACAGGATCGGAGAGCAAAGGAGAAAGAGGAGGCAGATTGGAGGAAGCGGAAAGAGGAGGCGGATTGGCGGAAAGCTGAGTTGACACGGGTGGTGTGGGAGGAGTTGAAGCGGGAGGAGGCCCAACTCAAAATTTTTTCGGTAAGTCAAATTGTTGTGTGCTGATTGACGGATTGACAGAAGATCGAACTAGCCAGAGAAGGTCGACCAGTATCCAAAAGGCGGTTCGGAATTCGTCAGAGGCCGCAAATGGCATCTTGAGGATGTGTGGTCAGAGGCCGATGACTTTGACAATAGGTGTGTGCTTTGTTGGATGCGGGGTTTAGAGTGCATTGACGAGGAGCGGAGGACCGGAAAATCACGGAAGCAGGCCTGCATTCAGTGTCAGAAGGATCAGAAGAAATGCACAAGGCCAGGTGATGCAGATTTCACGGCAGAGATGGTGGGGAAGTCGTCATTACCGGCATCCAGGCGGGTTTGGGTGGAGAACGCAGAGGCCAGACCAGGACTGGCGATGAAAAAGCGTCGGGCAGAAGCGGTCGCGGATCAGGATGGGGTGGTGTCATCGGGGAAAGGTAAAGGAAAGGAGCGGATGATGGAGGACGACACGGAGGACGAGGTGGAGGATGCGGGGCTCGTGGCAGAAGTCCACAGGCTCTGAAAAACCATCCATTTCCTCACAAAGTGGCTCCACTACAATGTGGAGGGGATGGCAACCTTCAACCAATCATTGAAGAAGTCGCACAGGATCACAGAAACCAAGTTCAAATTCCAGAAGAAGTGGTGGGAGACGTACCACGGGGCATCAGTGCCGCAACCGGAGTTGGGCTCGGAAGCCGGGTCAGAGAATGAGGGGGGAAACGTCAGGCCGCAACCAGGATTGGAGACGGCGGCGGACAAGGGGAAAGGGAAAGTGAAGGAGGCGGACAACGTCGGGATGGACGTCGATGTTGTCCTGGAGATACCGGAAAAGGAGGTTCCGGAGGAGGAGGTTCTGGAGGAGGCAGAAATCGGCCAGGAACCGGAGGCAGGAATTGGCCAGGAGGCAGTGAATCCGGGAGATGTGGATTTGGAGAAACAAGTGGAAGAGGAATCGGGGAATTCGGCGGGGCTTGACCCGGAGGTCAATGGGCCGGAAGAGGAAATGATGCAGTGAATAGGAGTTGGAAGGGGAAAAGTAATATAAATAAATCAGAGGAATTTCGGTGAAGTAATGTAGAAGGGTTTAGACAATGAAGTTATTTCTTGTTGGTTTAAGATCAGAAAAAATGAAATGATCGGAAAAACGGAAAGCTTGGAACAACGGAAATGATCAGATCAATGAAAATGCTTGGAAAAAAGGAAAACTCGGAAACACGAGAAACAGTGAATCAAGGATGTTTGAAGTTCAAGGGTGTCAGAGAATCGGGGAAGTTGGAACTGGACGAATGTCGGGATTGACTCGGGATTGGGATTGGACGTGTAAGAATCATGAAGAAGTTGAGAGGGTCGGAATATTGGGATGTGAACAGTCATAGATGTCAAAGGAGTTCTGGAATTGCGGGATGTAAATAGTGACTTAGTAGGAACCAAAAATTGAAGTGTTGGGTTGGAAATTGTTGGAAAAATATTGGAGTCGGAGTAGGGGATTGCAATGGGTAAGTTGTCAACATAGTGGCTACTCCCCCTTTAAGGTAGATGTCCCATTGTCTACCTCAAGTGTTGGAAGATCGGTAAGGAGTTGGAGTGTCGGGGGACCGAAGGATTCATCGGAAACGTATTGGCTTTTCTAAGGAGATGAACAGTGTCTTCTTGGAAAATTTCTCAATAGTGGTCTTGATGTTGTCTGGTTGAAATCATTGTAATCACAGATTTCCTGAGAAATTCAGAGCATATCAGAAGTTCGGATTTGAAGGAGAACATGAGGAGTGAATCGGAAGTTTGGATATTCAGAGAAGTGTTTGCAGGGGAAACAGGGTAAGGAAAACGTGTAGGGAAGAAAAGGGTGTCGGAAAGGTAGGAATTGAAATGTTCTGGTGGAGTTGTGGGTTGTTTTCGGAAACATTGTTAAGGTACTTGATATTTGGCCTGGAATATTGTCCTAATGGTTGAAGGGTTGGAATCGGAAACGTGAGTCGGAGGATGTATGGATGGTGCATTCATGGATACGAGGGGTTTAACAGCGCCTTTCAAAGGAGATCATTATTGTTTCCGAAGGTGGTTTGTCAGTTATTGTCCCATAATGCAGAAATTGGTATTCATGACTAGACTTAGAGTTGGAGTAACTGTGTTGTATCTTGAATAGTCGGATTCGGAAGTCTGGAATTTGGAGGTCGGAAAACTAAATCTTGGATGTGGAAGGATGTCTTTTAGGAAGATTTAGCGTTCGGGCTTGGGGATCGTCCTGGGGTGTTCTCGAGGAAGTACAGATGTACTGTGCGGAATGTATCGGATGAAATCCTATAGCTAGGATCTCGTTAACATATTCTCGAGGTGGTTCTGGCATAACTAGATGTAAGGAAAATGATTTTTCCAAAGTGAGATTCTCTCCCTCTGATAGGTGTGATCTTGTCGGAGTATGTAGTGGAATATTGATGATCGCTTGTCAGGAATTGGAAGAATCGATGTAACGGATCTTCCTATCGGAAATGTGCCGAAGTTTCCACATCATTGTTGCGAGTTGAGGTTTCAACAAGCATTGATGTTGGACATTTATGGCGGGTTGAGGGATGTCGCAGCAAAGTCGGATTTCAGAGATTTGGAAAAACACAGATTGCAGGTTTCCTAAAGACATGTCATAGAATTGACTCTTCTTGTTGAGGAGCGCAGAACTAGGTACTACCCAATACCCTGTCAATGAACGGATTGTAGTGGGTGGGTTAGTGGCATTCCCAGCACATCGGAACAATTAGAAACAAGTGTTGTTATACGTAATGTAATAGGAACCAGATTTTTCACTCAATGGGAGGATGTGATTGGTGTGGATCGCCTACTGGGTGTTGCGACATAATGTCGTTGGTGATGGAAGGACAGAGACCAGCGGAAAGCGGGAATCCAAAGAGATAGCATTTAAACATAATGATCGGTTGAAACTGTTTGGAAGGGGGATATTTGGAGTTTAGGTGGAATTGTTGGAAGTACGAAGGGTGTTTTTGGAACGCGTCTGTGATGTTCTCGGTAAGGCACAATGAGATGTGAACGTGGATTCATGCTCGAGAGTCTGTGAGCTGTCAGTTTTGGGGATTCGGAAGGTCCTCTAAAGGGACCGTGATGTCGGAATCACTTAGCATCACAGTTGTGGTTTGGGATTTTGCTTTCCTGGCAAAGGATGATGACCTCGGGCATTCTTTCACCTTATGACCAGGTTTTCCACAGTAGAGGCATAACTTTTGATCGATGCATTGTTGTCTCTCCTGTAGTACTAACTTGCCGTCTTGTCCGAGGATGTCAGAAAGTTTTGGTGTCGGCAAAGTCAGGGTTTGGTCAGAAATTGCTGCCGTGTATTGTGAGTCATTATCACAAGGATGGTTGGAAGCCGCATTGTTGATGCTGCTCGGAATTGGGTCGGATTTGAAGTCTTCGTTTGTGAGGCACTTGTTGGAAAGACTGGGGTACTTGTGAATGTTCGATGGGTTGACAACATTTCCGGCAGATCTGTCGGTGTCGTCCAAATCGAGTGTTTGAATTCGGGTGTTGGAAGACATTATAGAAATCAAGAGTGTTAGCTTGTAAATACTGTTAGAGACGCGTGCCAGATTCGACATCAGACTGTTATGGTTCGCTGGATTTGACATCAGGGTCAGATTTGGTTGGAACTCTCCTTGACTGAGATCGATGGTTGCAATATTCAGAAATGCATGGAATACTGGATGACTCGGAAGTCGGAGATCCGAAGACTGATCTATATGGGCGTTGGCTTCAACTTATGGGTTGTGCCCTCTTGGATTTCTAGTGCCCTGGTATTTTGGACTGAAGACCAGAAATGTTATTGGGGTTCCAATTGGTCGGGCTGTTCGGAAGTCAGTGCCAATGATGCATTGAGACTTATCAGAGATTAGCAGGAGTGTCGAAAACTCAGGGATGTGGAGTCAATGTGGATGGAATAGGGGTAACAATAAATCAATATCGAGTAAGGGTTAGCTTTACTGGAAAGCAAGTGTAATCAAGGAGGACTTGGAAAGTCGGATGAGGTAGGGTCAGAATAATCGAAAAGATTGGAACGATTGGGATGATTGGAATAGTTGGAATACCGAACAATTTGACAGTATTTGATACGATAGAAGGAATTTGATATGATACAATATGATGTGATATGATATGATACAATGTGATATGATATGATACAATGCGATACGATACGATTCGATACAATATGATATGATACGATACGACATGATACAACACGATTGGAGTTCTGAAGTCGGAGTGAATACGGAAATCAAGATGTGCATGATACGGAGTTCTGGAGTCAGAGCGAATACGGAAATCAAGATAAGACGTACAGGGATAATGTCAAGATAAAATCGGGACTAAGAATAATAAACGGGGACATGTCGGAAGTAAGCGGAAAAGAGCTTATCGGAATACGTGAAACGTCAGAGTAACATGGGTCGGATCTGGGATCTAACACCCAGTCATGACTCTGTGTTTGCAGATTCACCCACAGATCAGAATCCTGCAGGTGGCTGAGTATAAAATCAGATCAGCACATTTGTACCATTGTTGCAAGTGTATGTGTCTACACTGACACATACACATACACTTGCAACAATGGTATGAACAACAGGATGAAGGTCAGAATGTCAGTCACATGACCCCCAGATATCTGCCGAAATACCCATGAGTTCCACAGGCCAGACCTGTATCCAAACCTTATCTATGGGAAACAGATATCTGAATCTGTGGATGGGATACCCATGGGTAATGGGCACTCAGGCTTGAAAACCCACATGGCTCTGAGTATAGGATTGGGAAGTTTGTTAAATACCTGTGGGTACCCGGCTCCATAACATTCTATTTTAGTGAGCATAGTTAGCCACCATGTGTACATAATTTTGACAATTTATTTCATATTTTTAGTTAATTTATTGGGGCCTGTAGAGGCCTCACAAGTTTTGCTGGCACAGCAGCTGGAGCTTATGTAGCTCCGCTTCTTTGGAGGTCACGTGACCTGGTGAACCTTGGTCGAAATGACACAAGCTTCGTTAGGTCACGTGACCTACTAAGAATAACAAACAGCGAAGCTACACATGCTGTGCTGGGAAAACCTGTGGGGCCTCTACAGGCCCCAATAAATTAGCTAAAAATACGAAATAAATTGCCAAAATTACGTACAGATAGTAGCTAACTGCGCTCACTAAAAGCGAACAAATTATATACTCGTGGATCAACCTGCGAGTAGTCACAAACCTGTGGGTTTGGATCCATGAGTTCAGATCACCTGGATGCAAAACCCATCTGGATATGAGTATAGGTTTTGAAAGTGAGAATACCCACAGATCTGAGTCCAAGTGATCCATGGGTAGACTCATGGACAGGCCTAAAGCACGGCTGCAGGAATTGATAAAACATTTACAGAGTAACATGCCATGTGCTTTGATAAATCTTTGAGAATAGACCAAAAAGACACCAGAAAAGAGACACACTACAGTTTTAATGATACTGGTATACATGCTACAAACTTATAAATACATAAGAAACAAACAGATTTATAATTAAAAATTATTGTAAATCAATGCAGTGGCATATCTGGTTGTATGCAGCTCCATGCCTTCACAACACTAGCCAGCCACACGAGACAGCCCACAAATTATGCATGACTGTGACCGAGTACAATGCACTCTCTCAACCTCAAACTTCCACTGTATGTTCAGGAATTCTGCCTGTGATCTTTTCCTCCACATTGCTGACAAGCTGAAAGTGAAACAAGTTGTAAATCCAGGTTCTGTTAAGAGATTTGCAAGTTTGCATACATTCTTCAAAATCCAGTTCTACCAGTGGCTCACATTTGTTTCACTCTTCTACGACTATGTTCTGATTCCTGAAGTCTTTGGCATGTTGTATTTTCACTCACCTGCTACAAAACATTGTGCTGTCAGTAGGCTATGTCTGCCTGTCCTTCAATGCTTTGTGTCCAGTCCCAGGTGTGTTTCCATGACCATATACACAGCCATGATTCCCTTCTGTGATGAAATGTGTTGCACCACTAGTTGTATTTTGGGTTAAGCTAATAAAAGTATGAAAGGAGGTGTAACTTACTAGTAAGAGACTCTGTGATAAGCAGAAGCCCCAGGAGGGCACAATGAAAGCTGCAGTCAGGCATGCAGAGCCCATCTGCATCAGGCCAATGATGCTGGCATCTCATGCCAAGCTTGTGTGTCAAGCTCCACTTGGTGTTAGGGTGGGACATCAAAAGGTTGGGACCATAGCTTAAGTTGGCTCCCAAGTACACTTTGATGAGCTCAACCTGAATAACAAGGATGTCTGTTATTGGTGCAGTCAAACAGGGCTGACTGCTCTAGATGCATTGCAAACATGCCTCAGCACATCAAAGACAAGATCATGAACATGTTAAAAGGAGCTCAGTTCCCCATAAATAATAAATGGAAATACAAACCATTATTAAAGGCATCATAAACTTGATGATCAGAGACAGAGTAAAAGTTAAATAATGGGAATCGTTCACTGCCATGCACATGCATCAGCCTACAATCTGTTAATCAACTACAACTCGATCATGACACTCGATATTTTGAATGTACCACTCCAATGCCTCACCTTTGAGGCGAGTGCCCAAATAGTTCAACTGGAGTTCTGTGCTGGATGGACCCAGTAAGCTATTCATGCCTAACCATCTCAGGATTCCTGAGATGAAGTTCTTGAATTCTTCGAGATCTGCTTTCCCAGTATATTCTGCTGGGTGAGGTAGTTTTACTCTGGCTTTAGCAAGCATGGATTTGTCTGGCTCAATGTCCTTGTGTTTCTCAAGGGAAGCTCACACCATCTTTGCAACTCCATCTACATAGGTAGATGGATTTCCTACTATCTCCTGAACCCTCTGTTCAGGATTCGTAACTGCTAGTGATCCTGCACACGGTATCACTTGCATCTGCCTGTGCTGGCAGGGGACATGATTACTCACATCCTGCTGCACCGGTGGATTGACAGTGAGTTCATCAATCTGATACAACAGTTGATGTTTGTCAGCTGTTAAAAACACATCCCTCAGTCTATGACTGCTGCTGAGGGTGGATCGAGCCACTCTTGCTGACTCGATCAGCTTGTTGAAGGCATCGCCACCAACTCCAGCAATATATGCCTCCTGATCTTTTTTTTGGGTTTTATTGCAGTGCTGCCAACTTAATTGGCAGTCAAAACAGTGTAATGTTCCTTGCTGTTCACACAGGGCAGACTGAGCCAAAAGATGGTATTGGTATCTGCAGTTGTGTGGTTACAGGTAAAGGTTCTTTTTCTTATCTAATTACTTGTGGACAACTGTATAGTTGTCCAGTATCTACAAGAACCCCTAGTGGGTGGTTTATATAATACAACCCATAAGTCACTTTGGTGACTTATATACCTTAGATAGTAGCATATATGCTACTATAAGAATATACATTCTTACAAAATTCCTTTGTGGATATTTTCTCTATCATGAGCCTCCAGCTTGCGATCTGTCTCTTCTTCAGTACACTGGAGCATAATGATGCTATCCTGTTCAAGGGTAGCACTCGCTTCATGAGGAACATTTCTGTTACTCAGACCAGATGGAGGTGGCATCCTCTGTCTGTCTTGTTTCTTATGAGCCTTTTGGCCTCACGGTCGAAGGATGCAGCAGACGGTGAGTCTAGCCGGCCATTGCAACTCCCTGCCTTCCTACGTAGACATTTGCCTCACAGTGCATCAGCAGTGAAGCAGAGTTACAAGGATCAGCTCAAACAACAAGCATCCCAGCTGTTCAAGGCATCTCCCTGATACCCAAAGATCTCCTCCATCGACCCCACCACCCCCTCTATGAAGTTCTGTAAATTAACAATGACATTGTCTAGGTCGCAAGCCAGCCTTCTGATCCAGCTCCACACTGACCATGTGCACTGAACAAACACCTAGCCACCATCAGTGCCATTGAATGCAAGCAGCAAGATGAATCAGTCCACCATTATCTCCTCCAATGCCCATCCTAGGCCCATCAATGACATTGTTTGGTGACACTTTGCATAGAAACACTGTAGAGATCTCCTACTTACTTTCTGAGCCAGACGCTATCCCCTTTCTCTTTAGGTATATACACCAAACCGGTAGATTCAAACATGTCCTACCCCCCACCCTGGTCTTGAACTAGACTACTTGTAACACCCTTCTTGTCTTCTTCATCCAGCTCCCATTGATATCCCCTAGCCACGGACATTACAAGTCAGATCTGCCCATCCGTGCACCCTCCTGTTGTTGTCTCTTCCTGCCACTACCCCATACACTCATCATCGCTGCCCTGCCCACTCATCATCGCTGCCCTGCCCACTTGCTGTTGCTGCATTGCCCACCTATGCCCGCTCACCCACAGGCTCAAATGCTCCTGTCGTCTAACCTGCACTCCATGTCACGCTTGCTACCCCTTGCTACACAGATTTTTATTCCTACTCTTTAACACCTCTCAAAGCCTATAATCAATTTTCTCCCCTACTAACTCCATTTTAACCTAAAAGCCATCTTAATTCTACATTCAGAGTGTGAGTCTGCATGTGGACCCCCCAGCCAATATGGCAATTGTTTTTATTGCTTCGAGATAGCATGAGCCTCTAGTCACACCTGCCTGTATTATCCTACATAGGGCTCCGCCCCAATGGATAAAAATGGAAAGAAAAAAAAAGAAAAAGGGGGGTGGGGTTGGGAGAGTAGAGAGTATTTGGTGTCAGCTTAAGCTGAAAACCTGACTTGTTGATGTTCCACCCTAGGAAGAAGTGGAGCTTGATGTGATGAAAAGTGGAGTTCGGCACACAAGCTTGGCACAAAAAGGCAGTTGGTATTGATAGTGGCGGCATTGATGTGTCCTTGAAGGAAAGCTGTATATGTAGCAATTAACATGCCTGACCATGACCTTCATCGTATACTCCTGGGGATTCTGCTCAGTGCAGAACTTCCTGAGCCCCCTCTCATCCGTTTCTCGAGCTTAGAGCAAAACACAAATCCAAATACCCTGTTTATGCTCCCAGCCAGTGGTGAGCAGCATATACGTCCTGCACAAGGAGGCCAATGCATCACAGAAAAATGGCTTGAAAGCTTGAGTGATGGTGAGTGCTTATGGCACTTTTGGTAAGTTGTAGGTGTTATCTTAAATTTGCCTGTCCAACTATCTGTAGCATGACAGCAAAACAAAGCATGTGTTTTGATGCTTCTGTGGTTTATCACTAGCAAATGAATCCACATTTACAGGTGTCAAAGCACTTGCACTTTTGTGTGCACGGTGTCATACTGCAGGAGACCAATTCAACCTTTCTGTAAGGTATATGCAATCACAATCTGCAATATCAGGGGTTGTGAACTGGATGGTCCTGTATTTGGATGAGATGTGGACTCACCTCTTGAAATGGGAGCATGAGGGAATTCTCACTCCTGAAAGGCTTTCTCGCTATGCTGATGCCATCTACACACAGGGTGCACCAACCAGAATGGTGTTTGGCTGGCCTGACTGCACAAAATTCCACATCTGTCAACCAAGCCAATTTTAGCGCATGGCATGCAATGGACAGGAGCAAATCCATTGCCTCAAATATCAAGCCATAGTGATTCCTAACGGAATGATTGCACAGTTGCATGGTCCTGTTGATAGACAACGACATGATGTGCTGCTTTTGTCAGAGGGTGGCATAGCAGATAAACACAGAGCCTATGCCACACAGCTGCACTCACAGCCCAAACCAGCTGGAACCCACCTGTGAGCCAGCAGCCTCACAGGCTGAAACATGCTTGGGTGCTGTATTTTGTGTATGTGTCAAAAACTCATCCAGAGCGCGCAAAATGCATGTGGGATGACACAAACACCTCACACACTCTGTACTATGCATTTCCCACACATTGTGGCCAAAATGAGAAAACCAGCTGGGACTCACCTGTGAGCCAGCAGCCTTACAGGCTGCCACATGGTTGGGTGCTGAATTTTGTGTACATGTCAAAAACTCATCCAGAGCAGGCAAAATGCACGTGGGATGACACAAACACATCCCACACTCTGTACGATGTGTTTCCCACACCTGGTGGCCAACATGACAAAACCAGCTGAGACTCTCCTGTGAGCCAGCAGCCTCACAGGCTGCCACACGCTTGGGCACTGTATTTTGTGTACGTGTCAAAAACTCATCCAGAGCACGCAAAATGCACATGGGATGACACAAACACATTGCACACTCTGTACAATGTGTTTCCCTCACATTGTGGCCAAAAAGACAACACCAGCTGGGACTCACCTGTGGGACAGCAGCCTCTCAGGCTGCAACACGCTTTGGCACTGTATTTTGTGTCCATGTCAAAAACTCATCCAGAGCATGCAAAATGCACGCAAGATGACACAAACACCTCACACACTCTGTACGCTGTGTTTCCCTCATATTTTGGCCAAAAATACAACACCAGCTGGGACTCACCTGTGGCACAGCAGCCTCTTAGGGTGTAACACACTTGGGCACTGTATCACGTGTACATGTCAAAAACTTGTCCAGAGCATGCAAAATGCACATGGGATGACACAAACACCTCACACACTCTGTATGCTGTGTTTCCCTTACATTGTGGCCAAAATGACCAAACCAGCTGGGAGTCACCTGTGAGCAAGCAGCCTCAGAGGGTGCACCACCCTTGGGGGCTGTATTTTGTGTACTTGGCAAAAACTCATCCAGAGCACACAAAATGTAGGTGGGATGACACAAACACCTCACACCCTCTGTACAATGTGTTTCCCACACATTGTGGCCGAAATGGCAAACCCAGCTGGGACTCACCTGTGAGCCAGCAGCCTCACAGGCTGCAACATGCTTGGGTGCTGTATTTTGTGTCCCTGTCACACACTCATCCAGACCACACAAAATGCATGCGGAATGACACAAACACCCCACATGCTCTGTACCATGCATTTCCCACACATTGTGGTCGAAATGTGGAGAACAGCTGGGACTCACCAGTGAGCTAGCAGCCTTACAGGCTACAACACGCTTGGGCACTATATTTTGTGTACCTGTCAAAAACCCATCCAGAGCATGCAAAATGCACACAGGATGACACAGCCACCTCACACACTCTGTATGATGTGTTTCCGACACATTGTGGCCAAAATGACAAAAGCAGCTTGGACCAACCTGTGGGCAAGCAGCCTCACAGGCTGCAACACACTTGGCTGCTGCATTTTGTGTATGTGTTAAAAACTTATCCAGAGCATGCAAAATGCACACGGGACATCAAAAACACCCCACACACTCTCAGATCGAGTGTTTGGCTCATCTTTGGATTCCTGTTGACATTTCCTGTGCTCTCGGCAATTTTTCCACACATACACAACACGCAGCTGCCAAGTGTGTTGCAGCCTGTGAGGCTGCTTCCTCACCGCAGAGTCCTAGCTGGTTTTGCCATCTCATTGAAATGGAATGGGAAACACATTGTATGGAGTGTTTGAATCATATCTGACTTGCTGTGGACATTTCCTGTGCCTTGGATGAGTTTTCCACACATCCACAAAACACAGCTGCGAAGTCTGTTGCAAAGTAAGGCATCTCACATCACCTACTTCCATGCTACATGTATTTCAACTTCAGACCACTGTACATGCCTCTGCATGGGAATTTTACCGCCATACACCTGAACCCACCAATGAATCACTGTGTGAATCCCCAGCACTGCAGGGCCTTTCCTTTCAAAATACAGAGATAAGCACACAATGATATTACATCAATCTAACAGTTTACATTTTTGCCAATGTATGAATGACTGAAATCAGATAAACAGTAATGAATGGCTTTGTGAACATGAGGTGGATCTGAAGCACACAGCAAATGTAATAGACATAGCTTTGTTTACCTTTTGAGTTGGGTCGAGTTCCAGCAAGTGGCCTTTTCATGCTTCTCGTCGCAACTCTGTGATCATCGAAGTCAGAGTTCCCATGTGGGTTAGTTCGTGAATGCGCCACTGGAACAGTTCGATGGCTAGATTAACAGAAGAGGAAAGTATTGAGTTAAAACATTACAATATCCTGTGCAATAAAATCTACCATGCGTCAACACTTGTCTACATTTGTTCTCTGCTCCAGCTGTGTGTTCTGCGACTGTAAGACCAATATCACAATGACTGGGCCACCAAAAGAGATCAGCAATCCAAAGGTATCATCAGTATCATCCTTTGGCGTCAAGGGGGTTTGATGGAGGGCGTGATAAGTCTGTTATTATGAGACGAGTCCACGATCAACCTATAATCTAGTGCTGAAAATTGTCATGGCTAC
The DNA here is from genome assembly GCA_015039355.1 of Ramaria rubella. NCBI lineage: Eukaryota > Fungi > Basidiomycota > Agaricomycetes > Gomphales > Gomphaceae > Ramaria > Ramaria rubella. Next base: position 209,472 of record MU134377.1, on the reverse strand, counting down.
CACGTTTGTGGGAAAATCAAGGCCTACTCACCCAGAGGCTGACATTGAACGTGGAGTTCAAGAACTGCAGCACGGGATTGTTCAGAGGTCCAATGACTTCCTTGAAGGTGTACTTGTGGTGTGGCTTGCAAACAGCAGGCAGTATGGTCCTGCAGAGGTCCACTGGGGCTGTGGATGGTGGCGTGGCACCCCTTGTGGCTCCAGGTTGTTGAGGTGGCATGGGGCAACGCGAGACAGCGACGTGGGGGTGGTGGCATGCATGCGTGCGTCCAGGAGTGTATGGGGGCTGGGCGGTGGCTGTTGGTACAGCCTGGGGTGTAGGAGGGCATAGGAGGGCAGGGATGAAGGGGAGGCCATGTGGGATATGACTGCAGATGTGTGCAGCGCTGCGGCACATGTGGGGTGTGGGGTGGGTGGTAGAGTCCAACTAGGGTCTGGGGGGATGTCGGTACAACCGACATCCGTCCCCCCTGCCTGGCGCGTGTCCGCCGTAGTGGTAGGCCATCACGGAGGGCTGTCCAAGCCTGGATGGCGCCATTTGGTCGTGCGCCACCACTGGGGTGCACGGATGTTTCAGCACGCAGCAGCGCAGCTTATGTGCAGTCCCAGTGCCCAGAGGACATTTTGAGGTCCCCTGGCATGGATGGGGCCTGTCTGCGCCTTCACGTCACTGTGGCTGGCAGCGAGAAGCCGCCTGCGTCACATGGAACGTCACACACAGTGACATAGTGGCTGGCTTTGCGCCTGGCTTTGCACCTTGCTGCATGGCTCGCTACAAAAATGAAAGAAAAATGTTGACTTTTTTGCCAACATTTTTTGTGTGGAAAATTGGGGTGAAATGCATGGTTTTAGACATATTTTCTCTCTGAAAAATGTGGATTAAAGTTCAGCTTTTCATGTCCTCTTTCAGCTTGAAAACCTCAGCAAAATCTTTAGTTTTTATCATGAAAAAAGGTGACAAGTTGAATAATTTAATTTCTTAAAAATGCTTGAAAAGGGACCCCTTCCAGAGATAAAAAAAAGTTGTAAAAGATGCTCTCAAAAGTCAAAAGAATTAGGGTGAAATAGGAGGAGGAAATGTGGTTTTTCTCAGCCTTTTGGAGCACAGATATTTAAACAAAAACCCAGATTTTTTGGATGTAATTTTATGATAAATAGTTGAATTTATTGTGCTTTTTGCTTGATAAAAATTGAGAAAAAATTAGTCATATGAAACATTTTTTTCTTGCCAATTACGATTCCCTAGGAGGATGAAGTCTGACAGGAATTGTTTGTACAGTCCTGTAGGATATCAAAAGTTCATCTGCCGTTTCCTATTGTCTTTCCCACGAATAGAGTTGATGATTAGATGTACTACTCCCAAGACTAGAAAATTGTTCAAACCCTGTCTCAGATACAACATGGGGATACTCCGATGATCACTAGGTGGTGGTGGTCAGCTTCCAGTGCGTTTTGTGGTCTCGGTCATTGCATGGATATTGTATACCCTATTATAAGACATATGTATGCAGTAGTTTCTTGAAATCCTGAAATATTCATGTTTCCAAGCATACCCGGTTTTGAAGTAGGATATTGATGATGTAATCACAGCACCATTAATCCAGCCATTACCCTATGTTTAGCAATGGCACTGGAGGCTCCTATGGCTAAAAGCAGCATGAGATTCTTGGAATTGTCAATTGAAGCCCATTTGTTGTGAGTTAGTCTCCATTCCAAGCTATCTGACTGCAACAATGCTGCTTCACTGATCATCCACACACACAGATGATTATCATTGCTCAAGTCCCAACGTGCCCAGTGCCCAGTTTTATTTGGATGGGGCTCTTCTTGCTGATTACTGTGTGACAGGCTGATAGATCTAATGGTATGACCAACCTCAGAAGCACGTACTCAAGTCTTAAAGTCTGAGTGTAGTACTGAATTACAAATGAAGGTGTGTTTCAATTCATTCATTTCTGCATTTATGGATTCTTGACATATTTATCTCTTAGTTGAAGACACATGCACACTCTGTGTTAGAGACGCATGCCAGATTTGACGTCAGACTGTTATGGTTCGCTGGATTTGATATCGGGGTCGGATTTGGTCAGAGCTCTCCTTGACCGAGGTCGGTAGTCACAATATTCGGAAATGTGTGGAAATACTGGATGACTTGGAAGTCGGAGATCCAAAGACTGATTGACATGGGCATTGGCTTCAACTTATGGGTTGTGCCCTCTTGGATTTCTAGTGCCCTGGTATTTCAGACTGAAGACCAGAGTGTTATCGGGTTTCCGATTGGTCAGGTCTATTCGGAAGGTCAGTGCCAATGATGTGTTGAGACTTGTCGGAAATGAGCGGGGGCTTCGGGTATTCAGGGATGGAATGGTTAATGGGAGAAGGTAGGAGTAACGATAAATCAATATCGAGTAAAGACTAGCTTTTCTGGGAGGTGAGTGTAATCAAGGAGGGTTTGAGATGTTGGATGAAGTAGGGTCGGAATGATCGGAGTGATCGGAATAATCAGAATACTGAACAAGGTTTGAAGGCCTTATTACAGGTAGAATTTTGGAGCGAACAAAGTGTAGTAATAGAGGGTGGTGTGAAAGATAGTGATATGAAGTAGTGAAGCAATACAATGCGATACGATACGATATGATACAATTTACAAGCTAAAGAAGCTTGATGAAGAGAAAATGTATTTAAGACATGTGGGATTCCGAAATTGGGAACAGAAGATAGGGGTGCGTGATACGGAGTTCTGAAATCGGAGTGAATATGGGAATTGAGATAAGACGTACGGAGATAATATCAAGATAGAGCTGTGACTAAGAATAATAATGGGGACATGTCGGACATAAGCAGAAAAGGCTTATCGGAGTACGTGAAACGTCAGAACAACACGGGTCAGATCTGGAATCTAACACTCTGCTGGTGTGGCATAGGATGTCTAGGGCAGGACCCATCGATACACATTACACATATCTGTCTGCATCTCACACATTCAACTGCCCTCTCCCTCTCTTCTGAACATCCACTCCATATTGCATCAACTGCCTCCTGTACACCCCATGCACCATTTCTTACAGTCTTTGGCCCAGTGAGAAGCAGGAAGTATGTTGTAGGTGGTATTTGGAATCTGAGACCAAATGGTCTTCCCAGGTGCTCTGGATGCAGCAAGAACTGGCATGCTAGCATGGCTTCAACTAAAAACCAACATGAGACCATTCAGCAACTTCTGGAGTCACGGTTCAGTTTCAATTTGCCATTTCAAGGTGACTTTGATAGTTCCCAGTAACAACTATCGTCACAGTTAGTCAGTAACAGGTTGGCACAGTGTGTACATGTTTTTTTTTGTATTTTTTGTGATTTTATTTCATTATGTTTTGGTATGCAAGAATGATGCAGCTCTCTGATGAGGCGTTGACAAGCATGATACTCGACAGCGCCTACTACACTACAAAAGACGCTCACTGCACATGCGCCTATCATCATCAGCTTTCGCCAGACCATCATCTGCTGTGCTACCTCCAGTCCACCAGACACATCATCTCCACACTCATTCTATTTTTCATCAATTCTATTTTCAATATGCCATCCAGCATTGCCGCCACCACGTCCCATGATTCGTTTCAGATGACCCCCAAGCCAGACATACACGTTGGACCACACGTTGAACTTCCTAGTCGATGTTCTCCCCTTGATGTTCATTTGTCCAGTCCTCCTCCACGAGTCGCACATTGTCGGTACTATCCCCTATATGTCGAATCTCCTGAAGGCCCATACCGAATATTCCCCTCATATCCTCCTTATCACATTCACGATTGTGTATGGGTATTCAATCAAACCTTCCATGCTCCCTTCTACGTCATCGGTTTTGACCCAAACTTCGAACCAGTGAATGGTTGGCATCGTATCGTCCTCAGGAATAACTGGTACATCAAAGAGCACGGACCAGGAACAGAGATTTGCTACGGTTATGTGCCTAAGGACTTCATCAAGAAGGGCTCGTCTTCGTTCCCTCTCTGGAGGAAATTCGTATCCAAGTGTCATGATTGGTTCACATGTTTCTGAGTCATCATCAAGTCACATGACTCACTTACTCATCTTCGGAGATATTTGACAAGCAACTGGAATCCTATTGGACGGCTATGACTCATTTTCATCACCTGACTCACTTGCTTCTTGGCTGTACTTCTATTTCCAATTATTCCACATGGTCTATTGTCTATGACTCACTTCTATTCTATTTCTGGCTTCTATTTCAAATTCGCTGGCATATTTCCCTTCATTTATTCGACCACCTGACTCATTTTTCCATTTCCTTACAAACCACCTTCCTATTTTGGTTTTCTGCCTCTCGCCGTTAGTCATTTCTCCTGTCTGCTGTCGACGACATCGTTGTATGGCATACTCGCATCGTTTGTTGTTCTGCTCATGTATATAAGGCCTGTTTCGCCTTAGTGTACCCGAATTCACCTCTATCAGTTGGATTCACTTGTCTAAGTCTCAAGTCTAAGTCTTCTAAGTCTACTACTACTACTACGTCTACATCAAGGCCAGCTTTGTCAATCACGTGACATTTGCTGTTGTATCTCGTCTACGCTTACATCAGCGTATTACATCATCATCTTCGTCACTGCTACGTCCTCATCTTCGTCTTTGTTATACCTTTGTTGCTGCTGATAGCAAAGCACACTGAGCCGAACACCAGTGTAAGTAGCCGTGCAACGACGACACCGCTACCCACTGTCTTTTGGATTCATTTCCGAAAGTAAACCGACAGCGTGTCCATTGTGAGTCACATGGTCATGTGACCAAACATTTCAGTGGAATAATTTTAAAGTTCGTACACAAATGTCAAATCAGGTGATGTGCAAAAGACAACAAACAGTGTGGAATATAAAAGAGCCATACCCTTTTCTTTCTCTTTGAGTAGTGCTGCCTGCCTCTGGAGGCGATGAGATTCCAAAATAATAAATTATGTGCAAAGAATTCAGTGAAAAAAAATTACATATAGTGGTTAACTGACCTTTCAGGGTGGTTAAAGGCAAAGTTGCCACCACAGTTGCAACATTCTACGTCAAAACCATGGTTTTCATGACCATAGAACACTAATGAGCACATACTAAGGTACACATTTGGAGATCCACCAGCATGAAGGATGGCTGTGTAAAACACAATCTATGTTGCAGCATTGCTGGGCAAGGCTGAAGCTGCATTCAAAAACACAGGATGGAACTAAAGAATTAAGTGTTGTGACACTTGTAGTATCCAATATTCAATGCTACAACTGTTAATTATCACTGCTTGATGCCAAAGTAGTATGTTGGAGCTTTGGAGTTTGTCACATCACAGTCACAAAATGGTCGAAAACCTTTTGCGATGTCATCACGTGGTGAGGTTTGGGTGGCCAGTTTTAACCTCAACCACCTGAATTGAACTGATGGTCAGGTGCAGGTTCAGGCAGTGAGAGGTTGGTCCAACTGGTGTTTCAATGGGATGTAGGTAATGGTTTAGAACATCTATAAGACTTGAAATATATATTGTCCAATGATTTTGGGCTTTGTTGATTTTGTTTTCATGTCTACCATTAGCTGCAGCTCATGCATTCTCTTGATTATTTAATCTGATTATATTGACTTTTACATAACATATTTTACATATTTTATTTGAGATCCTGGAAGGCCTGTATGGATGCATAGAAACCATCTAGCTGTGTTGAAGTTAAGTCATGTGACCTCTCGCATTTTTGTGATGTGTGACAAGTCACAAAATGGTCGAAAACTGTTTGTGATGTCATAGAAAGCTGCACGTGCTCGGCGCTTAAATAAGCGCCAGTAGCGTGCAATAAAAGAAATAGTAAAGAGTTGTAAAAGAGGTAGAAAAATAGGAAGAAACAGAGGGAAAAGTGAGGGGGAGGTATGAGACCACAATGAATGAAGATTCATCAAGTATTGGAGTGATCAAAACTCATGACTCACAAGTTTGTGAATGAATCAACTAATGAGTTACTTGTCAGTGATTCCAACGTGTGGACAGCCTTGAAAAGGGCATTGGAGGAAGGCCAATATTAAACAAGTCCCAGTCTTCCAAATGTAGCTAGGAATACCACATGACAACTCACGTAGCACAGGGAAGTGAGTGATTTATAGCCAACCTGAACTCACACCGCAGCTTATATGACTATAACTGATACATGGGTTGTTACAAACACCACAATGAAGATTATCAGTATAAGGGCACCACCTTAATAATCGGAATACTGAACAAGGTTTGAAGGCCTTATTACAGGTAGAAGTTTGGAGCGGATGAAGTGTAGTAATAGAGGGTGGTATGAAAGATAATGATATGAAGTAGTGGAGCAATACGATGTGATATGATATGATATGATAACACGATTTACAAGCTAAAGAAGCTTGACGAAGGGAAAACATATTTAAGACATGCGGGATTCCGAAATCGGGAACGGAAGATAAGGGTGTGTGATACGGAGTTCCAAAATCAGAGCAAATACGGGAATTGAGATAAGACGTATGGAGATAATATCAAGATAGAGCCATGACTAAGAATAATAATGGGGACATGTCGGAAATAAGCGGAAAGGCTTATCAGAGTACATGAAACGTCGGAATAACACGGGTGGGATCTGGGATCTAACAGTATCTCCCTTTTACGGTCAAGCCCTCGAGGCTGATTACACTATTGAATGCCATGGGAATTTTTAGGTGTCAGTTATCCATAAAGGCTGAGATCTTGGATCGGACATATAAATAGGAGAAAATGCTTTGTGAAAACGCAAATTGCTTTTGATCCCCTACCACCACCACCCAAGCTAAATGCCGTCATGTTCCAAATCGTTGTCACCCACTCGTTCCGTCATCAAAGTCAGCTCCGGCAAAGAACTCGCCGCCGAAGTGAGGGAGTACGAGCAGAGGAGGGCGGAATTGGAGGCTAAGATGTGGAGAAGGGCGAAGGCGAAGTGGGAAAAGCAGGAGAGGGAGGCGGCAGAGCAGCGGGAGCGGGAGCGGAAGGAGAAGGAGGAACGGGAGCGGAAGGAGCAGGAAGAAAAGGATCAGAAGGTGACGGAGAAGGAAGAGGCAGATCGGAGGAAGTGGAAGGAGGAGGTGGATTGGTGGAAAGCTGAGTCAACGCGGGCGGTGCTGGAGGAGTTGAGGCAGGAGGAGGCCCAACTCAAAATGTTTTCGGCAAGTCGGATTTTTGTGTGCTGATTGACGGATTTGACAGGAGATCGGACTAGCCGGAGAAGGTCAACAGAGAACGGAAGGGCGACCAGAATCCGAAAGGTGGCTCAGAATTCGTTGGAGGCAGCAAACGGCACCTTGAGGACATGTGGTCGGAGGCCGACGACTTTGACGATAGGTGTGTACTCTGTCGGACATGGGGGTTGGAGTGCGTCGACGAGGAGCAGAAGACCGGAAAGTCGTGGAAGCAGGCCTGCATTCGGTTTCAAAATGACCGGAAGAAATGCACAAAGCCAGGCAATGTGGATTTTGTGGCGGAGATGGCAGGGAAGTCGGCATTACCGGTGTCCAGGCGGGTGCAGACGAAGAATGTGGAGGCCGGACCAGGACCAGCAATGAAAAGGCATCAGGTGGAAGCGGTTGTGGATCGGGACAGGGTGGTGTCGTCAGGGAAAGGTAAAGGAAAGGAGTGGACGACGGAGGATGAGGTGGAGGACGAGACGGAGGATGTGGGGCTCGCGGTGGAGGTCCGCGGGCTCCGAAAAACGATCCATTCCCTCACCAAGTGGCTCTGTTACAATGTGGAGGGAATGGCGACTTTCAACGATACATTGAAGAAGTTGCACTGGATAGTGGAGATCGAGTTCAAATTCTGGAAGAAATGGTGGGAGGCGTATCATGGGGCATCAGTACCGCAACCGGAGTTGGGCTCGGAAGCTGAGTTGGAGAATGAGGACAGAAACGTTGGACCGCAACCAGAATTGGAGAAGGCGGCAGACAAAGGGAAGGCGAAGGCGAAGGAGGTGGATGACATCGGGATGGATGTCAATGTCATCCCAGAGATACCAGAGATACCGGAAAAGGGGGTTCCGGAGGAGGTGGAAATCGGCCTGAAACCGGAGGCGGGAATTGGTCAGGAGGCGGTGAATCCGGGATGCAGATTTGGAGGGACAAGTGGAAGAGCAGTCGGGGAAAACGGCGGGGCTTGACCCGGAGGTGAATGGGCTGGAGGAGGAAACGATGCAGTGAATGGGAGTCGGAAGGGGAAAAGTACATAAATAAATCGGAGGAATTTCAGTGAAGTAGTGTAGAAAGGTTTAAATAATGAAGTTCTTTCTTCTTGGTTTAAGATCGGAAAAAATGAGACAATTGGAAAAAAAACAGAAAGCTCGGAATGACAGAAAGAATCAGATAAATGAAATGATCGGAAAAACGGAAAGCTTGGAAAGACAAGGAACAGTGAATCAAGGGTGTCGGAGAACCGGGGAAGTCGGAACTGGATGAATGTTGGGATTACCTTGGGGTCGGGATTGGACATGTAAGAATCATGAAGAAGTTGAGATAGTCGGAGTATCGGGATGTGAACGGTCGTAGATGTCGAAGGAGTTTCAGAATTGCGGGATGTAAATAGTGACTTAGTAGGAACAAAAAATCGAAGCGTTGGGTTGGGAATTGTCGGAAAAGATTGGAGTTGGAGTGGGGGATTGGAATAGATAAGTTGTTAACATAGAGGCTACTTCCCCTTTAAGGTAGACGTCCCAGAGTCTACCTCAAGTGTTAGAAGGTCGGTAAGGGGTTGGAGTGTCGGAGGACCGAAAAATTCATCAGAAACGTATTTGCTTTCCTAAGGAGATGAACGGTGTCTTCTCAGAAATTTTTTCAATAGTGGTCTTAATGTTGTCTGGTTGAAACTGTTGTGATCACAGATTTCCTGAGAAATTTGGTGAATATTGGAAGTTTGGACTTGAAGGAGAACAAGAGGAGTGAATCGGAAGTTTCTGGATTTTGGAGAACTGTTTGCAAGGGAACAGAGTAAGGAAGTTGTGTAAGGAAGAAAAGGGTGTCGGAAAAGTAGGAATTGAAATGTTTTGATATTTGGCCTGGAATATTGTCCTAATGGTTGAAGGGTCAGAATCGGAAACGTGAGCCAGGGGATGTAGGGATGGTGCATTCATGGATATGAGGGTTTAACAGCACCTTTCGAAGGAGATTGTTATTGTTTCCAAAGGCGGTTTGTCGGTTATTGTCCCATAACGTGGAAATCGGTATTGATGACTAGACTTAGAGTCAGAATAACTGCGTTGTATCTTGAATACTCGGATCCGGAAGTCTGGAAATCCAAGGTCGGGGAATTGAATCTTGGACGTGGAAGGATGTTTGAGGAGATTCGGCATCCAGGCTTGCAGATTGTTCTGGGGTGTTCTCGAGGAAGTACAGATGTACTGTTCGGAGTATATCGGATGAAATCCTATAGCTAGAGTCTCGTTAATGTTCTCGAGGTGGTTCTGGCAGACTCAGATGTAAGGAAAATGATTTTTTCCAAAGTGAGATTCTCTCCCTCCAATAGATGTGATCTTGTCGGAGTATGTAGTGGAATATTGATGATCGCTTGTCAGGAATTGGAAGAATCAATGTAACAGATCTTCCTATCGGAAATGCGCCGAAGTTTCCACATTGTTGTTGCGAGTTGAGGTTTCAACAAGCATTGATGTTGGACGTTTATGGCAGGTCGGGGGATGTCGCAGCGGAGTCGGATTTCAAAGATTCGGACAAACACAGATTTGCAGGTATCCTAAGACATGTCGTAGAATTGATTCTTCTTGTTGAGGAGTGAGGAACTAGGTACTACCCAATGCCCTGTCAATCAACGGATTGTAGTGGGTGGGTTAGTGGCGTTCCCAGCACATCAGAACAATTAGAAACAAGTGTTGTTATACATAATGTAATAGCAACCAGATTTTTCGCTCAACGGGAGGACGTGATTGGCATGGATTGCCTACTGGGTGTTGCGACATAACGTTGGTGGTGACGAAAGGACAGAGACTGACGGAAAGCGGGAATCTGAAAAGGATGGTGTTTTAAACCTAATTATCGGTCGAAAACTGTTCGGAAGGGTGATATTCGGAGTTTTAGGTGGAATTGTTGGAAGTACGAAGGGTGTTTTTGGAAAGTGTCTGTGATGTTCTCGGTAAGGCACAATGAGATGTGAATGCAGATTCGTGCTCGAGAGTCTTTGAGCTGTCAGTTTTGGGGACTCGGAAGGTCCTCTAAAGGGACCATGGTGTCGGAATCACTTATCGTGATAGTTGTGGTCTGGGATCTGGCTTTCCTGGTAAAGGATGATGACCTCGGGCATTCTTTCACCTTATGACCAGGTTTTCCACAGTAGAGGCATAACTTTTGATCGATGTGTCGTTGTTTCCCCTGTAGTATTAACTTGCCGTCTTGTCCAAGGATGTTGGAAAGTTTTGGTGTCGGCAAAGTCGGGGCTTGGTCGGAAATTGCTGCCGTGTATTGTGAGTCATTATGACAAGGATGGTTGGAAGTCGCATTGTCAATGCCACTCAAAATTGGGTCAGAATTGAAGTCTTCGTTTGTGAGGCACTTGTTGGAAAGACTGGGGTACTTGTGAATGTTCGATGGGTTGACAACATTTGGTAGATCTGTCAGTGTCGTCCAAATCGAGTGTTTGAATTCAGGTGTCAGAAGACATTATAGAAATCAAGAGTGTTAGCTTGTAAATACTGTTAGGGATGCGTTCCAGATTCGATGTCGGACTGTTAGGGTTCGCTGGATTTAACGTCAGGGTTGGATTTGGTCGGAGCTCTCCTTGACCGAGGTCAGTAGTCACAATATTCGGAAATGTGTGGAAATACTGGATGACTCGGAAGTTGGAGATCCGAAGACTGATCGACACAGGTGTTGGCTTCAACTTATGGGTTGTGCCCTCTTGGATTTCTAGTGCCCTGGTATTTCAGACTGAAGACCAGAGTGTTATCGGGTTTCTGATTGGTCGGGTCTATTCGGAAGGTCAGTGCCAATGATGTGTTGAGACTTATAGGAAATGAGCGGGGGATTTGGGTATTCAGGGATGGAATGGTTAATGCGAGAAGGTAGGAGTAACGATAAATCAATATCGAGTAAAGACTAGCTTTTCTGGGAGGCGAGTGTAATCAAGGAGGGTTTGAGATGTCAGATGAAGTAGGGTTGGAATAATCGGAATAATTGGAATACCAAACAAGGTTTGAAGGCCTTATTACAGGTAGAAGTTTGGAGTGAATGAAGTGTAGTAATAGAGGGTGGTACAAAAGATAGTGATATGAAGTAGTGAAGCAATACAATGTGATACGATACGATATGATAACACGATTTACAAGCTAAAGAAGCTTGATGAAGAGAAAATGTATGTAAGACATGCAGGATTCTGAAATCGGGAATGGAAGATAAGGGTGCATGATACGGAGTTCCAAAATCGGAGCAAATACGGGAATCGAGATAAGATGTATGGAGATAATATCAAGATAGAGCCGTGACTAAGAATAATAATGGGGACATGTCGGAAATAAGCGGAAAGGCTTATCGGAGTACATGAAACGTCGGAATAACATGGGTCGGATCTGGGATCTAACAGCAGACAAATTAACTGTACGTAAAGCGACCCATCTTGGCTTCAGTTGGCGCTGAGCACCGCTGACAGACTTATGGCCCTGAAAGTGTGTTCATTTGATGTGTAAAGTAATCAAATTAAATTAAGTTGCCAGGAATTTCACCATTGAACATATCCATGGAGACTTGCAAGAACTCTCATTGTTCCTATAGTTATGTAATGAACAGAAGTTGTACCACGAGCTGCAATGTAGAAACACCTTTTGCAAGGCCCTGCTTAATGAGGGCATTTGTAAATATGATTTCTGTACCTAAGTTTGATGGTGAGATTATCTTCATTACTTGCACCATGTTGTTGTACAGATGGTTTAACACAGACAGGTGGGATGGAGATATTTTGCCATATATTCTTGTGGTCTGCCATGGTAAGATTTTAAGCCAGAGTTTGTAATCCTAAATCTTGTCACTACCCCACATGCAAGATATAGTGGGAATTCACCTCAGCAGAAATCCATCTAATAAATCCAAAACTTTCAATAGATTCAAATCTTCACTGGCTGCTCGCCAAGAGCTCTTTCTGCCATTGTATAGCATTCCCAAAACTTGCTTTCCATTTTTCCATTTCATCCACACCTTTTTTTGCTCTAAATTTGCCATGAACCATTTTCAGAGTACCTTGTTTTTTGACAATAGCAGTAGTTGCTCCACAATATGGACAGAATACGACTTTGCAGGTGGTGGCATTTACAGCTTGCAAAGGTGCTATCAGGCAAGGTTCTCAATATTTGGGTGACAAAATTATTTCAGATAGGTACATCAGTTGGATTCTCACAGCATGACATGGGCACAGGTCTATGTGTAATTATGAAAATAAAGGTACAGCAGTAATAGTATTCAACCTTCACCTTGCATATTGGCTAGAGGATTGAGATGACAGGCTGGAAGTAAGCAACATGGAACACTAATAGAATCAATGGTGTATAGGCTTTATGGCTGCACATTTCACAGAAAACACCAGCAAGATATGAGGACAAAATCCAACCAACTGTCTATCCAGTACACCATCTTTTCTGGGAGCCTGTCTCCAGGGGTGTATAAATCATGATGTGTGACTTGGAACTCTGAGGTTATGACTTCTTGCTTGTGGGAATCGTACCTGCCAGGCGCAAGCCATGGCCCACTTCCTGCTAGTAAATGGTTGAAAAGTGTGGATTTTCCAAGCTATTTTGTGGGTAAAAATGTTGTTAAAATTTGGGAGGGAGAAAGCATTTTCTCAACATTTTTATGACATAAAATTGGGCCCTGACCCCTGTGTGTGAATGTTTGATGGGTTGATGACATTCTCAGTAGATCTGTCGGTGTTGTCAAGATTGAGTGTTTGGATTTGGGTGTCGGAAGACATTGTAGAAATTAGGGCTGGGCCTAATAATCATTACTTATTATTAAAAAAAATATTACATATGATTAAATACATTATATTACATGGTCGAAGATAATCATATACCCCCTGATTACATATCCTTACATTATATTAAATTAAGATTCAAATACATTATGGGGTCTGTAATCATATGTAATTAATCAATGGAGCATCTGGTGAGTTGGCACTGGGGGAATGAGCAAATTCTTAGTGTAAAAATGCAGTCAAAATGCTTTTTCCTTACAGATTATCCATTCACTGTTCTGGTTGAAAAATCTCCCAGAAATGCTGCTTTCTTATCAAATTTTAGACCCTGAAAATATGGTAGATAGTTCACATTTCTCAGCATGGAAAATGGACAGACAATATGAGAAATAATGAATTTATTAATTGATTTCATGCCACAAAAATGTAAGCACAATCTTGGTTTTCATTGACATTTTCAACAGAAAAGAATCAAAATTTATCCATGATTTCATAGTAGAAAAAAGAGTGAGAAAATTAGCAAAATATACAAGATTTTTCAAAACTATTAGCCAATGAACAACCCAACATTTTTCTTTAGTTTTGTCAAGGAAAAACCTCATGGATAATGTTTATCCAATGGATTTGTAAAACTCACTCTTCAATGCTAGAGAATGAGCTTTTGAGAGTATATACTCATACTTTCATTTTCAAGTACAAGTATAGATACAGGATCTGGTCAATATCTTTCCTAAATAAACTTGAGAGTACAAGTATCAATGACCTAATAACTGCAAATAAGGCAACCACAAATACAGAGAAGAACTGGTGAGATGTCCTACTCTTCATGAGAGCTCACAAGCATTATGCTCACCCATGTAGCACAAGGATCATGGATATGTATTTTGCATGATAGTTCTCTGTAAATTGTCCAGGTATCCATTGATATTCCACTGATATAGGCCACAGGGGATATAATTAGATGTCCTGCAGCTACAACTATTTCCATACTGTCAATGGAGAGGAGTAGCAGAAGGAGAAGGCAGAAATTTCTGTAAAGGTGTATATATCCACTGATTCCACTGATTAGATGATTAAATACAATTAAATAGAATTAAATTACAATTACATTACATTGTAATAAACATATGATTAATTAACTGTCTTTGAGAGGGCATAACCATTATGATTACAATAAATTATGCCAAATTTTTTAATTTAATCATAATGGCCCAGCCCTAGTAGAAATCAAGAGTGTCAACTTGTATATACTGTTAGGGACCGAATTGGACGTGAGGTTGGATTTGGTTGGAACTCTCCTTGACCGAAATCGGAAGTCGCAATATTTGGAAATGCGTGGAATATTGGATGACTTGGAAGTTGGAGATCTGAAGACTGATCTATATGGGTGTTGGCTTCAACTTATGGGTTGCACCCTCTTGGATTTCTAGTGCCCTAGTATTTTGGACTGAAGACCAGATGAAATTATTGGAGTTCTGATGGTCAGGTCTATTTGGAAAGGATCAGCAACAAATAGCATGTTAAGACTTATCAGAGATGAGCGGGAGATTTTGGATATTCGGAATCAGAATAACCAATGTGAGAGGAGATAGGGTTAACAATAAATGAATATCAAGTAAAGGTTTAGCTTTACAGAAAAGCGAGTGTAATCAAAGGAGTGGGTTTCGGAATGTCAGGAATGTCGGAATCGGAATAATCGGAATCCTGAATAAAGGTTGAAAGACTTTAAGGCTTTATTGCAGATAGAACTTGGAGTGAAGAAGTGTAATAAAAGATATAATGATATAGGGTTGACAAGATATATCGGGTACAACAGGATGTCATGAGTTATAGCAAGATAACGAGTTTTAACAAGATATAACGAGATATACAAGTTAAAGAAAGCTTGAGCAAGGGAAAGTGTATTTAAAGGAACATGCAGAATTCCGAAATTGGAAACGGAAACATAAGGGTGCATGATATGGAGTTCCGGAGTTGGAGCGAATATGGAAATTGAGATAAGACATATGGGGATAATATCAAAATAGAATCATGACTAAGAATGATAAATGGGGGCATGTTGGAAATAAGTGGAAAAGGGCTTATCAGGATGCAGAAAACGTCAGAATAACAGAAGTTGAATCTGGGATCCAACAACATATTGGAGATGTTTTGAGAGTGCACTTGGGCATGCCTGTAGCAAGTTGTTGGTCGACTCAATTGCAAAAAGACTGCATGGAGAAAAGCTGCAAAAAGAAAGGAAGAGATCCAGGCACAGCAGCTGGCAGAATGAGAAGAATTGTACAAAGCTTGCAAAGCAGCCAAGCAGTGGATTCCTCCCAAACCTACTGCACCAAAATGTGCCCCAAATCCTGTACAGTTCGAAGATGCAGGATGACTTAACAGTGATGATGAAGAGGATGCAGACCTGAAAGTGTGAGACTGTAGCTATGATTTTGCTTCTGCACACATGCCAGTCAAGGACTGATTTTATACCATTTTGAATGTTGTTCAAAGCTATCTGGCTCTGACACACACAAGGTACTTTTATATTTTGTATAATCCATCCCAAGATGCAACCAGATATGTCTCTCAAATTTGGAGGTAAGATAGATTGTGTTTGCAGTCTACAATTTCATTATCTAAAATCCATTCCAGAACAGCAAAAACCCTGTACCTTCTATCAATGTTTTACACAATCATCATGCATCCTGAAGTTTTTTACACCAACCATGACAGTAGTAATGTGACCACAATATACCTTCTGAGGATACATGATTTGTGAGCTGAATAAATGTTGGTGATCTGCTGCTAGGTAGCAGCACACAGCCAGCCTTACTGTTATGTACATGTATATATACACATTATTAATGCCACATACAAGCAAGGTCTGCTGCAGGGGCACCCCACGCTTTTCTAGTACATCAGGCCTCTTAAAACACCCCTCAGGCTGATGCCAAACAAGGCTAAAAGTCAATTTTTGCTTCACGATGCCTGGATTGCATGAGGCATTTGATCAAAAATGCAAGTTTTTGCCTGGATGAGGCTCACTGCTGTATAAATGGGTCCTGGTAACCAAGGTGGAATACAAACTCCCAAAATGTGGTCAGCTCCACGCCGGCATTGGCCACTGATTCTTGGTCAGCAGAATTTCTATTCGATTAGCACACAAGGTCCCACGGGAAGTTTCATGATTCGGAGCTCGAATCACAGGTGCATTGCACGAGGTGCCTACCAAAGTAGCAATGCGAGTCACAGTTTCAACCGCACAAATCACGGTTTCTTGCCACAAGTCTACCTGAATCACAGGTCTGGGTGCGCATAATCACACTTCAACAGATGCTAATCACAGAACTTGTCACAGTTTTAATTTGCTTCCGACATCACGGATCCAGCCAGACTTCTGAAGTATTTTGGCAGGCTCATGCCGCGAGTGCCAATACTTCTGTTCACTATCGCCAACAGTTCCCTGCCTCTACACAACATCTAAAGCAGCGTATAAAACACTTATAATGGTAGGCACTCCTCTTCATCTATATCCACTGCCACAAGATAATTTCATAGACAGGTCAGTACCTAGTTGGTCCCAATCCCATCCCACTCTACACCATGCCGTGCTCCTCTTACTGTTGGTGTACCCAGGCCTCAACAGCCGGTCTTCACATGTATCGGAATGGTGGAGGCTGTGTGAGCAGTGGGTATAGAGCAGGGTGCAAGTTGGGGTGGGAATGTGAGGTTGAGGTGCGAAGGATGCAAGCCAGGCCAGGGTGCAATGTGAAGAGACAGGGCATGGCACTGGAACAAGGACACAGTTCTCAGACAGTACGTATGTGGTCCAACTAAGCACAAAAATACAATGAATTCTAGTCATGTGTGTGAACTGAACATTACAATGATCTATCTAATGCTGTGGGCCAATTGCATGGGCCTGCAATGATTGGGACGTCTGCAGCAATGCCATTGCATCCTTTCCAACTCCCTTTCTTCTCTTGAACATTGTCAACGAAGAATTTTGGGAGTGAATCATCACCACAAAGTGCATCCAGTGTGGCAACAGCATCTGTGGACGATTTTCCCTTGTCAATTTCAGCCTGGATGCAGTTCACGATGGCCGTGAATTGATGCCATTTCTTGTGCATCTGCATGTTAGAGCTGAATTCAACCTAGTAAGACTGAGAGACACACTTCATACTCACATTTGTATCACTGGTGGGTCTCCAGGTCTGCTGACGACCTTTCTTTGTCACCAGGTTCTTCTTTGCTCCCCACTGCCGCTCTACCATTTGCAATGTAGCTTTCTGACCAACCCCGTCCACTAATGCTCCCTCCGTCCATGCTCTCCAGATGTCATTACATGTTGAGTACCCACCAAGTGTATCTGGGCCCCAACAGTCCCACGTCCATGGGGATCATGTATAAGCTCCAGGAGTGTCTGCCATGTGCAAAGCCATCCAAATTAGGGGTGGTGAGGTTCAACACCAATCGTAGAGCTACCAGAGAAGGCGGTGGGTGGAGGTAAGATGTAGTCGTGAGGTGTACATGGTGCTGTAGGGCCAGGAGACAACGGCAATACAGTATATCGCACCTGTGCATGAGAGACTTGCTGAGGGACAAGCTGGTTGTTCAAGCCACTTGTACTGGATGTAGGCTGGAGCGAAAGCTATGCAATGCCAAAGATGTGTTAGTTGTGCAGGTAAAACAAAACATACAACTTTACTGTGATGTTTGGGACCTGCTGAGCTTTGACACTGTCTCCTGGATGTTGAATCGACCGCGGTGTCTGAGGCGATTGTGGTTCAACAAGTGGATAAAGTGGCGAAGATGCGGGCGATGACGATATATGAGATTGCACTTGTGGCTGAAGATCTGGAGCAAGTGATGGAGGAGGAATAGTAGAAAATCAAAGGGGTGCTGTTAAAGACCATATTGCTTTTCACTGGAGTTGTGGAAAACATCGGAAATATCGGAATATTGGGATTGGACGGGCTTGGCTTCAACTTATGGGTTGCGCCCTCTTGGATTCTCATGCCCTGGTATTTCGGATTTCTTGACAAGTCGGAATTCAGAGAATGTCAGAATAGTCGGAGATCTATGGAAAGATCAATGACAAGATGGCTAGTCAAGACTTAACTAGTATTTTCGGGAAACGTCAGAGAAAATTGGAGAAGAGTGGAATAGTGTTTGAAGAGGATTAAAGGTAAGGATTAACCTTTCGGAAAAATTGGAGTTTAGACCGGAGATAAGGGTTTCAGAATGTCAGAATGAAGATGATTGGAATATAATCAATATGCGAGACTCATCGTATAAGTCAATATACGTGATAGGCAATATGACCAATGATAATGAACAATGAATATTCAAACTAGAGAAAGAGATGTACAACAAGCATATTTAAGGAATAACTGAGGATGCTGAATCGGAGACATAACAGGTAATGATATGAGATATGGAATTCCAAGATGGGATGAATATGGAAATGAATACGAAGTCAGAGATAGGACATATGGATATAAGATTGGGAGATTGATCTCTGAAGGATGACTAAGGATGTTTAAATGGAGATTTCGGAAAAAGTCAGAAAAAGGCTTCTCGAAAAAGGAGATTGTTGGAGATTGTAGGAAAAAGAGATTTGTCAGAGATTGTCGGAAAAGGAGATTTGTCGGAGATTGTCGGAAAAGGAGTTTCGGAGATTGTTGGAAAATGAGAGAATGGAAATGGGTTCTAATAGTATCCCCCCTTTAAGGCTGAGCCCTTGAGGCTTTTAATGTCTTGAGACATTTTGGCATCAGGTGGTTGTAAGGACTGGGATTTCCAATCGGATATAAGTGGTTGAAGTAGTGTAGACTTGCTTCAGAGAAACTCCTTGAGTTGTTATTCCCTTCGCGCTCTATTCCCACAATCGTGATTAGCTTGGGTGACAAACTTGTGAATGAGCTTGTGGAGATTGCATGGGGACAGACATGGCTTGAGGCAAAGTGGCGGAAAACAAGTGGAAAGCAGGAAAAGTGGTAAGGATAGGGATTTTGTGCCAGAGGTAATCATAGTGTGAAAAAGGCCATGTTGGAGAAATGTTGGAAAATCGACGAATGGAGAAAACTGGAGGTGCACTGTGCATTGTCAAGCCCACAGGCTATCCTGCACAAACATGGATTGGAAAAATGGAAGGGTCCTGAAAGGCCTGCCATGAGTGTGTGTGATAGGCAGAAATGTAGAAGTTGGTGGATAAGGATTTGAACAGGAAATGGAGAAGGTTGTGAACAAGGATGTGGAAAAAGGCATATCAGGAATATTGTCAGAGAGATGTCAGAGATTTTCAGAAAAGGAAATCAGAGGAATGTTGGAAAATACTTTGGAGGAAAATCCACATATTGGAGGACCTTGATGTGCCAGGTATAATGGCTGGATCTTCTGCAAAAGATGTCAGAAATCGGAGTGGAGATGGAGATGTCAGAGTAGAGTCAGACTGTGAAGATGAAGTAGAATGGAACTGGATGGTGTTTTCAGAAAAAATCGGAAACATCGGAAAAAAGCGGAAAAAAACAATAGGGGTGGAAATGGGATGAATGGAAATGTGGAAAATGTGGAAAAAGCGAAAAAAAAAAAGCGGAAAAAAGCGGAGAAGCGGAGTTGGGGAAGAAGGAGGAGTAGGGCCTCAAGATGAGGACACTACAAAGGTGTAGATAGGAATCAGAATGATGGAAAAGTAATATAGTAAGAGGGTTTTCATCAGAAAACCTGTTATGAACTGGATTTCTTCTCATTGGATGTCGGAATTGTCGGAGTTTGGGATTGGAGTCGGAAATCAAGATGTATGGACATTGGCTTCAACTTATAGGTTGCGTCCTCTTGGATCCTTTGTGTCCTGGTATTTCGGAAGATCGGAATGTTGGAGGAGTTGGACAAGATCAGAGAGTCAGATAGGACTTAGAAATGGAAGTGAGTTTATCGAGTCAAGGTGGGTCAATATATTCTAACTGGTTAACGAGTACATGGAGGAGTTGTATATAAAAAATTGATATAATCCAAATCAGAAAGATATGAACATGGAAATCTGAAACATTGCGAAACCGGGATCGGGGTAGAAAATAAATATGGACATAAGACCAAAGATGTAGATCTTTGATGAAAATGACTAAATATAGATGGGATGGAGATAAGCAAAAACGGGTGGAGGAAGTCGGAAATGCAAATCAGAATATGTCAGAGAAAAGCAGAAAAGCTGAGAATGAATCTGGGTTCTAACAGTATCTCCTCTTTAAGGCCAAGCCCTCAAGGCATGATATAAGAGTGATGGATGGGGCTTGACTTATCATTTTCCCTGATCTTCTTATCCCTCCCCTCTTCTAAGCTAAAATGTCGATGCCACCGATTATCTCACTTGAGGACCTGATTTCCGAAGTTGATTTGGAGTCGGGGACCGATTTAGAGGCACAGATTCGTGAGATTTTGGCGTTGAAAAGAGAAGTGGCGAAGAAATTGGAACAGAGAAGGTTGGAGCGGAAAAAGGTGGAAAAGGAGGAGAGGAAGGCTGACCAGAAATCGGAGGAAAAATCTGAGGGAAGGAAAAGCAATGTGGTGGAGAGAACCATTGCCCATGGGAGGGTTCACAAATCTGCGATTAACTGGGTCGGAGACGAACAGTATTGTTGTGCGGGATGTTGGGTTCAGGATATTTTTTGTTCGCCAATAGGGGAGGGAGTGAATGTGACATGCGACAAATGCACAAAGGACAGGAGGACGTGCCGTCAACTGGGAATGTCGAGATTTGTAGAAGAAGTCGCGAAAGGTGTGGATGCAGGTGAGGAAGGAACAGTGGAGTTGCTGGTGAAGGAAATCCAAGAGTTGCGGAAGTCCGTCGATCATCACGCGAGTTCCATGCAGACACATTCCAAGGAGATGCAGATTCTTACTACATGAGTACAAAGGATGGTTCAGCACCAGGAGCAGGGATTAGAAGTGAGGATGGAGGAAATGGAAAGGGATGAAATATGGGAATCGGAAAATTGAATTGGGATTTGAGCAGAAGCGCAAGGTGGAACTTCTTGGAACAGAGGGAAATGTAATTAGGATCTTGAACATACAATGTAGGAAAAATCCAAAAAATCCAAAAAAGAAAGGAAAGTTAAGGAAGAGTTGGACTGGGTTTGTTGGGATATTTTCAATGAAAGTCTTCAATGATCTCTGAAGCATTGCCTAATTCTGTAGCGGGAATCCACAAGGTTTCTTCATTGGTACCTTGATAACCAGTCCATCATACTAAATATTGTATCTTACAACGTCGGCGATTGTCTATCTTGGAGTCTACAATTTCATCGATTTCGTATTCGGGTTTGCCTTCGATAATAACTGGCGGAGGCGGAGGCTGTATTCAGTTCGGGATTGCATTCGGAGTCGCGGGTTCTAGCATGGAAACGTGGAAAGATGGATTAACAGCACACATACTGTCAGGTAGTTGGAGAATAAAGACTCCTGGTACCTGCGGGTGCAATGATGTCAAAAGGTCTGAGGTATTTTTTGGCGAGCTTCTTTGAAGGTTGGGTCGTGCGGAAAAATTCGGCTTTGACAAAGACTTTGTTGCCTACTTTGAAGTCCAGAGCTGGAGAGTGTTTCTTGTTCGTGGGTTCCTCATATCGGGATTGCGCGTCGGAAATTCTCTTTTGGAGTTCCTGGTGGAGTTCGTCTAAGTCGATTGCGAAATCTTTCGCATGGGATGAAACGAGATCGCGTTCAGGATGGACGGAAATGTTGGGATTGTAACCTTTGTTAGTGAAGAACGGGGAGACTCCTGTTGTTGCGTTTGGAGCGTTGTTATAGGCAAATTCTGCCATTGGAAGAAGTTCAGCCCAATTGTCTTGTTGATAGTTACAATAAATGCAAAGGTATTGCTCAAGAGTCTGATTTGTTTGTTTGGTTTGTCCTTCACTTTCGGGGTGATATCTGGAGGTGAAGTGGAGATTCATGTCTAGCACCTTTCCGAGTGTGCAGAAGAAGGAAGACACGAATTCGAAACCTCGACCGGAGGTGACGTGAGTCAGAACACCGTGCTTGGAGAAGTGATCATCGTGACTGTTGGAATGAATATCGCTTGTTTCGTGAGTCTGTTGATGATAACAAGGATGCTGTCAAAATCCGATGAAAGCGGAAGCGGCTCAATGAAATCCAAGGATATAGAATTCCACAGTCTTGGTGGAATTGGCAGATGCTTAAGGAATCCATAAGGCCGATGTCATTGGGATTTTGATTGCATACATGTGGGACAGGATTTGACATAAGAGATAATGAAGTTCCAGAGTTTTGGGCATGTATATTCATGTCGGATGTTGCTGAGAGTCTTGTTTTGTCCGAAATGTCCGGAGATCTGGTGGTCGTGCAGATATTGTAAAACGTAGAGTTGGAGGTCGTTAACATTGGGAACATAGATTTGATTGTTGAGTCGGAGGAGTCCTTGAGGATCAACTGACCATCAAGGTGTCGGAGGATTTGCGGGATAGTCAGAAATTGCGGGATTGGAGGAGATGGATTGTCAGATTTCTTCATGGAGTTTCTTGAAATCCATGGTGGTAACTGTGTGGAGAATTGTGATGTTAAGGGATGTGGCTCAGAGGGACGATGCCAGCTGTTCGTTAGTGAAAACCAGGCGGAAATTGTGTGGGTTAATGGTGGCATAGTCACTACTCCCCTCTTTAGGATAGACGTCCCATCATCTAAAGAGTCGGGTTTTGTTCTGAGTTTCCCAGGTCATAATCAGATAACGAAGTTGAACTGACATAGGTATTCCGACCATTGTACTTGTTGTCGTGTTAGAAGCTTGGTGGTGGCGAAATATTCGAGGTTCTTGTGGTCGGTTACAATGTTGATGGTGGAACTGGAACCTTCGAGGTAGTGTCGCCAAATCTTGAAAGCTTTGAAAATAGCAAGTCATTCTTTGTCGTGGACATCGTAGTTTAATTCCAGGGCTGTAAAAGTTTCAGAATGAAAAGCTACGGGGTGAATTTCACCATCTTCCAGAGAAATGATAGAGGGGATTGCCATGAGAGCATAGTCTGAAGCGTCGGTTTCCACAATGAGGTGACAATCGGGAATCCCGTTGCCATGAGAGCATAGTCTGAAGCGTCGGTTTCCACAATGAGGTGACAATCGGGAATCCCGTGCATAAGGATTGGAGCTGTGGTGAAGGCTTTCTTAAGTGTTTCAAAGGATTCCTGAGACTCATCAGGGAAGTTCCACTTTACGGTTTTCCAACTGAGTCAGGTAAGCGGAATTGCGATATCAGAGTAATTATGAATGAAGTGTTGGTAAAAGTTTGCAAAGCCTGGGAAGGATTGGATATCTTTTACTTTTCGGGGTTCAGGCCATTCTTGAATTACTTTGATTTTATCGTCTGCTATTGAAAGTCCTTCCGGAGAGAGTATGTATCTGAGATATTTCACTGTTGTCTTGTGGAAGTTGCATTTGTTGGATCTTGCATAAAGTCGGTTTTTTTGGAGACATCGGAGGACTTCGTGGACATGTTCTTTGTGTTCTTCCAGGTTCTTGGAGTAAACTAAGATGTCATCTAAATAGATGAGGACTGAAACGTCGAGCATGTCGCTGAATATGTCGTTCACGAATTGCTGAAAAGTGGCTGGTGCATTAGTGAGACCAAAGGGCATAACACGCCATTCAAAGGAACCGTATCAGGTCCTGAATGTGGTTTTCCACTTGTCGCCCTCTCTAATGTGGACTAAATGGTAAGCATGTTGGAGATCGATTTTGCTGTAAATCCACGCTTTTCTGGGGCTTTCCAAAAGGTCAGAAAGTCGGGGAAGCGGATATCGGTCTTTTTTCGTGATTTTGTTGATACCACAGAAATCGATGCAGAGTCGGAGTCTGCCTAATTTCTTCTTCGAGAATAGTACTGGAGCACTGTGTGGAGAAAGTGAAGGGCAGATGAATCCTATGGCTAGTGCCTCATCAATGAACTTTCAGAGTGTTTCTAGCTCAACTGGAGATAGGGAATAAATGGTTCCCAAGGGGGGACTCTCTCCCTCTATCAAGTCAATCTTGAGATCAGACGGTCGATGACCAGCAAGGATTTCCACTTTCTTCTTGCTGAAGATGTTGGAAAACTCATGATATTCTGATGGAACGCCATCTAGATTGGCTGTTGGATTGGGATTCGGGGAAGCGTCGATGATGGAAGCGGATCCTCCTTTCGGAAATACACATAACTGAAAGTTCTCCTCGTTACCTAGTTTGCACAAGCGAGCGAATGCAGAAGCAGGGACTAGGTCGATAGGTGAGTCTTGTTTGGATGTTGGAGGGGCGTCTGCACAATCAGATTTCGGGATTCCGGAGGCAGATTTCATGGAGAGTGACGTCAGAATTGAATCTCGCTGCTGAGAAATGGGGAACGATATACTACTCATTACCCAGTCAATCAACGGATTGTAGTGGGTGAGCCAGTTGTGTCCTAGCACGACGGAGCAGCTAGAATCAAGCGGTGTTACATACATAGCAACAACCTGATTTTCGCTGGATGGAAAGCAGATTGGCATATTGATAGCCTGCGTGATTGAGACATTAGAAGTGCCATCGAAAAGTTTTAGTGGGATTTGCAGGATGTTGTGGAACTCCAGCAGAAGCTTGGAAGCAAATGATGAGTCTATAAAACAATGAGTGGAACCGGAGTCCACGAGAGCTTGAATATTAGTATTCAGAATAATGTCGGAAGTCAGTCATATAGTAAGAGAATCGGATTTTGAAAGAGCGGAAGCGTTGAGTCGGACCTCAGAAAACGCACAGATGGAATCAACGCAACTCTGGGCCTGTGTGGAGGTCTCAGACCTGCTTATTATTTTTTTGAATCCATAATGGCCGCAGGTTTGGCTTTGGACTTGGGTTTGCTTGAAATTGCAGAGGCTGCTTGGGCCTTCGATTGAGCATTAAGAGAGGTTGATCATGGACAGTCCTTCGCGATATTCCCAGGTTTCCCACAGAACATGCAAAGGTTTTGGTCCATGTGTTGCTGTCTCTCCTGTTGTGTTAGTTTTCTGTGTTTTCTGAGTATATTGGGAATCTCCGGAGTTTTTTGGAAATTTGACGTGGAGGACTGAGGTTTGGTAGAGGAGGAGCAAGCCGAACTGTTGTTGTTGTTCATCCTCTTCTGCGATTGGTTCGATCGGGATTCTTGCTTGTCTGATTTGCTGCTGTTACCGGAGTAGCTATTATTGAAAGTGGTGGCGCGGTTGACTTCGCCTCGTCGTTCCCAATAATGACTGTCGATGGTTTGCGCGAGTTGTCAGCGTTCTGGAAGCGTGTTGGCTTTGTCTCGGGTTGCAAGAATGTCTTTAATATGATCAGGAAGTTTAGTATAAAAACTCCTACGAAGGGTGGCATCACCCCAATTGACTCTAGCGGCTAGGCGGTTGAACTCTACAATGAACTTGGTGATGCGTTGGTTATCGCACATTCGGAGATTGTCACGTTTGGTTTCCGCATCACCGATGGGATCGTAAGCTCCAAAATTCTTTCGGAGTACCATTGTGAAGTCCCAATAGTTTGTAAGGCAGGGCGGGTCTTGGAAGGCATCGTCATCTAAGAGTTCAGGCTTGACAAAATCTAAAGCTGTCTCTTTTAAAAAAGAGATAGCATCAGTAACTTTTGCTTCGTCACTGGAAAAGGTCTGAGGATGATCGCAGAAGTGGAGCTTGCATTGAAGGAGGAAGGGATGGAGTTTCCGGGAGTCCAATCCATCGAAGGTGTCAGGTTCATGGAGTTTGGTTTTTCTGGTTTGACCCTTGTTTGGAGTTCCCATGTGCTTGGCTATCTGTTTTAAAGCTTTTAACATAGCCTTCCCTTCATCTTCTTCATCGTCATCACCGTCCTCGTTGTTGTTGATGTTGTCATCGTCACCGGGGTCATCTTCCGGTTCATCATTTGGAAGGCTAGATCCAGGGTCTGTGATTCCGGTGACAGTACGGGATCTGGGAGAAGGCATAATGAATGGATCAAGAGTTTTAGTTCGAATATACTGTTATGAACTAGATTTCTTCTTGTCAGATGTCGGAATTGTCAGAGTTCAGGATTGGAGTCAGAAATCGAGACGTATGGACGTTGGCTTCAACTTATAGGTTGCGCCCTCTTGGATCCTTCGTGTCCTGGTATTTCGGAAGATCAGAATGTCAGAGGAGTTGGACAAGATCAGAGAGTCAGATAGGACTTAGAAATGGAAGTGAGAAGTTATTGAGTTAAGGTGGGTCAATATTCGAACTGGTTAAAGAGTACATGGAGGAGTTGTATATAACAAATTGATATAATCTGAATCGGAAAGATACGAACATGGAAATCCAAAACGAAGCGAAACCAGGATTGGGGTAGAAAATAAATATGGACATAAGACCGAAGATGTAGATCTTTGATGAAAATGACTAAATATAGATGGGATGGAGATAAGCAAAAACAGGTGGAGGAAGTCAGAAATGCAAATCGGAATATGTCAGAGAAAAGTGGAAAAGCTGAGAATGAATCTGGGTTCTAACAAAACCTGTGTGATGGAAATCGGAAAAGGAAATGGACATAGAAGAACAAGGTGAAGAATTCCAGATTGACAAGATAGGTGAACATTGTGGAAACAAGGATGTTCAAAGGGTTGGATTGTCGAAAATATCTGGATTATCTGGATTGTCGGAAAACAATGGAATTGTCGGAGAAGGTTTGCTTTGTCTTGAAATATTGCACAAAGACGTCAGGTCTTGTTCGGAGTCGGGATGGGTTACAGAATGTGTCAGAATGACTGAGAATCTTGCTTGTCAGGAATCTGGAAATGGAATGATCTTTGTGGATATTGTAGAGATAGAGTCGGAAGGACTGTTGTCTTGAAAAACAGGGTGCAATGGAGTTAAGTTGGAATAAATTGGAAGGCTTCGGAAAAAACAGAAGGGTGTCAGAAAGAGTAGAAGGATGTCGGAGGGAAATAAAGGGTGTCAGAATAGAAAGGTGTTGGAATACTGGGTCAGGGAATGTTCTTGTTGGGTTTGTCCTGAGGTTTTCGTGATCCATGTGACACTACGTGGACTGCAGAGTTAATGGATGTAGGTTAGAAAAGGGACGATGACAGCTGAAGGATGGTCATGATGGATGGAATTTGTGTGACAGAATAAGGCTGGCATAGTCGCTACTCCCCTCTTAGATAGACGTCCCATCGTCTATTTAAAGAGTCAGATTTGTGTCGGGACATTTGGAATATGTTAAAACCCAGATTCATTCCCAGCTTTTCCGCTTTTCTCTGATATATTCTGATTTGTATTTCCGATTTACTCCACCTGTTTTTGCTTATCCCATCTATGATTAGTCATTCTTATCAAGATCTACATTTTCAGTCTTATGTCCATATTTATTTTTACCCTGATCCCATATTCGTTCCATTTCGGATTTCCGTGTTTGTATCTCTCCAATTCAGATTATATCAATTCGTTATATATGACTCCTCCATGTACTTCGTTAGTCAGTTCAAATATTGACCCACCTTGACTCGATAACTTCTCACCTCCACCCCTAAGTCCTTATCCAACCTTCCATCCTCCAACCCCTCCAATTTCCTGACTTCCAAAATACTAGGACACGAAGGATCCAAGAGGGTGCAACCTATAAGTTGAAGCTGACGTCTGTACAATTCCAGTCCTGACCCGAATCCTGAACTCCGACTCCAACGAATCCTGACATCCAATGAGAAGAAATCTAGTTCATAACAGTATATTTGAACTGAAACTCTTGATCCATTCACTATGCCTTCTACCAGATCCCATACTGTCACTGGAAACACAAACCCCAGATCTATCCCCCCGAATGACGAACCAGAAGATGAACCTGGTGATGACGACAACACCAACAACAATGAGGATGATGATGACAATAAAGAAGATGATGGGAAGGCTAAAAGCTTTGAAACAGATAGCCAAGCACATGGGAACTCCAAATAAAGGTCAAACCAGAAAAACCAAACTCCGCAAACCCAACACCGTTGATGGATTGGATTCCCGAAAGCTCCATCCTTTCCTCCTTCAATGCAAATTCCAGTTCCACGACCGTCCTCAGACCTTTTCCAGTGACAAAGTGAAAGTTACTTATGCTATCTCTTTTTTAAAAGGGATGGCTTTAGATTTTTTCGAGCCTGAACTCTTAGACGACAATGTTTTCCAAGACCCACCCTGGCTTACAAACTATTGGGACTTCACAACAGTACTCTGAGAGAATTTTGGAGCTTACGATCCCATCGGCGATACCAAAACTGAACTTGACAATCTCTGAATGTGCAACAACCAACACATCACAAAGTTTATCGTAGAATTCAACTGCCTCGCCACCAGAGTCAACTGGGGTGACACTGCCCTTCGTAGGAGTTTTTACACTAAACTTCCCAATCATATTAAAGATATTCTTGGAACCCAGGACAAAGCCAACATGCTTCTGGAGCTCTGACAACTCGTGCAAACCATCATCAGCTGTTATTGGGAACGACAAGGCGAGGTCAACCGCACCACCACTTCCAACAATAACTACTCCGGTAGCAGCAACAAATTGGACAAGCAAGAATCCCGATCGAACCAATCTCAGAAGAGGACGAACAACAACAACAGTTTGGCTTCCTCCTCTTCTACCAAACCTCAGTCATCCATGCTGAATTTTCACAAAACTCCGGATATCTCCAACATACTCGGAAAGGACGGAAAACTAACCCAGCAGGAGAGACAGCAATGCATGGACCAGAACCTTTGCATGTTCTGTGGGAAACCCAGACATATCACTAAGGACTGTCCACGATTGACCTCCCTTAATGCTCAATCAAAGGCTCGAGCAGCCTCCGCAATTTTGAGCAAACCCGAGTTCAAGGCCGAACCTGCGACCATTATGGATTCAAAATAATAATAAGCAGCTCTGAGACCTCCGCACAGACCCAGAGCTGCATTAATTACATCTGTGCGTCCTCCAAGGTTCGACTCAACGCTTCTGCTCTTTCAAAATCCAATTCTCTTACTATACGACTGACTTCTGACATTATTCCGAATACTAACATTCAAGCCCTCGTGGACTCCGGTTCCACTCACTGTTTTGTAGACTCATCATTTGCTTCCAAGCTTCCACTGGAGTTCCGCAACATTCCGCAAATCCTGCTAAAGCTTTTTGACGGCACTTCTAACGTCTCAATCACGCAGACTATCAATATGCCAATCCACTTTCTGTCAGGCAAAAATCAGGTTGTTGCTATGTATGTAACACCGCTTGAGTCTAGCTGCTCCATCGTGCTAGGACACAACTGGCTCACCCACTACAATGTGTTGATTGACTGGGTATTGAGTAGTATTTCATTCCACACTCCTCAGCAGCAAGATTCAATTCCGACATCACTCTCCGTGAGATCTGCCGCTGTGGTCTCCGGAATCCCGAAATCTGATCGTGCGGCCGCCCCCCCAACATTCAAACAAGACTCACCTATCGACCTAGTCCCTGCTTCTGCATTCGCTTGCCTGTGCAAACTAGATAATGAGGAGATCTTTCAGTTCTGCGTATTTCAAAAAGGAAGATCTGCTGCCATCATCGACGCTTCCCCAAATCCCAATCCGACAGCCAATCTCAATGGTGTTCCATCGGAATATCACAAGTTTTCCGACCTCTTCAGCAAGAAGAAAGCGGAAATCCTTGCCAATCATCGACCGTCTGATCTCAAGATTGACCTGATAGAGGGAGAGAGTCCCCCCTTGGGGTCCATTTATTCCCTATCTCCAGTTGAGCTAGAAACACTCCGAAAGTTCATTGATGAGGCACTAGCCATAGGATTCATCCGCCCTTCACTTTCTCTGCACAGTGCTCCAGTACTATTCTCAAAAGAAGAAATTGGGCAGACTCTGACTTTGTATCGACTTCTGCAGTCTCAACAAGACCACAAAAAAAGACCGATATCCACTTCCCCGACTTTCCGACCTTCTGGAAAGCCCTGGAAAGACACAGATTTACAGGAAAATCAATCTCCGACATACTTACCATTTAGTCCGCATTATAGAGGGCGACGAGTGGAAAACCACCTTCAGGACCTGATACAGTTCCTTTGAATGGCATGTTATGCCCTTTGGTCTCACCAATGCACCAGCTGCTTTTCAGCGATTTGTGAATGACATATTCAGCGACATGCTCAATGTTTCAGTCCTCATCTATTTGGACGACATCTTAGTTTACTCCAAGAACCTGGAAGAACACAAAGAACATGTCCACGAAGTCCTCCGATGTCTCCAAAAAAACCGACTTTATGCAAGATCCGACAAATGTGACTTCCACAAGACAACGGTGGAATATCTCAGATACATACTCTCTCTGGAAGGACTCTCAATGGCAGACAATAAAATCAAAGTAATCCAAGAATGGCCCGAACCCCGAAAAGTAAAAGATATCCAATCCTTCCTAGGCTTTGCGACCTTTTACCAACTCTTCATTCATAATTACTCCAACATCACAATTCTGCTTCCCCGACTTACTCAGAAATCCGTAAAGTGGAACTTCTCTCATGAGTGTCAGAAATCATTTGAAACACTTAAGAAAGCCTTCACCACAGCTTGGATCCTTATGCACTGGATTCCTGATTGTCAACTCATCGTGGAAACCGACACTTCAGACTATGCCCTCACGGCAATCCTCTCTATCATTTCTCCGGAAGATGGCGAAATTCACCCTGTAGCTTTTCATTCCAGAACTTTCACCACCCCAGAATTAAACTACAACATTCACAACAAGGAATTACTCACTATTTTCGAAGCTTTCAAGATTTGGCGACACTACCTTGAAGGTTCCGGATCCACCATTGACATTGTAACCGACCACAAGAACCTCGAATATTTTGCCACCAACAAGCTTTTAACCCGATGACAAGTACGATGGTTGGAATACCTATGTCATTTCAACCTGGTTATCCGATTCTGACCTGGGAAACTCGGAACAAAACCCGACTCTTTAGATGATGGGACATCTATTCTAAAGAGGGGAGTAGTGACTATGCCAGCATTAACCCGCACAATTTCTGCCTGGTTTTCACTAACGAACAGCTGTCATCGTCCCTCTGAGCCACATCCATTAACGTCACAATTCTCCGCGCAGTCACCATGGATTTTGAGAAACTCCACAAAGAAATCTGACAATCCATCTCCAACGATCCTGCGATCTCCGATGATCCTGCAAATCCTCCAACACCCCATCCTCCAACACCCCATCCTCCAACACCCCATCCTCCAACACCCCAATGGTCAGTCAATCTTCAAGGACTCCTCAGACTCGACAACTGAATCTACGTTCCTGACATTAACGACCTCCGACTCCACATTCTACAATATCTGCATGATCACCAAATCTCCAGACATTTCAGACAAAACAAGACACTCAGCAACATCCAATGTGAATATACATGGCCGAAACTCTGTGACTTCGTTCTCTCTTATGTCAAATCCTGTACAACATGTATGCGATCAAAATCCCAATGACACTGGCCTTATGGATTCCTTAAGCATTTACCAATTCTGCCAAGACCATGGAGTTCCATATCCTTGGATTTCATTGAGCCGCTTCCGCTTTCATTGGGTTTTGACAGCATCCTTGTTATCATTGACAGACTCATGAAACAAGCGATATTCATTCCAACAGTCACAATGATCACTTCTCTGATGCTCGCTCAGCTTTTTGTCCTCCATGTCTTCTCCAAGCACGGTGTTCTGACTCACGTCACCTCTGGTCGAGGTTTCGAATTCGTGTCTTCCTTCTTCTGCACACTCGGAAAGGCGCTAGACATGAATCTCCACTTCACCTCCAGATATCACCCCGAAAGTGAAGGACAAACCAAACAAACAAATCAGAATCTTGAGCAATACCTTTGCATTTATTGTAACTATCAACAAGACAATTGGGCTGAACTTCTTCCAATGGCAGAATTTGCCTATAACAACGCTCCAAACGCAACAACAGGAGTCTCCCCGTTCTTCACTAACAAAGGTTACAATCCCAACATTTCCGTCCATCCCAAACACAATCTCATTTCATCCCATGCAAAAGATTTTGCAGTCAACTTATATGAACTCCACCAGGAACTCTGAAAGAGAATTTCTGAAGTGCAATCCTGATACAAGGAACCCGCAAACAAGAAACGTTCTCCAGCTCCAGACTTCAAAGTAGGCAATAAAGTCTTCGTCAAAGCCAAATTTTTCTGCACAACCCACCTTCAAAGAAACTTGCCAAAAAATACCTTGGACCTTTTGATATCATTTCACCCGCAGGTACCAGTAATAGAGCCTTCGTTCTCCAATTACCCAACAGTATGCATGCTGTTCACCCATCCTTTCACGTCTCTATGCTAGAACCTGTGACTCCAAAAGAAATCCCGAACCGAATACAGCCCCTGCCCCCACCAGTTATTATTGAAGGCAAACCCGAATATGAAATCGGTGAAATTCTGGACTCCAAGATAGACAATTGCTGACGTTGCACGATACAATACTTGGTACACTGGATGGGTTATCAAGGCACCAATGAAGAACCCTTGTGGATTCCCGCTACAGAATTAGGCAACACCTCGGAAATGATTGAAGACTTTCAAAACAAATATCCCAATAAACCTGGTCCGATTCTTCCTTAACTTTTCCTTTCCCTTTCCAATTTTTTCCTATATTTTCCGTGTTCATTTGTCTAAATTACATTTCCATCTGTTCCAAGAAATTCCGCTTCGTATCCCCACTCAACCCTGATTAAATTTTCCAATTCCATTTGCCATATTTCATCCCTTTCCATTTCCTCCATCCTTACTTCCAATTCCCATTCCTGGTGCTGAACCATTCTTTGTACCCATGAGGTCAGAATCTGCATCTCCTCAGAATGTGTCCACATGGAACTTGCATGACAATTGACGGATTTCCACAACTCTCAGATTTCTTTCACAAGCAACTCCACTGTTCCTCCCTCACCTGTATCCACTGTGAAAGGCAGTAACTTCTCGCAGTAAAGTACTTGTTTTCAACTGGGCTAAAGGCCACTATGCCAAGTTATTTGGCACAGTCTGCGAGCACTATTTAAGCAGCAACATATTACAGAGTCACCAACCGACGAAACGGTCTGTAACATCCACGCCTTTTGCAACTTCTTCCACATATCCCAACGCTCCTGGTCAACGGCACATCCTCCCATCCTTTGTGCATTCATTGCATGTCCCATCCGCTCCTTCCACTATCAGCAAACAAAACATATCCCAAACCTGACATCCTGCACAACAATACTGTTCGTGTCTGACCCAATTAATCGCAGATTTGTGAGCCCTCTTACAGGCAATGGTTCTATCCATCACATTGCTTTTTCTTCCCCAAGATTTTTCCTCCAATTTCTTGTCAGCCTTTCTCTCCTCCTTTTCCGCTTTTTTCCGCTCTGACCTTCTCTGCTCCAATTTCTTCACCGATTCTTTTTGCAACTCCAAAATCTCGCAAATCTGTGCCTCTAAATCAGTTTCTGACCCCAAATCATCTTCGGAAATCAGATCCTCAAGCAAGATAATCGGTGGCATCGACATTTAGCTCAGAAGGGAGTAGGGGTAAGTGTTAGAGACGTGTGCCAGATTCGACGTCAGGATGTTAGGATTTGCGGGATTCGACATTGGGGTCGGATTTGGTTGGAACTCTCCTTGACTGAGATCGGTAGTTGCAATATTCGGAAATGTGTGGAATACTGGATGACTTGGAAGTTGAAGATCCGAAGACTGATCTATACAGGCGTTGGCTTCAACTTATGGGTTGCACCCTCTTGGATTTCTAGTGCCCTGGTATTTTGGACTGAACACCGGAAAGTGTTATCGGGGTTCTGATTGGTCAGGTCTATTTGGAAGGTCAGTGCCAATGATGCATTGAGACTTATTGGAGATGAGCAGAGGCTTCGGATATTCAGGAATGGAATAGTCAATGTGGATGGAATAGGGGTAACGATAAATCAATATTGAGTAAGGGTTAGCTTTACTGGAAAGCGAGTGTAATCAAGGAGGGTTTGGAATGTTGGATGAGGTAAGGTTGGAATAATCAGAATGATTGGAATAATCGGAATAATTGGAGTGATCGGAATAATTGGAATACCGAACAAGGTTTGAAGGCCTTATTGCAGGTAGAAGTTTGGAGTGACGAAGTGTAATAAAGGTTGAATGATAGAGGATGGGCAGGATGTATCGGGGTGTTACGAGTTATATTGGAATATGAACAAGATATGAAGGATGCGAGATATGATATGTGAAAGGGGTATAAGATATATGATAAGAGATAGAAGGTGATACGAAAGATAGTTATACAAAAGGTAGTGAAACGATATGATACAATTTACAAGCTGAAGAAGCTTGATCAAGGGAAACATATTTAAGACATGCGGGATTCCGAAATCGGGAACAGAAGATAAGGGTGTGTGATACAGAGTTCCGAAGTCAGAGCGAATAGGGAATTTTCAAGATAAGATGTACGGGGATAATGTCGAGATAAAATCATGACTAAGAATAATAAATGGGGACATGTCGGAAGTAAGTGGAAAAGAGCTTATCGGAATACATGAAACGTCAGAGTAACATGGGTCGGATCTGGGATCTAACAGTATCTCCCTTTTACGGCTGAGCCCTCGAGGCTGATTACGCTATTGAATACCGTGGGAAGTTTTGGGTGTCGGTTATCTGTAAAGGCTGAGATCTTGGATCAGACATATATATAGGAGGAACACTTTGTGAAAAATGCAAATTGCTGTTTGATCCCCTACCACCATCACCCAAGAAAAAATGCCATCATGTTCCAAGTCGTCGTCACCCACCCGCTCCGTCATTGAAATCAGCTCCAGTGAAGAACTCGCCACCGAAGTGAGGGAGTATGAGCGGAGAAGGGCAGAATTGAAGGCCAAGATGCGGAAAAGGGTGAAGGCGAAGCAGGAGAAGCAGGAGAGGGAGGCGGCGGAACAGCGGGAATGGGATCGGAAGGAAAAGGAGGAACAGGAGCGGAAGGAGCAAGAGGAACGGGATTGGAAGGCGAAGGAGAAGGAGGAGGCCAATCGGCGGAAAGCCGAGTCGACACGGGCGGTGCAGGAGGAGTTGAGGCAGGAGGAAGCCCAACTCAAACTTGTTTCGGTAAGTCGGAAATCTTCTCCTGATTGATGGATTGACAGAAGGATTGGACTAGCTGGAGAAGGTCGACTGAGAACGGAAGGTCGACCAGAATTCGAAAAGCGGTTCGGGATTTGTCGGAGGCCACAAACGGCGTCTCAAAGACGTCTGGTCGGAGGCCAATAAATTTGACAATAGGTGCGTGCTCTGTTGGATGTGGGGGTTGAAATGCGTTGACGAGGAGCGGAGAACTGGAAAATTGTGGAAGTGGGCCTGCATTCGGTGTCAGAATGATCGGAAGAAATGCACGAGGCCAGCTAACGCAGATTTTGCGGCAGAGATGGTGGGGAAGTCGTTGTTACCGGCATCCAGGCGGGTTTGGGTGGAGAACGTGGAGGTCGGACCAGGACCGGCAATGAAAAGGTGTCAGGCGGAAGCAGTCACAGATTGGGAAGGGGTGGCATCATTGGGGAAAGGTAAAGGACAGGAGCGGGTGACGGAGGACGACACAGAGGACAAAGTGGAGGATGTGGGGCTTGCGGCGGAAGTCCGCAGGCTCTGGAAAACCATTCATTCCCTCACGAAGTGGCTCCGCTACAACGTGGAGGGGATGGCGGCCTTCAACGATACATTGAAGAAGTTGCACCAGATAGCAGAGATCAAGTTCAAGTTCCAGAAGAAGTGGTGGGAGGTGTACCACGGAGCGTCGGCACTGCAACTGGAGTTGGGCTCGGAAGCCGGGTCGGAGAATGAGGGGGGAAATGTCGGGCCGGAACCGGAACTGGAGAAGGCAGTGGATAAGGGGAAAGGGAAGGCGAGGGAAGCAGATGAGGTCAGAATGGACGTCAATGTTGTCCCAGAGGTTTCAGAGAAGGAGGTTCTGGAGGAGGCGGAAATCGCTGAGGAACCGGAGGTGGAAGTTGGCCAGAAACCGGAGGCGGAAATTGGCCAGGAGGCGGTGAATCCGGGAGATGCGGATTCAGAGAAACAAGTGGAAGAGGAATCAGGGAAAACAGCGGGGCTTGAGCTGGAGGTCAATGGGCCGGAAGAGGAAGCAATGCAGTGAATAGGAGTAGGAAGGGGAAAAAGTAATATAAATAAATCGGAGGAATTTCGGTGAAGTAATGTAGAAGGTTTTAGACAATGAAGTTGTTTTTTGTTGTTTTAAGATCGGAAAAAGTGAAATGATTGGAACAACAGAAAGCACAGAAAAACGGAAATGATCAGACAAACGGGAATGATCAGACAAACGGGAATGATCAGACAAACGGGAATGATCAGACAAACGGGAATGATCAGACAAATGGGAATGATCGGAAAAAAGGAAATGATCAGAAAAACGGAAAACTCGGAAAGATGAGAAACAGTGAATCAAGGATGTTTGAAGTTCAAGGGTGTCGGAGAAATTGGGATAAGTCGGAATCAGACGAATGTCGGGATTGACTTGGGATCAGGATTGGACTTGTAAGACTCATGAAGAAGTTTGAGAGGGTCAGAATATCGGGATGTGAACGGTCATAGATGTTGAAGGAGTTTTGGAATTGTGGGATGTAAATAGAAACTTAGTAGGAGCGAAAAAATTGAAGTGTTGCGTTAGAAATTGTCAGAAAAGATCGGAGTAGGAGTGGGGGATTGGAATAGATAAGTTGTCAACATAGTGGCTACTCCCCCTTTAAGGTAGATGTCCCATTGTCTACCTCAGGTGTCGGAAGGTAGGTAAAGGAGTTGGAGTGTCAGAGGACCAAAGGATTCATTGGAAACATATTGGATTTTCTAAGGAGATGAACGGTGTTTTCTTGGAAATTTCTCAATAGTGGTCTTGATGTTGTCTGGTTGAAATCGTTGTAATCACGGATTATCTGAGAATTCGGAGAATATCGGAAGTTTGGACTTGAAAGAGAACAAGAGGAGTGAATCGGAAGTTTTGGGATATTCAGAGAAGTGTTTGCAAGGGAAACAGAGTAAGGAAGACGTGTAGGGAAGAAAAGGGTGTCGGAAAAGATTGGAATTGAAATGTTTTGGTGGAGTTGTGGGTTTGTTTTGGAAACATTGGTAAGGTGCTTGATATTTGGCCTGGAATATTGTCCTAATGGTTGAAGGGTTGGAATCATATCAGAAACGTGAGTCGGAGGATGTACAGATGATGCATTCATGGATATGAGGGGTTTTAAAAGCACTGTTCGAAGGGGATCGTTATTGATTTCAAAGGTGGTTTGTCAGTTATTGTCCCATAACGCAGAATTGGTATTGATGACTAGGCTTAGAGTCAGAGTAACTGCGTTGTATCTTGAATAGTCAGATCCGGAAGTCTGGAAGTCAGAGGTCGGAAAACTAAATCTTGGAAGTGGAAGGATGTCTTTGAGGAAGATTCGGCATTTGGACTTGGAGATCGTCCTGGGGTGTTCTCGAGGAAGTACAGACGTACTGTGCGGAATGTATCAGATGAAATCCTATAGCTAGAGCCTCATTAATATGTTCTCAAGGTGGTTCTGGCATAACTAGATGTAAGGAAAATGATTTCCCAAAGTGAGATTCTCTCCATCCAATAGATGTGATCTTGTCGGAGTATGTTAGTGGAATATTGATGATCGCTTGTCAGGAATTGGAAGAATTGATGTAACAGATTTTCCTATCAGAAATGCACTGAAGTTTCCACATCGTCGTTGCGAGTTGAGGTTTCATCAAGCATTGACGTTGGATGTTATGGCAGGTTGGAGGATGTCGCAGTGAAGTTGGATTTTCGGAGATTCGGAAAAATGCAGATTGCAGGTTTCCTGAAGACATGTCATAGAATTGAATCTTCTTCTTGTTGAGGAGTGCGGAACTAGGTACTACCCAATACCCTGTCAATGAACAGATTGTAGTGGGTGGGTTAGTGGCATTCCCAGCACATCGGAACAATTAGAAACAAGTGTTGTTATACGTAATGTAATAGCGACCGGATTTTTCGCTCGACGGGAGGACGTGATTGGTGTGAATCACCTACTGGGTGTTATGACAATGTCGTTGGTGACGGAAGGACAGAGACCAGCGGAAAGCGGGAATCCAAAGAGATAGCATTTAAACATAATGATCAGTTGAAACTGTTCAGAAGGGTGATTTTTAGAGTTTAGCCAGAATTGTTGGAAGTACAAAGGGTGTTTTCAGAAAGCGTCTGTGATGTTCTCGGTAAGGCACAAATAAGATGAACACAGATTTGTGCTTGAGAGTCTTTGAGCTGTCAGTTTTGGGGATTTGGAAGGTCTCTAAAGGGACCTTGATGTCAGAATCACTTATCGTGACAGTTGTGGTTCGGGATTTTGCTTTCCTGGCAAAGGATGATGACCTTGGGCATTCTTTCACCTTATGACCAGGTCTTCCACAGTAGAGGCATAACTTTTGATCAATGTGTCATTGTCTCTCCTGTAGTATTAACTTGCCGTCTTGTCCGAGGATGTTGGAAAGTTTTGGTGTCGGCAAAGTTGGGGTTTGGTCAGAAATTGCTGCCGTGTATTGTGAGTCATCATCACAAGGATGGTTGGAAGTCACATTGTCGATGCCGCTCAGGATTGGGTCGGATTTGAAGTCTTCGTTTGTGAGGCACTTGTTGAAAAGACTGGGGTACTCGTGAACGTTTGATGGGTTGATGACACTCTCAGTAGATGTGTCGGTGTCGTCAAAATTGAGTGTTTGAATTCGGGTGTTGGAAGACATTATAGAAATCAAGAGTGTTAGCTTGTAAATACTGTTAGAGACACGTGCCAGATTCAACGTCGGGATGTTAGGATTTGTTGGATTCAACGTCGGGGTCGGATTTGGTTGGAACTCTCCTTGACCGAGATCGGTAGTCGCAATATTCGGAAATGCACAGAATACTGGATGACTCGGAAGTCAGAGATCCAAAGACTGATCTATATGGGCGTTGGCTTCAACTTATGGGTTGCGCCCTCTTGGATTTCTAGTGCCCTGGTATTTTGGACTGAAGACCAGAAAGTGTTATCAGGGTTCCAATTGGTTGGGTCTATTTGGAAGGTCAGTGCCAATGATGCGTTGAGACTTATCGGAGATGAGCGGGGGCTTCAGATATTTGGGAATGGAATAGTCAATGTGGATGGAATAGGGGTAATGATAAATCAATATTGAGTAAGGGTTAGCTTTACTGGAAAGCGAGTGTAATCAAGGAGGGTTTGGAATGTTGGATGAGGTAGGGTCGGAATAATCGGAATACCAAACAAGGTTTGAAGGCCTTATTTCAGGTAGAAGTTTGGAGCGACGAAGTGTAATAAAGGTTGACTGATAGAGGATGGGCAGGATGTATCGGGGTGTTACAAGTTATATTGGAATAACAAGTTGAGGTAATGAGATATGAAGGATGCGAGATGTGTGAAAGGGGTATAAGATATACGATAAGAGATAGAAGGTGATACGAAAGATAGTTATATGAAAGGTAGTGAAACGATATGCAAGCTGAAGAAGCTTGATCAAGGGAAACATATTTAAGACATGCAGGATTCTGAAATCGGGAACAGAAGATAAGGGTGCGTGATATGGAGTTCCGAAGTTGGAGCAAACACGGAAATCAAGATAAGATGTATGGGGATAATATCGAAATAGAATCGTGACTAAGAATAATAAATGGGGACATGTCGGAAATAAGTGGAAAAGGGCTTATCGGAATATGTGAAACGTCGGAATAACATGAGTCAGATCTGGGATCTAACAATAAGAGATCAGGGGACTGATAAGTCGAACCCCATCCATCACTCTTATATATCACATTAGGGGTCTCACTTAATCATCAAACCAAACCTCCCATGCTGATCTTAGGCCTCAAGGGCTCGGCCTTAAAGAGGAGATACTGTCAAAACCCAGATTCATTCCCAGATTTTCCACTTTTCTCCGATATATTCCGAGTTGTATTTCTGATTTACTCCACCCGTTTTTACTTATCCCTATCCCATCTATAATTAGTCATTCTTATCAAGATCTACATCTTCAGTCTTATGTCCATATTTATTTTTACCCCGATCCCGTATTCACTCCATTTCGGATTTCTGTGTTCATATCTCTCCAATTGGATCGTATCAATTTGTTATATACGACTCCTCCATGTACTTCGTCAGTCAGTTTGAATATTGACCCACCTTGACTTGATAACTTCTCACCTCCA
Source organism: Ramaria rubella (assembly GCA_015039355.1). Taxonomy (NCBI): domain Eukaryota; kingdom Fungi; phylum Basidiomycota; class Agaricomycetes; order Gomphales; family Gomphaceae; genus Ramaria; species Ramaria rubella. The sequence goes on along the minus strand of MU134377.1, from coordinate 169,249 downwards.
CCCCTAAGTCCTTATCCGACCTTCCATCCTCTGACCCCTCCGATTTCCTCCGACTTCTCCAACATCCTGACTTCCAAAATACTAGGGCACGAAGGATCCAAGAGGGTGCAACCTATAAGTTGAAGCTGACATCTGTACAATTCCAGTCCTGACCCAAATCCCGAACTCCAACTCTGACGAATCCTGACATCCGACAAGAAGAAATCTAGTTCATAACAGTGGATCGATGAAATGGTATGCAGGTATTCTTGTGCCATTTTGTGTCAGAAGATTTGGACATGTAAAAAATGTTCAAGATGATGCTCGAAGTCTTGAAAATTTCAAAGATTGCAAAATTCCATGTTGAATTGTCATTGAAGTTTCATGGTGTTGTAATTCCTAGATGAAAAATAGTGTGTTGGATTTCTCTAATGTGGAGAAATGTCGGAAAAAGTCGGAAATTGGAAAATTGTGAAGTCGGAAAACTTGAAGGTGGAAATTGGAGTCAGAAATCTTGAAGTTGGAATCTTGGAATCAGGAATTGAAGTCGGAAATTGAAGTCAGAAATCAGAATCGGAGATTTGAAGTCGGAAATCGGAATCAGAGATTTGAAGTCAGAAATAGGGAATCGGAAAATGTGACATTGGAAATTGTGAATTCGGAAAATATCGGAAAACATGGAGTTGGAAGAATATTGGAAAACTTGAAGTCAGAAATCAGAATCGGAGATTTGAAGTCGGAAATTGGAAAATCCAATGAAGGAAATTGCGAAAGTGAAGGCTCTCATTGAGGATGTTGCTGTGATACTGGTTTTCAACAGAATTGGAAAATGGAAATAGTATTGTAAATGTTTGGAAAATGAGGTGGTGTCCTTGGTTGAAAGACTTCGGAAAAAGAGGATGAGAGCAGGATGATTCCATGATGGTCTTGAAATTGTCAGGTATTGTGGAAAGACTGAAATTTTTGGAATCAGAATGTTGCTAACAAAGTCTCGGGTTTTATCCAATGATTGAGATGGATAAAGGAGTTGTCCATGTGATAGGGATGGAAAAGATGGATGTTGTCAAATGTTGAACAGGATTGAAGACAACTTGAGGTGTTAGTAAGAACAAAGGGCATAACACACCATTCAATAGAAATCATAACGAAATCTGAAGGTGGTTTTCCATTTGTCGTCCTTTGAATACAGAACAGATGGGTGTTGACAAGGACCATAGATAGTGATTGTTGAAATCTAGAGGGTCAGAAAATGTCAGAAAAATCGGTGTCAGAGAATGGATGTCGGAGAAATCGGTGTCAGAGAAATCTGCTGATAATTGATGCAGAACCAGAAAGGCCACCTTATTTCTTCTGTGAGGAAGCATTAGAGTACTGTGTGGAGAAAAATGTTGGGTGGGTCCTATGGCTAGAGCCTCATTAATGAACTGTCAGGGTTATTCCAGCTTAACTAAAGATAAGAAATAAAGTTTTCCTAAGGGGTGATTCTCTCCCTCCCTCAAGGTGAATGAAGGTTGTCGGAAAAGTGGAAGAGTCAATGGTCGTGACGTATTTTCCTTTCGGAAATGAGTTGCTGAAAATATTGTATGTGTCAAATTGCTAAGACAAAAAATTGTCAAGGCATAGTCTAGGATGACACAGATTTGAGCGGGTCGGAGGGTTGTCCACAATCGGATTTTCAAATTTTTGGATTTGTGGAATTGTGAATTGCAAGTTGCCACAGGGACATATGTCAGAGTTGGAGTCTTGACTTGCTGTTGAGGAATGCAGAACTAGGTACTACCCTATACCCTGTCAATCAACGGATTGTAGTTGGGGGTCAGTTGTGTCCCAGCATGTCAGAACAGTCAAAATTGAGTGGTGCTACACCATATGGTAGTAACAACCTGGATTGATTGCTGGACAGATGGATGGATTGGCGTATTAATAGCCTACTGGATTTACAACTAGGTCATGGTTGGAGGGTTAACCCTTCGGAAAAATGCGGGATTCCGAAAGCAGTGTTCTAGACTTGAGGAAAAAGTCGGAAACATCAGAAAACATTGGAAAGTCAGAAAGTTGGAAAAGAATAAGAAGTGGAAATGTTGTCCACTAGAATTCGGAATTAACATGGAGGATGGTGTCAGAAATCATCAAGAGTGGTGTTGGAGTTTCCGGAAAATGATAAGAAATCAAAATCAGGATTATTGGGAAGTGTGGAAAGAGCCTCGGAAAAATGGACAGAGTGTTGATGCCAATTTGTCTGTACTGAGGTCTTTGGAGCTGTTTAAACTTGCAAGTTGTAGCCTATGTGATGTGCTGATTGCAGCTCAGATTGTAGCTCTCCTATTGGAAGATGATTTGGGACAATTCTTTGTACAGTGACCAGGTAAAGGATGTCGGAAAGTCTTGGTTTCGGAGATATCGGAGTTTGGTCAGAATGTACACAAGGAACTGGGAATTGTCAGGAAAAAAGGGTGTGGAAGGTAAGAATGAAGGGTAGGTATTCTCCTTGGAAACTTGATTGATCTTGATATCCTCATTGTCATGTTTGAGCTTGTCCCCATTGTCGGAATCACATTGAGGATTGACATCATTGCCATCGGAAAAACTGGTGTTGTTGAAAGTTCTCCTAGTTGGTCGGAAGGATTGCTGGTAAGGACATAGATGGCGTCAGATGTAGGTGATCAGAATTGGATATCAGAAGTTATTGTAAGAATCCAGAGTGGTAGTTTGAATATACTGTTAAAGATCATATTGCTTTTCACCAGAGTTGTGGAAAATGATGCAAATATCGGAATATTGGGAAATTGGGATCAGACAGGCTTGGCTTCAACTTATGGGTTGCGCCCTCTTGGATTCTCATGCCCTGGTATTTCGGATTTCTTGACAAGTTGGAATTCGGAGAATGTCAGAATAGTCGGAGATCTATGGAAAGATCAATGACAAGATGGCTAGTCAAGACTTAACTAGTATTTTCGGAAAACGTCAGAGAAAATCAGAGAAGAGTGGAATAGTGTTTGAAGAGGATTAAAGGTAAGGATTAACCTTTCGGAAAAATCGGAGTTTAGACCGGAGATAAGGGTTTCAGAATGTCAGAATGAAGATGATTGGAATATAATCAATATGCGAGACTCATCGTATAAGTCAATATACGTGATAGGCAATATGACCAATGATAATGAACAATGAATATTCAAACTAGAGAAAGAGATGTACAACAAGCATATTTAAGGAATAACTGAGGATGCTGAATCGGAGACATAACAGGTAATGATATGAGATATGGAATTCCAAGATGGGATGAATATGGAAATGAATACGAAGTCAGAGATAGGACATATGGATATAAGATTGGGAGATTGATCTCTGAAGGATGACTAAGGATGTTTAAATGGAGATTTCGGAAAAAGTCAGAGAAAGGCTTATCGAAAAAGGAGATTGTCAGAAAGGAGATTGTTGGAGAAGGAGATTTGTCATAGATTGTAGGAAAAGGAGATTTGTCAGAGATTGTTGGAAAAGGAGATTTGTCAGAGATTGTCAGAAAAGGAGTGTCAGAGATTGTCAGAAAAGGAGTTTCGGAGATTGTCAGAAAATCAGAGAATGGATATGGGTTCTAACAGGTGCGCTCTTGCACTCCTGTATCTTCTGTGTTATTGCTAAGGTCCCTGGTTTACTTTTTGAAGGGGAAAGTTGCTCTGTACGTCGTGTGATTGTGTGCAACATAGCACCTTGTTCCTCAAGCTGCTCTCAAAGGTCCTGTTGATGTCTAGAGATTGCTATGAAGGCACTTTGTGTTGCAGATTCTGTGAAACCAGCAGCCTGGAAGATAGCTTCGTGCATTTCAGCTTCCTTATCCTCTTGAGGCTTTGGCCAGATATGATACCAAGTTTGCACATCACGGTCAGCCTTGGGATTCAATGAAGCAATCCACGTGAAGACAGGACAGTTGGGATAGACTTGATACAAACTAGCGGCAAGCTACAGGATAGGCATGAGTACCAAAATTCAAATAGACAATTCAAACTAAGAACTCACATGCCAGAGAAAGGGATGCAAATAAATCAATAGCTCTAGGAAGTTAACCGTTCCCTGGTTGGGTGTGGGGGTGCATTTTATATTGGCAAGTGCTGCTTCATCAAAGGCAATGATACAGGCTTGCAGTCCCAGGGGCACCTCTACTGCAGTCCAAGGTACATTATAATTCTTGCCAACATAAAAACCGGCCAGCACAGTGATGCCCTATAACGACTGTCTGATCAGCACATTTAGAGGAGCAGAAAGTCTTCAAAATCACAGACCACCTTAGGAATCTTCAACAAATACACCTCATGTCTTGTATTAGCTTGCCAGTGTCCGATGGCATCTATGTCATCTGTGGGAACCCTACCAAGAGTTGTTAGTAGCTCTTCTTACCAAAGATCAGTGTAAGTTGTAAGTACCCCATTTTTCCGATTTTTGTAGGTACACTACATCTCGCAAGGTGTTGCTTCTTGTCAGACTTGATGCTTGTACCCCTAAAAAATGTTGTGTACATGCTGAGCATCCCCCTGTACTTGAGCGGCTCCTTGACTTTGCATCCAAACATGAGTTGTGCTTACAAAAGGTCAGTGTTGTCTTCCTCATTGTGTAGACTATCAGGCACACCTTATGCCATGTTGATGCTCAGGTCCAATCCCAATCTGGAAGCCTCTCAAGAAGGTGCTGGTCATCAAATATATAATGTAATGTCAAAACTAGACCAGCCACAGAGCATCGCAGAGGCTCATGGTGAGGGAGGACGAAGTTATAGTCAGGCTCCTTTTTCTACACAAATGATGTTATGCTTCATAACAACAGAAGTGAATGAATGACTCACACCCAGCTTTTTTGCCTTGCTCTCGTAGTATAGAGATAGCACACCAGTACACCACTTCCCTGTCCCACTGCGGTGTCCATCTGGTGTCAAATAATCTGGAATGTGGATCTGATGTGGTTGAAGGTAGGACATCGGAAGGGAGATGAGTTCATCACCATGGATTATGGTGGTGCACTGCCAGTTCCAAGCAAAGTGGGACTTGATTATTGATGGTACTGAAAACCATGTTAGATTCAATGATAATCAGATTCAAGGGAGGACTTACACTGATTAAGGTGAAAAATAGCATGCTCTATTTGACGGAACTGCTCCGGAAACAAGGAATAGTCTAAGATTGTGTTCTTTGCAACATCAAAATTGTCGTCACTGAGTGTGAAGGTCTCTATTTAGTTATACCATAAACAACAAAGCACATACTCCATCTGCAGGTGCTGTGCTTTCACCATAACCGACTTGAGGAAGTCCTTGGTATGAGATGTGTGTGTGGGCTGGCTCAGAGTTAAGTTTGGATTATCCTCTTCCTGACGCCTATGAACTCGTCCAAGTGTTACCATGATCTTCTTCAATGAAGACTTAATGTCTAACATCAGTGGAAGTTTGCAACCAGTTTCAATAAAAGCCACAAACTGCTGATAACCGCTGATTTGTCTCCAACTGCCTTCCATTTGGAGCAAACAGCTTCCGAGTGGCAGCATACTTGAGATACTCTATTATATGGTGTGTGTCAATAATATTATCAGGAAGAACACCAGCTGCAAGCTGATGTCTTAACCAACACTGTGAATTGACACATCTATTAATCTAATGCATGGTTATAGTATGAAGGCTTACATTCCACATCAAAAGTACACTTCATTCTGTCTTCCTCACTCCTTCTCTCTGGGACTCAGGAATGTACTGATCAACCTAGAATCAAATTGTTTTTTTAGCTCAATGAATAATAAAGAAGAAACAAGGATACCCAAGCAAATGATTCCCCCACTTTACAGGCAGTTATGTCATCTAAATCTGCTGAAACTATGGGATTGTCACCAGCACCAACCACCGCCTCCTCCTCATCACTATCTGTGCCATCCTCTTCCTCTACACTAGTTATGTCGTTTAAGCCTCTCAAGAAGCTCTCCCCTAATTTGTCCACTTCTTTCTGTGCTGTGGAATCTACAATGACAGCTTCGAGAGCAGTGGGTTCCAGTTCGACTACAGGATGGCCCTCAGCTCGTACAACATCAACTCTTCATAATAATTGGTGTCAGCAAATACGAGAAGGAGATGTTAAAGTGCTTACTGCGTTTTCTGGCTTTCCGCTGTCTTGTGCACTTTCAACCTCAAAACCAAGTCACACTTCTTGCCTCCAACTGGCAATCTGGATTTCTTGCATTCTTCTTTCAATTCTGCAACAGTCTTTCCAGCACTGCCTCAAAAATATCGTAAGAATGTACCTATAGTGTAGAACGTACTTACTGGCCATTCTTTGCAACTGTAGTCTTCACCCCAGCAGCATAGCTCAAGGTAGATATTTCTAGTAATATTGTTAGTAGTGTAACAATTGAATATGAGAAGCCAGAGGGTAGGGATTTTACATACACTGCCTGTAAGCCTTTGTCTTCTTCGGTTGCCATTTACTAGTTCTTGATGCGCCGGATTGTCCCAAAAGCCGACAAACTTCATCTGGGACTGGGATTTGGAGAACTAGGTCACAAAAGGAAGTATGTTTAGTACATGCATGAGAAAGGTATGACAGATATATCAGAGTGAATTATGTGTGACACCGCTGTTGCGGTCTGTGCCAGCAAGTTCAATATCACATGATGGAAGAAGCTTACCGTTTGAAGTTGGTGCTTCTTGAGCAACTGCATCAGTCATCTTGACATCATGTATAGTGTCTGTGTTCTCTCCCTGTCCTACTAGCAATCCTGCAACTGCAAGGGGAGCATTTGAAGCTGGCACTATGTCTGGCACTATGTCAAGGTCCATATGACTTTGATTTTGAAGAACTTGTGTGTGTGAATAGCATGAAAACAGCATGAAACACAGGGTAAACTTACCATAGTTGCTTGGGGGGAGTACTGTAGTGAGAGTAACAGGAGAAGAGGTTAGCTGTACCAGCCACACATGTTGCAGATGGTTTTTTGCTTCCATGATGTCTCACTAGATACACGCGGGGACCCCCCACCGTAGACCTTGCTAGCGTTGATAAAAATATTTCATGTTATTACATCTGATGCTGAGCGATTAGAAGGGTTGGAAGGAGTAATACCAATACAACCAGCCAAGAAAGCATTCAAGATCCACCTCCCTATTACGGGGAAGAAAAAAATACAAAGAAAGCGACGCTTATACAGTTTCCATTGACAGGTGCATACACGTTCACAAACTATTGTTCACAAGGTCAGACAATACCTAATGTGATTGTTGACATCACGACAGCACCAACCAGAGGACGACTAACGTTGTTCAATATGTTGCGTTGTCACATAGCACCAGACAAGAAACCATTTGACTTCTGCCTGACTTTGATAAAGTCTTCACTTTGCTAGAGCAGTTAGAAGACAGCCGTTTACGTGAATTGAATGCTCAAACGCAACAGTGGTGGGAAAGCATATGTACATACATTAGAGCCACGCAATGTGAAACGGACCCATAAATGATCAACACAGAAAATAAATGAGCTGGACTGAGATACAATGTAGGATATGACAATAAAGTGGAAATATGGATCAAGATATTGCAGTATGACATACAAATGGAGTAAGATATCACACTCACAAGGACATAAGGAGCTGGATAAGAGAGTAGGATTAAGATATCAGAAGCATGAGCGGATATGCAAATATCTTGACACTGACAACTATCTGGCAGCATTATGAGGTGGAGAGTAGACCTTGCTAGCAAGGTAATGCAGCTGAGTAGCAAAATGTAGCAGAGTGGTTTGCAGAAACACCGTCAAACTCACGACTTGAATTGTTTGAAGATACATGTTGTAATTAATAGAAATGCAACCTACCTGTCACACAAATATACTAAGTGTCTTGAGCTAACCACACGAAAATCTGCGCTCTCGAAAGTTATATTTGATCATGGCACACAACAAACCAGTACTCATTAACAAGAGCTTACCTGGGCTCAGGACATACAGGCATAGTTGAATGAAGTAAAGGATACGGAAGCCATGTGGGGTGCTGGCTAGCATGGGCCTTGGTAGGTCGTTAATCGCACTCGCGTTGGACTTGTAGGGTGCAAATAGGACATAAGCGAAAGTCACACGCTGGCTGTGATTCGCCCTGCCAGTCACGGACCCACTTCTGTGATTTTGTAATATTAGCTTGCCATAGGATTTGTTGATCGTATCGGAAGCGTTGGCCTCTTACAAAGCGCGTGTAGTGAACGTAGAAGTAGTGTAAAAATATGATCATTCAAAATGATGGAATGGACGGAGTAGAGACGACCTAAGATATAACTAGAAGCAAAATCCGCCCACTGCTGATGAAAGCGATCACAACGTGATGCATCTACTGCGTTCCACCGAAGCTGAAACCACCCTGAGGAGCAGAGACATCGCTGTGGAACTTGGAGATAGTTGCATGAGGAAAGTTGAAAAGCATTGAATGGGATGAAACGTACAGCAAAAGCCCCCGAAGAGTCTACATGAGTCGCACTAATACCGGCATCCACTTCCTCATCATCCGGGAAGTACTTATCCATGATGTTGAATGCTTTCTTATAAATCTCGAGATTGTCATGCTGTTGCAGGTTGTGGATCGTAACCATACCCATGGCTTCCTCAACATATAACGCATATTGGTTGGTAGCACCGGGTCCGGCGGCCTGCTTGTCCATCTCTCCGATCTTGAGGATGTTGTCAAGACCATCGAGCGCCACTTGGATAATCTTATTGTCCATCATTGTAAGAAGGTCGCACAAGGGCTTGATGCATCCCTGGGAAACAAGGTACCTGATTTGGGCAGGTTCTTGCAGTCCTCCTGACGTTGCATTTGAGATAGCCCAACAGGCTTCCTTTTTCGTCTTGAAATCCGCGTTTTTCAAGATGTTGATAAGGGGGGGTACAATATTGGCGTCAATGACAGCCTGAATTTGATGGGGAGAACCAGCTGTGATGTTGGAAATGGTCCAACAAGCCTCCTTCCTAATACCGTCCTTGGGAGACGATAAAAGCGACAAAAGGGCAGGTAAAGCACCAGAGGCAATTACAACCTGCGTCTGCAAATCATCGCCGGTAACAATATTTCCAACAGAACGAAGAGCAGGGGTCTGCACTGAGGTTGAGTTGTGCATGAGAAGATCTACCAGTCGCCTGCAAACACCGGATTCGATGACAGCTTGGATTTTATCATTGGAGCCATCTGAAAGATACGAGATTGCCCAGCATGCATCAATCAGGACTTCGTCATCGAGTGAGTAGATGAGCTTAGTCAAAACAGTAAGGGCAGGAGAGATCTGAGGGGTCCGCATAAGCGAATGTGTAGTTAATGTAGACGGTTTACTAACCAGTTCCCAGTCCGGCTGGGGCTGTTTACCCCTGCAAAAGTTGCTCAACGTCCATGTAGCATTCCTGAGCATGCTGAGCTTGTGGTGCTCGCTGAGGAGAGCTAGTAAAGGACGCAATGCACCTGCATGAAGTACATAGTCGCGGCATTGTGGGCTATCACCGGCAATATTGCCTAAAGCCCAGACAGCTTGCTCGCGAACGTCGAGGACTGGAGAGGACAAGAGATTGATGAATTCTGGAACAGCTCCGGCCCTGATGACCACTTGAGTATGGTCAGCGGTCCCAGAGGCTATGTTAGTCAGAGCCCACGCTGCCTCAAACTAGTATTAAGGCCATAAGGATCGGCATGAACTCAGAAGCGCAAATGAACTCTCACTTGAATCATCGAATGGCTTCCCTGTAGGAATTGAACAAAGCGAGGGACCACCCCACACTCGATAACACGTTCTATTGGGGGATTTTTTTCTTTTGAGAGGAGCTTGCGGAATTTCGTGGTAGCATCAAGCTGACGCTCAGGGTCTTCCGAGAAAACCGCATCAACCATTTCAGCCGCAAGCTATAAGGTGAGAATAAGTGATGAGGGATGCTTTCCGTATCAATCAAAAGCATTGACGTACAGGAGGATCCCAGTTGGAACCGCCCGCCTCATCGTCAGAGTCTGGCCCCGTGGAAGGAATGAAATTGCGTCTCTTTGAGATATTCTCTTCCCTCTTCTGTCTTCTGATCTCCACTTGTTGTTCCTCACGACGGCGGCGAAGATCGTCCCCTTTAAACGTTCCTTTGTTTTTAAAGTCTAGATAACGCGTTAAGTCCACACACTAAGGAAAGAATAGAGAGGGGCATACTCTGTCTGCGATGTTCCATCGTCCTAGTCTCCATATCTGTCGGTCGTACTTAGGTAGAGTTGTTGACAAGGACGCGTCAATGTACAAAGAGAAAGCCTGACGGACTCTTCCGAAAATACGCGCCCACATATGCACTTTACTCGGCTAGCCCACAAGACCAAAGCTTGATGGTCCCATGAGACGATATTTGATCTGGTCGCACATTACAATACCATTTGAAAGAGTATTGTGTCCGTTTCAAGATTATCTGTACTGTGACTGTCAATGAGACAGTGAGACTACATCATCGTTCAATTACTTCAGCCTGTCTGCCGAGCGTTTATCGTGTCTGGTGACTCTGGTCGATCTGTGTCACTCGATACAATGCCCCGTATTGTTAGAGCCTCGGTCGTACAAACTTGCACAGCCGCCTATTCTTTGAATGACACACTTGACAAACTTGAACGTCTCACTCTTTTGGCGAAACAAAGAGACGGCGCGCAGCTTGCTGTCTTCCCAGAGGCTTTGTGAGCCAGTTTCCGTGTTTCCGTGAATTTCTCTAATATTAATCTATAACAAAGTGTGGGCGGATACCCAGCCAAATCTACATTCGGAACCTTAGTCGGTGCTCGCTCACCAGAAGGTAGAGACGAATTTCTAAGGTATCACTCAGCGGCCATCGAGATACCTTCACCGGCCATTTCCCGTATTGAAGCTATCTCCCATAAAACTGGTGTTTTTCTCGTGGTCGGTGTGATAGAGAAAGATGGCGGGACGTGCTATTGCACAATCATTTTCGTCGACCCTGAATCTGGTTATATTGCTAAACATCGCAAACTAATGCCTACTGCTGCTGAACGACTGATTTGGGGTTTTGGAGACGCCAATACTCTTCCTGTGGTAGAAAAAACATTTTCTACCGCTGAAGCAAATGCTCAAGGAAACCATGGCAACAAAACATTCGAAGTGAAGGCAAAAATATCGGCCACCATCTGTTGGTAATATGTGCAGACATTTTTTTAGATCACATCGACTGATTACAATCGATTTTCAGGGAAAATTATATGCCACTCTGTAAGTATCAATGGCTAGTATTCCGTTCAACGTGAGTCTTACCATCTCAGTGCGTACGCATTACTACCAACAAGGTACTCAATTATACTGTGCACCCACTGTGGACGCGAGACCGGTTCGTTGCCCACAATTTCGGTTCATCTAACTCCTCACAACAATGACTTTAGGTATGGCAGCACACTATGGCACATATTGCTCTTGAAGGCCGCTGTTTTGTTCTGGCCGCCTGCCAGTTCGCACGTCAACGTGATTACCCTACCGATCACCCCATAGCTCCTGGCACCGAAAGGGATCCGGATGGCGTTATGATTGGAGGAGGTTCTGTTATATACAGTCCTGCTGGAGAAACATTGGTTGGACCCCTATGGGAGGGTGAAGGTGTCCTTACCGCTGATCTTGACCTAGACGATGTCATCCGAGGAAAGTTTGATTTGGACGTGGTTGGTCATTATGCCCGTTCAGACAGTAAGTACATCATCTTGAAGACTTACCAACATTGATCCCCTTTGTTTAGTCTTCAAATTACATGTGGCCAATGTAAATGCAAATGGCCACATCCAAGCCTAGCGGGCGGGTTGTCTTCTATGTTCCACAAATTCTTATTTAAAGTGGCAAACAATTTCATTTTATTTGGTTTTATCTGGGCCAATCTTGTACGGAGGGTTGTGTATCCGGAGTTAACTTCTCACGTCGACAAATTTCAAAATCTGCAGAGCTACAGGTGGTGTTTAAGTTTTAACTGCAGGAGCGATTTGCGAAAATGCACACCAAATAGAAATTTCGCAAATTTATTAGTCGGAAAAATGTCAAACGCCACATCAGCCCCGGCCACCTTGCTGAGCATCGGCTTTCCTTACCAGCCCATATCCGGCAAACACAATCCTGACAGCATCCTGATCACACTACACAGTGCTTTGTAATGAACCTCTAAGAATATATTGCAAAATCCCATGACAAACCTTCAAGGGACTCCCAACTCATAACCTGGGAGATTGGGTCAGTTTCAATGTACCGATTAGTCAGATGTACAAGGTTTTAACTTTTAATGATTTATGATTGCACAATCACGCAAATGTTATGATATGTATATGATTGTGTCATTGCAAAGACAATACAAAGAATTTGGAAAATACAGAATTCTCTTCTTGTTAGAACCCAAATTCATTCCCAACTTTTCCGCTTTTCTCTCCAGTCTGGACCTTGTCTGTAAACTGCTCCAACTCCTGACTTGGAGCTGTCTGTCACAACCCAAATGGGTTCTGAACTTGAAGATATTGATTCAGAGATGATGGTGACAGTGACCGGTCCAGTGAGTTAGAGGCTTTTCTATTATAAGGTCTGACAGAATTTGAGAGAGGATGGATAAAAAGGGTGTGTACTTGGAGGTTAGGTTACAAACCAACAAGTAAACTACATGTTTGATATCTGAAATATATAGCTAATTTTACATTCGGCCTTACTTCTCTGTATCTAAGACAAGGCCCATGTGCAGGCACCGAGAGCATGGCGCTTGCACAAACATTGATGTCCGACAAGGGCAACACCTGGGGCTGGTGGAATATCACACTATTGCCTGGCAGGTGGGAATCCAAAGATGTATAATTCTGCAGGAATCTACAGAAAGGGGAGCATACCTGGCAGGTGGGAATCTGAAGAGAAAAGCTGAGGGATCCCACTGCTGACTACACTACTGAATATAGAATGAACTCCGAAAGATTGACATGGGCACTGTCGGTTTACTTTCAGAAATGGATTCAAAAGATAGTGGGTAGCGGTGTCGTCATTGCATGGCTACTTACACTGGTGTTTGGCTCAGTGCGCTTTGCTATCAGCAGCAACAAAGGTAGAACAAAGACAAAGATGAGGACATAGCAGTGACGATGATGATGACATAATATGATGACATAAGCGAAGACAAGATACAACAGCAAGTGTCACGTGATTGACAAAGCTGGCCTTGATGTAGATGTAGAAGTAGTAGTAGACTTAGAAGACTTAGACTTGAGACTTAGACAAGTGAATCCAACTGATAGAGGTGAATTCGGGTACACTAAGGCGAAACAGGCCTTATATACATGAGCAGAACAACAAACGATGCGAGTATGCCATACAACGATGTCGTCGACAGCAGACAGGAGAAATGACTAACGGCAAGAGGCAGAAAACCAAAATAGGAAGGTGGTTTGTAATGGAATGGAGAAATGAGTCAGGTGGTTGAAGAAATGAAGGGAAATGTGGCAGCAAATTTGAAATAGAAGCCAGAAATAGAATAGAAGTGAGTCACAGACAATAGACCATGTGGAACAATTGGAAATAGAAGTACAAGAAAGAAGCGAGTGAGTCAGGTGATGAAAATGAGTCATAGCCATCCAATAGGATTCCAGTTGCTTGTCAAATATCTCTGAAGATGAGTAAGTGAGTCATGTGACTTGATGATGACTCAGAAACATTTGAACCAATCATGACACTTGGATATGAATTTCCTCCAGAGAGGGAACAAAGACGAGTCCTGCTTGATGAAGTCCTTAGGCACATAACCATAGCAAATCTCTGTTCCTGGACCAAACTCTTTGATATCCCAGTACTTCCTGAGTATGATATGATGCCAACCATTCACTGGTTTGTAGTTTGGGTCGAAGCCAATGATGTGGAAGGGAGCATGGAAGACAGGCTCGAATACCGAAATGCAATTGTGAATGCAATAAGGAGGATAGGAGGGGAATGTTCGGTATGGGTCTTCAGGAGATTTGACATATAGAGGATAGTACCAACGATGTGCGACATGTGGAGGAGGATTGGATAAATGAGCATCAAGGGGAGAACGTCAACTAGGAAGTTCGATGTGTGGCCCAACGTGTATGTCTGGCTTGGCAGTCATCTGAAATGAATCATGGGATGTGGTGGCAGCAATGCTGGACAGCATATCAAAAATAGAATTGATGAAGATGGAATGAATGTGGAGATGATGTGTCTGGTGGACTGGAGGTAGCACAGCAGATGATGGTCTAGCGAAAGCTGATGATGATAGGCACGTGTGCAGTGAGCATCTTTTGTAGTGTAGTAGGCGCTGTCGAGTATCATGCTTGTCAGTGCTTGCAAGATTAACATTCAAGCACTTAAATAAGCACCCAAGACATAGCTAGCATAAAGGAAGAATGGAATGACGAGAGAGAGAGGAGAATAGGAAAGTCATGGAGAATGAATGAAGATAAGGGGAGTCAAATAATAGATAGATAGAGAAGAGGGAATAGGGGTTCCCCTTACAGTGGAGTGATGGGATGTGTGGTGCTCTTTTATTTTGATTTGAGTGCAGTTTGGTGTGCAGGGCCCATAACCTGTCAAGATTATTTTGTTGCATATTCTTGTTGGTGTTTTGGAAAAACCTTGAGCTCTAAACTAAACTTTGGTGTTTGACAACCAAGGCCAAATCTGGTTCACAAGAAGAGAAATCAAAGGACTTGGCCAGCCAAAACTATTTTGACAGAGAACCCAATTAAGAAATTCTACTCCGGTGGTTCAGAATTGAGCACACTTTGTAGCAAGCTACTAGTTTTGGTGTATGGCAAGATTTGAAATCTAGAGTTGTTTGAGTGTGCAAGGGTCCCAATACTTGTTTGTGTTTTAAGGAAAGTGTAAGAATGTATATTCTTATAGTAGCATATATGCTACTATCTAAGGTATATAAGTCACCAGAGTGGCTTATGGGTTGTATTATATAAGCCACCCACTAGGGGCGCTTGTAGATAGTGGACAACTATGCAGTTGTTCACAAATAATTAGATAAGCAGAATAATCTTTACTTGTAACCACACAATCACAGACACCAATATAAGATATTGGCTCAGTCTGTTAGTGTGAACAATAAGAATTCTTACACCTTTTTGACTGTCAATATTATTGGCAGCACTGCAATAAACCAGAAAAAGATCAAACCGATCTTTTTACCCAAACTGATGAGTTTAACACTTGCCGGAATTCTCAGAAACAGTAAACAGACCTTTACTGTTGATTCTTCTAAATCAATAGAAGAATGCCACAGAGTGGCTGGTAGATCAGAGATCTGTGACTTCGATAAGAACTCAAAGCCTGGCTTTCTGATCCGGAGAGGATCCAGATATGTCTGGAGCCACAGCGAAGGGCCCAGACAGGAGAGTCAAGCCTGCCCACAATGTGGACAGGCAAGCAGGAACATCGATGAGGATATCTAGTCCTCGTAGAACTACAACACCCATAGCTTCCAACTCAATGAGTCAAAAGTGAGTATCGGTGGATCTAATGAGATCTGCACCAGAGGAATCAGAGACGACGAGATATAACCCATTAAGAAAGCTAAAAGAACTTTGACCAGGTCAAAGTTACAATTGTCTCTCGACGAGTTGAGAGAAGTGCCAATGAGTGACACAGACAATTTGCCAGGAGTGTGAATGTCTCAGCTCCTGCATGTTCAAGAACATCACAAATCGTGAAGTTTGCTGTCCCAAACAGGGACGGTAGAGCATGGGTCAACACACCAGGATGAAGACACCCAGCGATACGAGCATACAACCGGACACATTGCCTGGATGATAATGGCCCTCAAAGAGAGCCATAGACACATAGATACTACACGTGAAGTGAGCCAATGAGTGGCTGAGGCAGCTCGTGCAGTGGATGACACCGCAAACCAACTCCAAACCTTAGGAGATGGTATGGAACTGTTAATACAGTCCCTGAAGGAGAAAGTACAAGGAGATTTACATGGAAAGGCCCCCAAATGTGGAAACAATCCCAATAGGGATCGTGAAGTTGACCACAAGGCTGAAAACCCTCACAAGAAATGAGACAGACAGAGGATGCCACCTCCATCCAGACCGAGCAACAGAAATGTTCCTCGTGACGCTAGTGCTACCCTAGAGCAGGATAGCATCAGTACACACCAGAATACTGAGGAAGAGACAGATTGTGAGCTAGAGGCTCACGATAGAGAAAATATCCACGAAGGAATTCACAAATCAAAACAAACATACAATGAGCAGGAAGTGCTCAAGGCAGTGACCCAACAGTCACTGCGAGAAATGATGAAGTCTGACGCTGATAGCGTCAGTACCATGACTAGCACTCACATTACTCTTGAACCTAAGTTTGATCACTGGGATAGGATTGAACATAAGGCAGCGAGATGGAAGCACCGTGAGCTAGAACTCCATGCTAATTATAAACACATGGATAACCTAGTCAAGGAGGCATATATTGCCAGAGTCAAAGGCGATGCCTTTGACAAGTTGATCGAGTCAGTGAGAGTGGTTCAATCCACCCTCAGCAGCAGTCATAGACTGAGGGATGCGTTTTTAATGGCTGACAAATGTCAACTGTTGTATCAGATTGATGAAGACATCGTCAATCCACCAGTGCAGCAGGATGTGAGTAATCACGTCCCCCACCCACACAGGCAGATACAAGCAATACCGTGTGTGGTATCACTAGCAGTTACAGATCCTGAACCTGTTAGAACCCAGATTCATTCCCAGCTTTTCCGCTTTTCTCCGATATATTTCGATTCATATTTCTGATTTCCTCCACCTGTTTCTACTTATCCCCACCTTGCCTATATTTCGTTATCTCTTATCAAAATCCCATCTTCGGTCTTATGTCCATATATACTTCTACCCCAATCCCGCATTCGCTCCGTTTTGGATTCTGTATTCATATCTTTCCGATTTGGACCGTAT
Organism: Ramaria rubella; assembly: GCA_015039355.1. NCBI lineage: Eukaryota > Fungi > Basidiomycota > Agaricomycetes > Gomphales > Gomphaceae > Ramaria > Ramaria rubella. The sequence goes on along the minus strand of MU134377.1, from coordinate 152,323 downwards.
CCATTCATTATATACAACTCCTCCATGTACTCGTTAATCAGTTTGAATATTGACCCACCTTGACTCGATAACTTCTCACTTCCGCCTCTAAGTCTTATCTGACTCTCCAATCTTGTCCAACTCCTCTGACATCCCGACCTTCCAAAATACCAGGACATGAAGGATCCAAGAGGGTGCAACCTATGAGTTGAAGCCAACATCCGTATGTTCTGATTTCAGACTTCAAATCCCGAACTCTGATATTCCAGCGAACCTCAACATCCAACAAGAAGAAATCTAGTTCATAACAGTATATTTGAACTGAAACTCTTGATCCATTCACTATGCCTTCTACCAGATCCCGTACTGTCACCGGAATCACAGACCCCAGATCTAGCCTCCCAAATAACAAACCGGAAGACGACCCCGGTGACAACAACAACATCATCAACAACAATGAGGATGACAATGAGGATGAAGAAGATGAGGGGAAGGCGATGCTAAAAGCTTTGAAACAGATAGCCAAGCACATGGGAACTCCAAATAAAGGTCAAACTGGAAAAACCAAACTCCACGAACCCGACAACTTCAATGGATCGGATTCCTGAAAGCGCCATCCCTTCCTCCTTCAATGCAAACTCCACTTCCGCGACCATCCTCAGACCTTTTCCAGTGACAAAGCGAAAGTTACTTATGCTATCTCCTTTTTAAAAGGGACGGCTTTAGATTTTTTTGAGCCTTAGATGATGATGCCTTCCAAGACACACCCTGGCTTACAAACTATCGGGACTTCACAACAGTACTCCGAGAGAATTTTGGAGCTTACAATCCTGTCGGCGATGTGGAAACTGAACTCGACAATCTCCGAATGTGCGACAACCAACGCATCACGAAGTTTATGATAGAATTCAACCACCTAGCCGCTAGAGTCAATTGGGGTGACACTGCCCTTCGTAGGAGTTTTTATACCAAACTTCCCGATCATATTAAAGATATTCTTGCAACCCAGGACAAAGCCGACATGCTTCCAGAACTCCAACAACTCGCACAAACCATCGACAGCCATTATTGGGAACGACGAGGCGAGGTCAACTGCACAACCACTTCCAACAATAACTACTCTGGCAACAGTAGCAAATCGGACAAGCAAGAATCCCAATCAACCCAATCACAGAAGAGGACAAACAACAACAACGGTTTGGCTTCTGCCTCTTCTACCAAACCTCAGTCCTCCACATCAAATTTCTGAAAAACTCTGGATATTCCCAACATACTCAGAAAAGACAGAAAACTAACCCAACAGGAGAGACAGCGACGCATAGACCAAAACCTTTGCATGTTCTGTGGGAAACCCAGGCATATCACGAAGGAGTGTCCACAATCAACCTCCCTTAATGCTCAATCGAAGGCTCAAGCAGCCTCCGCAATTCTGAGCAAACCTGAATCCAAGGCTGAACCTGCGGCTGTTATGGATTCAAAAAAAGAATAAGCAGCTCTGAGACCTCCGCACAGACCCAGAGTTGCGTTGATTCCATCTGTGTGTTTTCTGAGGTTCAACTCAACGCTTCTGCTCTTTCAAAATCCAATTCTCTTACAATACGACTGACTTCTGACATTATTCCGAATACTAATATCCAAGCTCTTGTAGATTCCAGTTCCACGTGCTGTTTTGTAGACTCATCATTCACTTCCAAGCTTCCGCTGGAGTTCCACAACATCCTGCAGATCCCGCTAAAGCTCTTTGATGGCACTTCTAATGTCTCAATCACACAGACTATCAATATGCCAATCCACTTTCCATCCAGCAAAAATCAGGTTATTGCTATGTATGTAACACCGCTTGATTCTAGCTGCTCTGTCATGCTAGGACACAACTGGCTCACCTGCTACAATCCATTGATTGACTGGGTATTGAGCAGTATATCGTTCCGCATTCCTCAGCAACAAGATTCAATTCCAACATCACTCTCTGTGAAATCCACCTCTGTGGTCTCTGGAATCCCAAAATCTGATTGCGTGGACGTCCCTCCAACATCCAAACAAGACTCACCTATCGACCTAGTCCCTGCTTCTGCATTCGCTTGCTTGTGCAAACTAGGCAACAAGGAGATCTTTCAGTTATGTGTATTTCTGAAAGGAAGATCCGCTTCCATCATCGACGCTTCCCCGAATCCTGATCCAACAGCCAATCTTGATGGTGTTCCATTGGAATATCACGAGTTTTCCGACGTCTTCAGCAAGAAGAAAGTGGAAATCCTTGCCGATCATCGACCGTGCGATCTCAAGATTGACCTGATAGAGGGAGAGAGTCCCCCCTTGGGAACCATTTATTCCCTATCTCCAGTTGAGCTAGAAACACTCCAAAAGTTCATTGACGAGGCACTAGCCATAGGATTCATCCACCCTTCACTTTCTCCACACGGTGCTCTGGTACTATTCTCGAAGAAGAAATTAGGCAGACTCTAACTTTGTATCGACTTCTGCAGTCTCAACAAGATCACAAAAAAAGACCAATATCCGCTTCCCCGACTTTCTGACCTTGTGGAAAGCCCCAGAAAAGCGCAGATTTACAGGAAAAACAATCTCTGACATGCTTACCATTTAGTCTGCATTAGAGAGGGCAATGAGTGGAAAACCACATTCAGGGCCCGATACGGTTCCTTTGAATGGCGTGTTATGCCCTTTGGTCTCACTAACGCACCACACCAGCTGCTTTTCAGCGATTCGTGAACAACATATTCATCAACATGCTTGACGTTTCAGTCCTCATCTATTTGGACGACATCTTAGTTTACTCCAACAACCTGGAAGAACACGGAGAACATGTCCACACAGTCCTCTGATGTCTCCGAAAAAACCGACTTTATGCAAGATCCAACAAATGCGACTTCCACAAGACAATGGTGGAATATCTCAGATACATACTCTCTCTGGAAGGACTTTCAATGGCAGACAATAAAATCAAAGTAATCCAAGAATGGCCCAAACCCCGAAAAGTAAAAGATATCCAATCCTTCCTAGGCTTTGCAAACTTTTACCAACTCTTCATTCATAATTACTCTGACATCGCAATTCCGCTTACCTGACTTACTCAGAAATCCGTAAAGTGGAACTTCTCTCATGAGTGTCGGAAATCATTTGAAACACTTAAGAAAGCCTTCACCATAGCTTGGATCCTTATGCACTGGATTCCTGATTGTCAACTCATTGTGGAAACTGATGCTTCAGACTATGCCCTCACGGCAATCCTCTCTATCATTTCTCCGGAAGATGGCGAAATTCACCCTGTAGCTTTTCATTCCAGAACTTTCACCACCCCAGAATTAAACTATGACATTCACAACAAGGAATTACTCGCTATTTTCGAAGCTTTCAAGATGTGGCGACACTACCTCGAAGGTTTCGGTTCCACCATTGACATTGTAACCAACCACAAGAACCTTGAATATTTCGCCACCACCAAGCTTTTAACCCAATGACAAGTGCAATGGTTGGAATACCTATGTCAGTTCAACCTTGTTATCCAATTCTGACCCAGGAAACTCAGAACAAAACCCGACTCTTTAACTAGATGATGGGACATCTATCCTAAAGAGGGGAGTAGCGAGTATGCCAGTGTTAACCCACACAATTTCCGCCCAGTTTTCACTAATGAACAGCTGTCATCATCCCTCCGAGCCACATCCCTTAACGTCACAATTCTCCGTGCAGTTACTATCATGGACTTTGAGAAACTCCATGAAGAAATCCGACAATCCATCTCCTCCGCTCCCACAATTTCCAACCATCCCGCAAATCCTCTGACACCCCGATGGTCAGTCAATCCTCAAGGACTCCTCCGACTCAACAACCGAATCTATGTTCCCAATGTTAACGACCTCTAACTCCACATTCTACAATATCTGCATGACCACCAAATCTCCGGACATTTTGGACAAAACAAGACACTCAGCTGGGAACCCAGGAACTCTGGCTTACATGGTGGTCTCCTAGGACCATGGGGGTCTGCTACATTAGTCAGCAATGAGGGTACTTGGGGGTGAGCCACAGGCAGGCCTGGGAAACCTGTTTCAGTAATGTCACACTGTGGTCCCTTGAGGGCTCGGTACCTAAGGGGAGGGTACTGTTACAGACCATTTCGTTGGTTGGTGACTCTGTAATATGTTGCTGCTTAAATAGTGCTTGCAGAATGTGCCAGATAACTTGGCATAGTGGCCTTTTGGCCCAGTTGAAAACAAGTACTTTACTGCGAGAATTTACTGCCTTTCACAGTATGCCAAGTTCAGCAACATCCAACGTGAATATACATGGCCAAAACTCTGCGACTTTGTTCTCTCTTATGTCAAATCCTGTACAACATGTATGTGATCAAAATCCCAACGACACTGGCCTTATGGATTCCTTAAGCATTTACCAATTCTGCCAAGACCGTGGAATTCCATATCCTTGGATTTCATTGAGCCACTTCCGCTTTCATCAAGTTTTGACAGCATCCTCATTATCATTGACAGACTCACGAAACAAGCGATATTCATTCCAACAGTCACAACGATCACTTCTCCAATGCTTGCTCAGCTTTTCGTTCTCCACGTCTTCTCCAAACATGGTGTTCCGACTCACATTACCTCTGACCAAGGTTCCGAATTCGTGTCTTCCTTCTTCCACACACACATTTGGAAAGGCGCTAGACATGAATCTCCATTTCACCTCTGGATATCACCCCAAAGGCGACGGACAAACCAAACGAATGAATCAGACTCTTGAGCAATACCTTCACATTTATTGTAACTATCAACAAGACAATTGGGCTGAACTTCTTCCAATCACAGAATTTGCCTATAACAGTGCTCTGAATGCGACAACAGGAGTCTCTCTGTTCTTTGCTAACAAAGGTTACAATCCCAACATCTCCATCCATCCCGAACGCAATCTCGTTTCATCCCATGCAAAATATTTCGCAATTGACTTAGATGAACTCCACCAGGAACTCCAAAAGAGAATTTCCGATGTGCAATCCCGATACAAGGAACCCGCAAACAAGAAACATTCTCCAGCTCCAGACTTCAAAGTGGGCGATAAAGTCTTCATCAAAGCTGAATTTTTCTGCACAACCCACCTTCAAAGAAACTTGCTGAAAAATACCTTGGACCTTTTGATATCATCACACCCGCAGGTACCAGTAATAGAGCCTTTATTCTCTGATCACCCGACAGTATGCACGCTGTTCACCCATCTTTTCACGTCTCCATGCTAGAACCCACAACTCCGAACAAAATCCCGAACCAAATACAGCCTCCACCTCTGCCAGTTATTATCGAAGGCAAACCCGAATATGAAATCGACAAAATTCTAGACTCCAAGATAGACAATCGCCAATGTTGCAAGATACAATACTTGGTATGCTGGACGGGTTATCAAGGTACCAATGAAGAAACCTCGTGGATTCCCACTACAGAATTAGGCAACACTTCAGAGATCGTTGAAGACTTTCAAAACAAATATCCCAATAAGCCTGGTCTGATTCTTCCTTAACTTTTCCTTTTCCAATTTTTCCAATATTTTCCATGTTCATGTCTCTGATTACATTCTCCACCTGTTCCAAGAAATTCTGCTTTGCTTTTCCACTTATTTCTGATTCAATTTTCCGACTCCATTTCCCATATTTCATCCCTTTCCATTTCCTCCATCCTTACTTTCAATTCCTGCTCCTGGTGCTGAACCATCCTTCGTACCCATGAGGTGAGAATCTGCATCTCCTCGGAATGTGTCCGCATGGAACTTGCATGACGATCGACGGATTTCTGCAACTCTCGGATTTCCTTCACCAGCAACTCTGCCATTCCTCCCTCACCCATATCCACGCCCTTTGCGACTTCTTCTGGAAATCCCAACGCTCCCTCGACAGCACGTCCTCCCATCCTTTGTGCATTCATCGCATGTCCCATCTGCTCCTTCCACTAACGGTGAACAAAACATATCCCAAACCTGATACCCTGCACAACAATACTGTTTGTGTCTGACCCGATTAATCACAGATTCATGAACCCTCCTATGGGCAATGGTTCTATCCACCACATCACTTTTCCTTCCCCAAGATTTCTCCTCCAATTTGTTATCAGCCTCCCTCTCCTCCTTTTCTGCCTTTTTCTGCTCCAACCTTCTCTGCTCCAATTTCTTTGCTGCTTCTTTTTTCAACCCAGAAATCTCACGAATCTGTGCCTCTAAATTGGTCCCTGACTCCGAATCATCTTCGGAAATCAGGTCCTCAAGCAAGATAATCGGTGGCATCGACATTTAGCTCAGAAGAGGGTAGGGATAAGAGATCAGGGAACTGATAAGTTGAACCCCATCCATCACGCTTATATATCACATTAGGGGTTTCGCTTAATAACCAAACCAAACCTCCCACGCTGATCTTAGGCCTTGAGGGCTCGGCCTTAAAGAGGAGATACTGTTAGAACCCAGATTCATTCCCTGCTTTTCTGCTTTTCTCCGATATATTCCGATTTGTATTTCTGATTTATTCCACCTGTTTCTACTTATCCCCACCTCACATATATTTCGTTATCTCTTATCAAAATCCCATCTTCGGTCTTATGTCCATATTTACTTCTACCCCGATCCCACATTCGCTCCGTTTTGGATTTCCATATTCGTATCTTTCCAATTTGGACCGTATCCATTCGTTATATATGATTCCTCCATGTACTCGTTAATCAGTTCAAATATTGACCCACCTTGACTCGATAACTTCTCACTTCCGCCTCTAAGTCTTATCCGACTCTCTGATCTTGTCCGACTCCTCCGACATCCCGACGTTCTGAAATACTAGGACACGAAGGATCCAAGAGCAACCTATGAGTTGAAGCCAACGTCCGTATGTTCTGATTTCCAACTTTAAATCCCAAACTCCGATATTCCGGCAAACCCCAACATCCGATGAGAAGAAATCTGGTTCATAACAGAACCAAAGGTTCAAGAGGTAGTAGGAAATCCATCTACTTATGTAATGGAGTCGCAAAGATGGTGCGAGCTGCCCTTGAGAAACACAAGGACAGCGAGCCAGACAAATCTGTGCTTGCTAAAGCTGGAGTAAAACTACCTCACCCAGCAGAGTATGCTGGGAAAGCAGATCTAAATAATTCAAGAACTTCATCTCAGGACTCCTGAGATGGCTAGGCATGAATAGTCTACTGGGTCTGTCTAGCATGGAACTCCAGTTGAACTATTTGGGCACTCGCCTCAAAGGTGAGGCATTGGAGTGGTATGCTTGAAATATCGAGCATCATGATTGAGTTGTAGTCAACTGGACCCTCGAAAGTGTGATCACTGGATTACAACAGCAGTTCGTACATGCACTCACGCACAGACATGCGTTGAATAAGTTTGACACAATTGTGCAAGGGACTAGAACTGTTCGGGAATTACTGAATATTATGAAGTATGCTGCACGGATGATACATCTGCCTGATGAGTATATGATCTGCAAACGGTTCGTAGCAGCGTGTTAGATCCCAGATCAGGCTTCCGTTATTCTGACGTTTCCTGCATTCTGATAAACCTTTTCCTGCTTATTTCTGATATACCCCCATTTTATCATCCTTAGTCACAATCCCATATGTTCTATCTCAATTTCTGTATTCACTCCAATTCCGGAACTCCATATCACGCACTCTTGTCTCCTTGTTTATGATTCCAGAATTCTGCATATTTCTTTAAATACACTTTTCTTTGTTCAAGCTTTCCTTAGCTTGTATATCTTGTTATACTCATTAGAACTCGTTATATCTTGTTAAAACCTTCTATATCATTGTATCTTTTATTACCCTTCATCATGTCAAATTCTATCTGTATCAAAGTCTTACACCTTTGATCATTATATTGATATCCTGATTATTCCAACTCCAACATTTCCGACTTTCCGAAATCCACTCTTTGATTATACTTGCTTTTCCATAAAGCTAAACCTCACTCGACATTCATTTATTGCTAAGCCTATTCCTTTTCTGCATTGATTAGTCCAAATCCCGAATATCCGAAATCATCCACTCATCCCCGATAAGTCTCGACTTACTATTTGTCATTGATCCTGTTCGTATAGACCCAACCATTGGAACTCCGATAATGCCATCCAGTCATCAAGTCTGAAATGACAGGGCACTAGAAATCCAAGAGGGCACGACCCATAAGTTGAAGCCAATGCCTGTGTAGATCAGCTTCAGATCTCTGATTTCCAAGTCATCCGATATTCTGTGCATTCCCGAATATCATGACTTCTGATTGCGGTCAAGGAGAGCTCTGACCAAATCCGACCTACATCCAGATTCTGTCCATAACACAGTGCTTTGAGAAGCGCTGCGTCATGAAGTCCTAAAACTAGGCTACACAACAGAATTCAGTTCAATAACTGAATTGTATGAGGCCACAAAGGCTGTAGAGGATGTGTCCTGATATGACATCAGGTTGCGTAAGATGGAGTCCAGCAGCCCTCACGTGCCGCAGGCAAAGCCCACTTCGACAAATAGTCAAAGTCTGCCTATACCAAGTTCGTCACGAGCTCCCAATACAGGGAGCCACCCTGCGGTGAAGCAGACGACATATCATCCACCTAATGCTTGACCTCAAGCAGAGACAAGGCTGAGTGTACCCCAAACAGGGGTACATGCTACACAGAGCTGGAGCAAGAGCTCCCACCACTTCTTGCCCTCCACAGAAACATCCTGGAGGTTCAGGAGGTCAAGGATGCAGCACAGAGTTAATGTGCTATGAGTGTGGTCAAGTGGGGCACATCAAGCCCAATTGCCCACAATGGAAGAACAAACCACGCATAGCAGGTGCATGGTTAGAGGAAGTGGTTGAGCACTCAGGGAGTGTTCAAGAAGGGGAGGAGGAGCCACAAAGTGGCAAATTAGACAAGCGAATGGACATCCAGGATGACCATGAGAGTGAAATCAGCGAACTAGTCATTGATTACCAGGCGGAAATCAGGCCATATCGATAGGATGATGATGATGATAAGAAAATGCAAAGCTCATATTGAGCAGATGGAATACATCTGCTAGGAGGATCGTATGAGGAAAGGCAGCACATATATGCAGTGCAAAAACCAACTACCACAATTAGTGGTGGTTCAAATCAAAACAACAACTTCCGTTTACACGTGGGAGTCATAGATAGGACCATCAAGCCTATCTATGATCATTGGTTCAGAGCATGTGATAAGATGCACCCCAAACAGGTACGTATAGACAACCAAACAATCTCTGGATATTGGGAGATTGATGGAGTCAGAGCCCACTGTCTACTAGACAGCAGGTGTGAGGGAGTCATGCTCTCTCCAGACTTCATATGTGCCATAGGCATCAAGATGTTCAAACTCAAACATCCTATTGGTCTACAGCTAGCATGTGTCGGCAGTAAGTCAACCATCAACTATGGAATGCACACCAACATCCACTTGGGTGAGCATAATATCAAGGAATACTTCAATATAGCAAATGTAGATTACTACGACGCAATACTGCAAACACCGTTCCTACGTAAACTGGGGATATCCGTCGACTTTAGAGACAAGGGATGCATCCGCATGGGAAGGGAAGTAATTCCGAACCATGCAAATGCTTGGGAAGTGCAGCCGGAATATCAGAACCTGGCTGAATGTAAGACTCAAATTGCGAGTCTTAAACCCAAAGTTGCAAGCCACACTCCGTGACTTACAAATGGCTCCTCCTTGAAAGTGGTGCCATTGACAAGCTCACCAGACAGGAGGTGAGACAAGGGAAAATGGATAGAAAAGCAACAACACATTGATGTTGGTCTACTCAACCAATGTACTGATGGAATTACTGGCACCAATTGACCATTATTAACGGCGCTGATGACTTTCCCAAACTTAGGGAAAGATGGGAGCTAGAGTTCGCAGACCTCTTCAGAGGTGTGACTTTAGAACTTCCTCCTTGGAGGGAGATCAACCATGAAATTAAGTTCGTGGATGAAACTAAACAGTTTCATTATCGGTTACCAAAGTGTCCTGAGGCACTTTGGAATGAACTGATCTACAAAGTCGACCGGTATACCACCACTGGTTGGTTGGTATCAGTGTCAGTACATTCTGCAGTGCCAGCGCTATGCATTCCAAAGAAAAACAGAAAGCTCAGAACAGTGATAGACCTACGTCTACACAATGACAATACAGTGAAGGACATTATGCCCTTCCCAGACCAGGATACGATCTGGCATGACGTAGCTCGTGCTGCGTACCAGTCCAAACTTGATATGTCTGATGCGTATGAACAAATATGTGTAGTCAAGGAGGACGTCAATAAGATGGCCTTTGCAACAATATTTGGCACATTCAAGAGCTGGGTTATGCAGATTGGTGACTGTAACACACCATCTACATTTCAACGTCTGATGACATTGATTTTTCATAACCAAATTGGTCGATCAGTCCACATATACTTGGATGATATATTCATCCATTTGAGCTCTATCAAAGAGCACAAAAAACACCTTCAAACAGGTGTTTGAAATAGGATGTGAGGCACATTTGTTCCTCAGTGAAAATCAATCCAAGATTGATTTGTATTCACCCCGTATGGAGTGCCTTGGTCATATCATTGATGACAAGGGCATCCATGCAGATGTGGATAAAATGGAGAAGGTTCGAGGTTGGAGAAGACCTCAAACATTTAACGATGTCCAAAGATTTCTAGGACTCGTTCAGGATCTGGCACCGTATATGCCATATTTGACAGTATATGCAACTCCCTTATCAGGGAGTGCATGAAACAACAGGACATTTCAATGGACGCCCTTGATGGATGAGTGTTTGGAATCCATCAAAGCACTAGCATTCAAGGCTCCAATCTTGAAGCCTATAAATCATGCTAGTTCAGAACCCATTTGGGTTGTGACAGATGGCTCCAAGTCTGGAGTCAGAGCAGTCTACAGACAAGGTCCAGACTGGATGACTTGTCATCCAGCAGGGTTTCTTTCAAAGAAATTCAGTCCCCTGCAACAGCATTACAAAATGCAAGAGCATGAGACAATAGCTATCCTAGAAGCACTTATGAAGTGGGAGGATGAGCTTCTAGGTCACTAGTTCACACTGGTGACAGATAACAAAGGTCTTGAATACTTCGAGACACAACAGCATCTGTCCAACAGACAGGTGCACTGGTGGGAGTTTCTCTCCTGATTCAACTATACCACAGTATATGTACTTGGGGTGGAGAACAAGGTAGCCGACTGTGTGTCGTGCTACTATGAGAACAATAAGCAGGGTGAAAGTCACCCCGCAGAAGAATACATCGACGCAGATGCACGGCAAGATCCAGAAGGAGAGTTCCTCCCAATGGATCGATTTGTAGAAATACGAATGGCTGCAGCGTGACAGTCACAGTGATTACAAGATCTGACAGAGTAGCAGGTCACTGACGCACAGCAGATGAAGCAAGCAGGGGAAGTACCTCCCACACAAGTGGAAGGAAATGAGGAGGACAATGTACTAGCTACAGCATCTGGTGTGATAGAAGAGGAAGAAGAGGAAGAGGAGGAGGAGGAGGAGGAGGAAGAGGAAGAACTTGACGAAATTGTGAACCCTGCAAAACCACCACCTCCTTTCCAGATTCGTTTTGAAGTTCCATTTGGAAGTGCATCGCGTGACATTGAGCTCAGTTCAGCAGCTCGAATTCAAGATGTTCTCCTTGCTCTTGCTGACAGTATGGGTACAAGTGTACCATTGCTGCGGATTGGACATGTACTGTCGTTCTTGCCAAAGAACCCAAAGGCATGACTGAAGTTGCTTGATGATGAAAAGTCATGGAATTCACTGTGATGTGATATTGCAAGTTGGATTGAAGTGGAAAAATGAAAGCACAAGAATAAGGGAGTCGTTTGGGCTTGGTTTGTGCATATTAAAGATTTGAATGCTAACGAAGGCCCGAAGGTACATTTCTTTTTTAACCCCTAGTGGTGAATTATACTGAGCATCTTGCAGAAAGGAAAGGCACAACCAGGGACTGGGAAACCTCATTCCCGGTCTGCTCTGGCTGATGTGATCGGCATGCCAGCTCCAAAGAAGGAGCACGAATTCATAGCTGATATTGAGAATCACTACTTTTGCGGGAAGTGTTCTGCACCATGTCTCGGAGAAGACAAAGGCCACTATCTTTTGTCAGTGAGAGATCGCAATGTTTGGGCAAAGCTTCTGGTCTGATAATTCACACTGTTACTTAACTGTTACAGTGTTACTCATACCATTTCATCTAGGCGCAGGGCCTCGCAACCCTTGATACTCCACCACCATGCCTTGAGTATTCATCACAGCCATTTCCTCATGCGAGTACATCTAAGGGAAGGGCAAAGGCAAACCCAAAGGATCTTCAATCCATGCTTCTTCAGACCATGGAAAGTGTCATAAAAGACACTTTTGGTTCCTCACAGAGTCACAACAGGCCCAGTGGCGAGGGAAGTGGTACGCATGGAGCTGCTAGATCTGCCTCATCACATCATAGCTCACCTACACATAGTAAATCATCAAAGGGCTGAAATTCAAGCTCTCCTCCCAAAGGACTCCTAATGTTGGAAATTGACTTTCCAAGCCTTTTGACATGGCTTGCAGGGCTCGACAAGCATCCCATGCATGGCAGGGATAACCAGAATTACACACAATACACCACGACATTTCAAGAAGAGGATCTTCTTTGTCTGGATGACCTGGTTGATTTGTCACCTGACAATCTAGTGTGTATTTGCTCTACAATTAAGATTGGTACAGCACACCACCTAATCAGATGGGTGCATGAAGATATTGAATGACTTATGGGACCACCATGCAAGAAAAGTCAACACATATGAAGTATATTCTCATCCATTCTTCTCTCATTAATAACAACTCCTTTAATTCTTGTTTACATCCCACACTCTTTACATCCTCAATGCTACAGTGGAAGTGGTGTCCATCAACTTTCGAGATCTTTCCCCTGGTGCAAAGTGGGACATAGAATGTGTTGGCTGGGACAATTCTGGTTCACGAGCGGGTAAATATGTCATGGCATAATACATTCAAATTAATCATAGCCACATTTCTGAAAAAATGCACAGGCATCTTCAGCAGTTACAGAAAAAACAGCATCAATAAGACAAATATACACATCTGTCTCCTCACTCAATTCCCAAGTTTCACGTGCAATCTCACCCTCACGCTTGATGTGTGCCTTGATTGTCAAAAATGCAAGTTCGATCGGGTTATAATCAGGAGAGTAGGGTGGTAGAAATTCAATGTGCATGCCACTATGACCAAAATTAGTATAGCAAATGCATAGAAATAATGACATACCGTTCTTGTACCAGCTCGTGAATTGCTGGGTTTTTATGAATTTTGCAATTATCCATTACAATTACAGAATTCTTGGCAGGAAATGGCTGCATACAGTCAAGGAGGCCTTGAATAAACTCTGTGAATAGGCACATGTTAAATGAACCTTCGACCACCGTCGTCGAAAGGATACCTTTGTAAGATATAGCTGGTAGGACAGAATACCTAAAGAGATTTAGGTTATGAACATAATACTACCACTGGGACTTACCATTTACCCCACATGAAGAATGTTTTGTGAATGGCATGCTGTCCTTTCAATGCCCAGCCATACCCACGATAAGTGGTGCACTGGTCAAAGGAACTTTTGTCAACAAACACAAGTTGTGCAGCAACATAGTTTTCAGCCATTCAGTGGATATATGCAGCACGTTTTATTGTGCTGCGCTCCCTAGCAACCTTCATGATCTGTGGGTATTGTTATTGTCAAATGAAGTTGATAATAATCACTATCATACCTTTTTCATAGTGAATTCTGACTTCTTAAGTGCCCACCAGACCATAGAAAGTGATACCTCTGTGCCACAGCGCTCCTCAAGATTTGCCTTGAGCTCATCCAGATAGATGTCATTAGTCTCAGTAATACTACCCAACAAGAACTATGAATGCAAGTAAGGAGCATAATATAATAATAGCAGGAATAAATTTTACCACATTGTCAACTCCATCAAGCTTTTGCCTTTGACCTCTAGGCTGTTTTGGACTGCTGATGACATGTCCAGTATGTCAATATGTTGATAAAATGTGTTCAATGGTACGTTGTTTGAGTCCAGTATACGCCATAATTTGTGGTATGGAGAGTAATCTTGCCATACAGACAACTACCCAGCACACATCCTCAGAGAGAGGATGTCGTGGAATGATGTTGCTGAGTAACACGTGACATGTAACACTTGTACCATATGCACTGTTCCTTGCATGAACAAAAAATTGCTCTGTAGATAATTTCTTATCTATATGAGCTCTAATATTCTGCATGTATTCAAGAATTTCACTGGATATTTCTTGCACAAAATCCCAAATGAACCAATATTAACACCACTCACACCACTTATTTTAAAAGCCTCAAAATGCGATTCTAAAACCGTAGGATTGTAGATATATGTCTATGAATAAATTTTACAACAAGGTCGAAGGCCAACTCGTGCTGCTTGAAGAGTTATAGCCTGAGGAACGAACAGGCCTGTTCGGCGGCAAAATGTGTCGATTTCAAGCTCCGCCAATGATTATGCAAACAGCAATAATAAATGTGCCATCGGAGTAGCATATACCAAGTCTTGGCTAAGGTCACATGACCCTTGATGAGTATGGTTGAGGCCTATCCCCGACTCCGACTTTAGGAGGGGAGGGATCTCTGTGGAGGTTCTGTGTCAGGATGCCGCCTGTGCCTGTACGGATATGCAAGGATTATTAAGTTAAAAGATTTTTTGCGATACGTGTAACAGATAGTCTGAGTTGAATCTTCTAGCACGCGTTTGTCTTTCTTTATGGGTCTATGCATTTATATAGTTAGTTCGTTTTTGCCCTCGTTTTGTAAATATATATTAGTTCGCTGTCAATGTTTTACCTAGTTTCTGTGTCCACAGATATCTCTGTCTACCACATTCGCATCGTCAATTCCATCCCCGGTGACGGTCTACCAGTTTGTTAAGCAATATTTTCCTTATATCGCGTGTTCTGCTGACGTCCCCTCATCCTTTGACATTTGCGCTGCGTTGTATGATTGATCACATGTGATGCATTTGCGGTTTTCTTGTCGAGCGCATATATTGGACGAGAATGATGTCCCGCCTGAAGGCGAACACTTCGTCCATGATGATCCTGTGTATTACAACCGTCTCTATTTTCCGCATTTGCACTCTGGATGGACTGAACAACTGACATTGCCCTGGAAATGTAAACCTGTTAACAATGTTGTGGCTGAACTCGTTCACTTACCGAAGAGTCGACTCGATGCCTATGTCCGTAAGTTGTACTTGTCTGCTCGAGAGAGGCATAGGAGAGAGTCCATAGCATGCTGTATTGTCAACCGATTCATGCATGATTCAGAAGATATACGTGTAACCACGGTGGATCATCTGTTGACTCGTGTCAAGGAATTGTCGTCAGTTGTGTCCGTACCCGAGGAGTCGGGGACAGGTGCTGGCTAGCGCCGCTACGGGATCTTATATACGGTATAAATGCTATATACCGACTTGCCCGTTTTCCTGATGCAAGCTAGCGAATTATCTCGAACGGGTGTCGAACGAAGGTGAAGATCAATTTCGGCAAAGAAGGAAAATGTAGCAGTAACAAATGTCCAAAGTAAATTCCATGAGTATACGTTCACTGAAATCCAGACGTCTGTCTATACGCGATATAAGCCATCATCAATGCTAGTGATGTTGCTCATCAACCTTTGCCCGCGCGCCCAGCTGTACGATCAGAACCTGCTAATAGACTATCGAATAATCCGCTGGCTGACGTCTCGTTCCGCAATTGAATCATGTAAACAATACCAGTGCGCGCGCCCTTGTCGCTTAACTCGATTGCAACACCGGTTTTGCCGACTCTCTCCACGCCGTCCGTCAGGATTATCGTCGAGATCATCATTGCTTTATCCTTAGACTCGGCTTCAACAACAAGTTGTTTGATGTTCGTAGGCTGTTGAAGATAAAGCTTCAATCTCGCACCTCCCAGAGACTTCCACTGCCCGTGATGCAGTTGTAGAAAGACCTTGCACTTGAATTGTGCGGTAATCGTGGACGTGACTGGTCCAGACGGTAGGCGATTGTCATCAACCGGGGAACTGGGTGGACTTGGTTCCCCAGTAGACTGTGTCCAGGACGTAGTGGTGGCGAAAGAAGCTGTGCGCTGACTAAAGGTTGCAGACGGCGGCAATGCAGGACGCGGGAATGGTTGGTGAACATGAGACACTGGTGTATAATTAACAGAGGCATCACGGGGAAGAAAGCCATTAGACGTTTGTGAACTATCAAATGCACCGGAATGACCCGGTATTGGCGGTGGATGACCATTAGCTTGTCGATGCACTGAACCTAGAGATATGGCAGAGGGACTTTTGCGCAGGTGCATAGCTGCTATAGGGTCAGATGGTGGGCGCCCTGTCCTAGCTAGTCGTTCATCCGACGGAGGAGATTGATAAGAACTTGTAGTGTTCATTTGATGAGGGTGCTGTAATCGAGGAGTTTGATGTCTATGAGGTTCTTGGCTCGGCGCAGTGGACGGACGAGCTGGAGGTCGCACGTGCCCGGTTGTATGATCTTGTGTGTTGTTTGTTCCCTGAGGAAACAAGAAAAATGGAGCCGAAGCAGAAAGTGACACAGGGCTCAAAACCCTCTGCATTTGATTCGAGGATGCCGAAGCAACCGATGGATGGAATTGTGGTTGTGACACACTCTGAGTAAGCATCCGACCGCCCTCCATCTTGCTTGATCCCGTGGTCGTATTAGGGGGGGAAGTCTCTTCAGACGCCAAAGGGGGAAGTGCAAGATCGGCGTCAACCCGGTTGGAATTCGGGGTAGTTTGACTAAGAGAATCGACGACATCGCTGAAGGGTCTATTCAAGTCATACGGCTGTGGACTAGGGTTTGGACTAGGGTTTAAGATGGGAGCTGATAAGGGAGACAGGGCAGTAGGCGTAGCCGTTTGGGGGCTCTTACGCGGCTCATGATCCCGAGAAGATATATCAGTTAGTGAATGGGGCGAACGCGACAAATCGGGCACAGGAGGTGGAGGCGGCTGGCCTGCCCTTGGGGATACTATATAAATACAGTGAGTAACAGAACACACATGAGCCATAGACCGTACATAGATTAGCCGCTTCTATACACTCTCGAAATTCCTTTATCAAGATGTCTCTTCCCACCTTGGAATCTGCATGAAGGAAAATTATCTCCTTCTTTAAGACTTGTACTTGGACTACGTTATCTAAGAAAGAGATTCTGCTTGTGATTCTGATTTTCGTGAGGGATAAAAAAAAAACTCACCCTGATCGGGACATCCCGAGACTCGGAGATGCTTTCCTGCTAGCGGGGGATACAGCAACCACATATCATAATCCTGCCCGTCTCCTGCCGCGTTGGCTGTTTGCCTTTCGTTGGTAGTCATACGTTCGCAGACCAGAAACAAATCCGTTAAAAGAAATATATGACCATTGACGTGGATATGGGGTGACTCGGGTGTCGCGCGAGGCGTGAAGTGGACTTCAACATTATGGGACAAGCGCAAGCATCTTGTGAAAGGAAGTGAAGGGGGATTCATTTGCAAACGAACGTGCTTAACTTGAATTAAGCACTGCCGCAAATTGAAGCACAGAAAGAAAATACCTTGGGCTTAAGCGTGAAAATGTCTAACACTCGCTCCGTGGACAGCCGTCTTTCCAGATTAGAGATAGGCATCGACATAGTTGCAGAAGATGTAACCCTTGACAATGTTGAATCTCCAGAGGTGGGAGCACTGGAAAAACCTCTATAAACAATATAGAATTGAATGTAATAAGTGATACATACTCTGAGGACATACTGTTCAGTGGAACTGAACGTTCTACACTTCTTGTTTGATCGTCACCCTCTTTGCTACTGCATCCATTGAACACGACACGATCCGGCCCATCGCGTTCCTTTTGGTCCAAACAAGAAGTGCCCTCCGGCTGAACAGGGAATGAAGAAAGAGGAGGGAGGGATGTGACTACAATATTCGTGTTTTCCCCTCGTCCAATGATGATCGCATCTCGTTCAGTAAGCATCCCTAACAGCATCTCTAGCTTCTCTACAGCTCCTGTCAAAAGCTTGTGATCACTTCTGCCAGGCTGTGTACTTTTGAGAAGCCGAATATATAATTTTTTGTAATACTTTAGTCGTGCCCGTGGTAAAGCGAAAAGAGCGTCCAATGTCCACATGTGAGCGTTACGCGACTCCGAAATTGTAGGTGAGGCAGGTAGCCGCGATGAAGGCGGAGGGTGTACGGATGACAGTGCAGCTAAAATGGGAGGAAGGCGAGTGTTATCAAGGATGGGTTGCCAAACATCAAATCCGGCTGCATAATTAGTGCAGTACTTAGTGTAGGGGGCATCTAAATCATCAATCTAAGGGTGAAGTTCCATTAAGATGTCCGCTAAATCAAGTGTGGTTACGCACCCAGCGCATGAGCAGGTCGCCGAGTGCTTTAGGAGAAGTCGGTGTCGGCCCAATCTCTTTGAGTTTCTGTGCGACTCTAGGTTAAGAACTAAAATTCAAAGATCTTGAGAAGAGAAACGAACAGTCAATAATCCGCGATTCGCCTTATATACGGATTCAATTCCCCGAAACATGGCATCTAATTGCTTGGGTGGAAAGTTTGTACGAGACCAAGCCCCTGCCACTTTCTGATAATGTTGAATATTACTTCAGACTAACGGGCATCCTGCTTAATAGGCTACGCACACGAATAATTCCTGCCAAAAGTTCTATGTATTCTCGTTCGCTATCCACTAGATCGGTCAAAGGATTGGACTTCTTGCTTTGAGTTGCATTCTGAGGCGAATCTGTTTGAGCGGAGGATGACATGCCAGTGGGGGCATCGACAGCAGAGTTTAAACGCGCGCTCGATGGCTCAGGAGGCAACTGGAGGCTGACAGAGGAATTAAGGGAACGTGCAGAGTTAGAATAATCCGACGGTATTGGAGGAAGATCTCTATCTATGGAAACCCCTGGATATGGAAGGGTCATTTTAGGGCGGGGAGCGCTCCTAGTGGGGATGTGTAGAGCTCCTGGTTAAACGGATCCAACACAGATATTAGATCGCAAATTTGTCGCAAGTTAGGGAAGATTGTAGATCACACTCCAGTTTATGTAAGCGCCGTAGGTTTTAAGTTTGCGCTATGTCCGTAGAATTGTTCTGATCCTTTATTCAAAACAGTACAGCAAACTGCATATAACCAAATATATTTCTCCCCTCCAACCGCCTCAATTTAATACCCTCCTTGGTACGGCGGACTTGAGCTGACAACATTGTTCCACATTCCATTCACTCCTTGCCCTTGTCCGTTTATCGACACGCTTGATCCATCGTATTCTGGGCTCGTACTAGGAAGCGGCGCCACATGACCACCAGCAGCAACGGCCTCCATGTCAGGCGACTTTCCATCTTCCCCTTGGTTACTTGGGAAAACGCCAGCATGCGAGAAAGGATAAAGAGGCACTCCGACTTTGAGCGGCTGCGCCTGAGTCGTCATCTGAAGGATTTCCGTCATCAAGCCTTGTAGTAACTTCTCCTGGCGAACTACAGCCCGTTAGTGGCAGCATCAGTGCACGCAAAAATTGTCAAACATACTTCCAATAGGTGATTGAGACCCGTACTCCAACATTGCAAATCTAAAAGGGATATTAATTCCACAACATTCAATTACAAAGCCACTGACCGAAGTAAATTAATCTCCCCCCAAACGTTCGCCTCATTGGCACGATCTCCAATCTCAATCAGTCTCTTGCAGAGTTGCACCTGCACCACCGCTGCTAGATACCAACATATGCTGCGCCATTGCCCAAGTCAAACGTGCCCAGAGACATTGCAAAATGACTTACACAGCAAATGGATGAAGCCTTGTGATAGAAAAAGACGTCGAAGTGATTAAATAATAAGCTGTCAAGATCGCACGAGCAGCATCAAGGCATCGTGCGGCGGAAGCGTCAGCTGCGGTTGAAAAATTGATGAAAGGGTTATGTAGTGTAATTGTAGCTCTGTCATCAGTGATGGAGGTAAATCAGAAATAGGAGACAAGGAGATGATTGAAACTGACGCATGAGGTATCAAATGCACCAGGTAGAGATCAGTGTCGATGCTCGTGCCATCAGGTGCTTCGCCTACGCCAAGACAGTTTTTATACACGTGAGGCAGGCTGCTCAAGAACTCCACAGCCACGAGGCGGTCGAGCGCTCTAAAACCGGATGTGAGACGCATGTCTTCACCTTTGCTGGATCCGGAAGGACGGAGGTTGAGACGGACTGTGTAGTCTGTGACTTTACCAAAAAGCATACAGGCCTTAATGAGAAGCAAGAACGAGTCGGTGTACTGGGTAGGGTGTACAATCAATGTCGACTCAGAAGATAGATCTTGAGGATTGTTTTCCAAATCAAGCTAGGGCAGGCTGTCGGTGAATAACAGTAGTTGATTCAAATTCTTGTTTGCGTACCTCGCTTTCAAAGTCCACGGCGCGAAGAGGAAGTTCAGTTCCGATATCCCTTTCATCGATACCATGTAGCCATCCTCCAACACTGACGATACGATCAAATACCAAACTCATCCACCAAGTCCGCCTCCTGAGCTCTAATTCTTTGATGGTGCTTGGAGGCGGTAGGTATCCGGCTGGAGAGGCGCCAGTTGGTGCTGAGTGAGTCCCAGGATAATTCAATCTAAGAGGTACTGCTACTCGTGTCTGAAATCCGGCAAAAATCCAAACCTCCACCCATCGGCCCTCCGCATACAGATACCATGATAAAATAATGCATGCTTGAAGAACAGCAAAAATCTGCGCACCGGACGCCATAGTCTGATCAATATAGCTGCGAGTCTTCGATGCATGAAAGTCAGCAAAGCGATCTCGCCGTGCGCCATCACTACCAACACTGACATCACGCGATGTCCAGCGGGAAGCAGTTGCACAAATAGCATGGAGCAATGCTGGATGGGGAAATTCGGGATGAGATGGAGGAAATGCGAGGGATGCCATGAAAGATGAGCGATGTAAAATACGTGAACCACATGGATCGCAACGGAAAAATATCTCAACTCTTCATTGGTAGCATATTAGAATTATCCGAGATAACGAAGGACGAACATACAAACGTGTTAGAATCGTGGGCTCCGGAAGATCAGGATTCCAACCCAAGAACAACATGTCCATGAATGGATCCGATTTAATCTGTGGGCCAGGAGAAGGAGTGGCGTCATACCCAGCGATATCTGCACTATTTTCGAATCGAGAAGGATCACTAGAATCTGCTGCAACATTAAGGGATGCTCGAGGAAGCGTTATACTTGAATGGGACTGAGGGGGTGACGGGCTAGGGTAGAGTGAAGAAGACGGTGGCCTGTCTGGTGGCGACATGGATGTAACGTTACGTCCACTCGTAGAACCAGTGGACATGAAACGACCATGCTGATATGATGGCTGTTGTTGTTGTTGATTCTGCTGAAACTGTGCTTCTTGCAGCTTATACTTGAGATCAGCTGCATGTGTTGAGATCAGTAAAGTCCAACGACTCCTCGTGAGCCCATACATATCTGCGTTTCCAATAGACGTATTCTCTCCCCGGGATCCTCTAATGTATCTGGAGCAAGCCTTAGTCCCTCGATAGGGTCGTAAGTGCATGTAGGCTCTGTTGGATGTCTAGGAGGCCGTGAGTAAGGAATGCATGATGAAGGGTCATACGCACGCGTAGCCAATAGGAGGGGGGACGGCACACTGGCTAGTCCAAGTACGAACACAGGTGCTGCAGTGAGGACGCTGAGCGTCACATTTCTAGATTGAATAGCGTGAAAGCCGAGGTGAGCGACGCCACATGGCCGCGGGGAAGCCCACCCACTAGTTTCCTCTTCCTGCACTGTTTACAAGCTTGATTTCGCTTCAGCGCAGATGCTGAACTACTGGCTGTTTGAAGCATGAATTGCGCCCTAGCATCGTTGAGTAAGTGGCTCACCTTTGGGCATGGAGACGCAGCTAAGTTTCGGCTTCAAGCAGTGGGATCGTACTACGAAAGGCGCTTAGCTAGGTTCAATTTAGCTTCCGTGCTATAATGATGCCACTGGTATCCTCTGCTATCTTAGTGGAATATTTAGGTATGTATGAAGATACATATCACACTACAAAATCAGACTCATGAACATCACATCTCTCTTGAAAATAAGAGCACAAGCGTTACACAAGATGAAAAGTTACATCCAAGTTGTTTTCATGCTAGAATTCATAATAATCAAGGTCTGCAGATGACTCTGTGTTAATAATGCCGGGACTGCGTTTGGCTGACCCACTATACTCACAAAATTGTAGCCACAATTCTCCTCGAGTGCGGTGTGTGTCTGAATTCGGCCAGATAGATACCTGCTTATCTCAGCTAAACACCGCATCTCGTTGAACTTGTAATTCAATACAACTTGCCTTGCCATGTCCCTAGATTGAGCCTCCCATCGGTGATTGGAAGTTGAAGGGATGTTCCTATGAGCGCCGTCTTTGTGTGGGAAACACTAGACCCGGTGTTAATGGCCTGCGACACTAGTCACGCGACGAAAATCACTCACGAGTCACTGGAAGATAGTGGAAACGTCAGGTCTATTGAAAACATGCTGAGACTTACTCTGGACCTTCGTCGGTGTGCCTCCCGAGATGTCATTAGGCTTTGCATCATAGAAGAACAACCGACTCACAACCATGGCATACTCTCAGGGACGATTTTATCTAGACACATAGTCATATCTAGTAGGACATAAGCTACACGCAAATTATAAGCTAGACACTCATCTATTGTGCTCACCTTTTCGAACGTCTGTACAGCCATTGCCACATCTGTCACCAGTACATTCTACAAGGTGATCGTCAACGGACCTGGGTCATAGTTCTCATTCACGGTTAAGGCTGCAGAAGTATGTTGTCTACGAAATCTCAACCATGGAGTTGCATTGAATCGACCAACTCACATAAAGAGATACAGTATGCCTATCTATGGTACGACTTAGGCTGCACCAACCAGATGTTTTATTAGAATCGTGAATCTCACCTTTGTGCTTCGCAGACCTTCGGAAATGTGGTGGGT
Source organism: Ramaria rubella (assembly GCA_015039355.1). Classification (NCBI taxonomy): domain Eukaryota; kingdom Fungi; phylum Basidiomycota; class Agaricomycetes; order Gomphales; family Gomphaceae; genus Ramaria; species Ramaria rubella. Next base: position 129,175 of record MU134377.1, on the reverse strand, counting down.
CACTTCATCGGTCACTAGGTGGCAACCTTTGGACCTTTTAGACAAACTGAACGTCCTCTGCCAAGGCATCTCTTATGCAATTTATGAGACAATGTTCTTGTAATCGGCAGTGGAATAGAAGGGTGGGACTCGAGCGTTTTCGCAGATAAGTAGCACAAGTTAAATACAATTCAAAGGTGAATGGCAGGCAAACGTATGCAAGCCGTGCGGCGCGTCAATAGGCACCCATATATATGTAAGGTCTGCAGGCTTGCGGAAGGACGCAGTCCACTGACATTACTGTTGATGTATGCATTTGCGTTTTTGTTTTCATCTTACGATACTGGCAGATAACATCTGTTGACATTACACAACGTCGGCTGCAAGCTGGGGGAACATCCGTGATATCTCCGAGATATATAAAAGAGTATGGTGACAACTGATATGGTAAATAAAGTTAAACTTTAGATAAGTACATAAAGCAGAAACAGTCGGACGCTACCGTATCCTCGCCACACGGATAATACATTGGTGATGCGTGGCACAGGGCAAGGCTCACATCTATTCGTCCTCGAATCTGCGCTGCGACGCGCGATCCATGCCTCCACGATTGCCTGGTACATTTCGATTTGGACAATGATTTGCATAGTGTCCGTCTATGGGAAAAAGTCAGGAACAATTATGCCTCATTGTCTTAGATTTTGCTTACTTTTACCACATTTGAAACAAACAACCTCATCAAGGTTTCGTCGTCCAGGCCCTGATACGGCCGCTGTCTGACCTTGGAAACCTGCTTGTGCAAAAGGACGATCATAGTCCGCATAACGACCGTAACCCGGAGGAGGAGGACCAAGTTCACGGTGTGAGAGTGCAGAAGGTGCGGTATAGGCGGACGGATGCGGAAGATCTGGTTTAGGGCTATTATGAGTTGACCTTAGCACGAGTTGGTATACAGCGATTGATGGGCTTACTGTCCACGGGAACATTCCAAGCCCATAGGACAGAACCCGGAAAGATACAACTGACATGCTACGCGTCTCACATGTTTGCGTGGACAATCTGGGCCTGTGTATATACAACAGCAGGTAAGACCATTGCAGCTCGAAAAGAAAAGAAAACCTTACCGAGTTTACAAAATCCTCTTTTGTAATCTGGGCACTCAATTCTGCGTTCTTTTGGATGCGCGTACAGACACTCATCACCAGCTGAACAATAACCGTACTTTGCATACCACCAACATTCCGGCATCCTTCTTAGATTGTACTCATGCAAAAATTCGCATGCGTCGGACTTTTTACATAGACCACGTAGCCAATGCTTACAAACAGTAGCGAGCCGTTCACGGTCACGAGGGTGCGTAGGCAGTTGCTTTGGAGGTTGGAAATTCTGCGGAGAAGGACCAGTATGTCGCAACGGACAATGCAACGGGCCCAAGGGACATCCAGCTGAAGTTAATGCAAGGCGACAGATTTGATCGTCTATACGTTGGTTAGCTCAGATTCAGAAAAACGGAAGATCATTACTGAAACATACCCTTGTCAAGTTTTAAACCGAGATCGTTCTTAATGTATGACTCCGCAGGAAGAAGAACCTGATGAAGGTGAGGTTGAACAATGTCCTGTAAAGGACCAGGCGCAGTCAAAGGGTTGGCTGTGGTCGTAGACATTATGAGAGTGTACAACAGGCAAAACCATAAGCGCTAAGCGCTAAGCGATGATAATTCTGCTTACGGCCTGGAATGACTAATCACTGCATGTTAGCCTTCGTTTCGTTCCCCAACGCACCGTTGACCCAATCACTTGTCCGCGATGCGCTCAAGGGCCTCACAGAACACGTAGTATTTACCGATGACCGCATAGCGTTCGACGATGCTGTCAAGTCGTCATCCCCTTCAACACGTTTGCTTCAGTATTGCAGTTATGATCACCTAGACCACGAACTCACTCATGCACAGCCTGAACATGTCCTAGCTTCCTCCTACACCATTCGCAAATCCCTCATTCGCAAACACTACCTTCATCGTGCTCTATCCTCCTATGTAGCTAAGCACCCAGATTCCATCCTTGCTACCAGTGTCCCGCATACCTGGGACATCGACATTGCCTGGGCTGATGAACTTGATGAATTGTTTGCTGACGAACTTTGGGACCTTGGAGAAATACTTGACAACAACTCTGAACGATGGTTCATTCTGAAACCAGGCATGGCAGACCGTGGCAATGGAATTCGTCTCTTTAATTCAAAGGAAGCCCTTCGTACAATATTCGAAGAATTCGAGGATCAGTCGGACGGAGAGTCGACAGAAATTGGAGTCCAGGATATAATTGCCTCCCAGCTCAGACACTTTGTAATCCAAGTACATGACTTACTTTCACTTTCTCTGTTATGTTCTTATTTCAGCTACAGGAGTACATTACCCACCCGCTTCTTGTTGATCCTTCACAAGCGCTTTCTCTTGGCAAGACCGTCACTACTGCTGAGCCTCTCCCGTACAAAGTGAGTGGACACTCAGGATTTCTCTCTTCTCTGACTTTTATTAGTTTCATTTGCGCGCATACTGCATCGCATGTGGCACAATGACGCTATACCTTTGGCCGCACATCCTGGCATTATTTGCCTGTGTACCGTATTCTGTGCCGTCACACGACACCGTAGTTGAACTGGCGCCACACCTCACTAACACGTCTTTACAAATGGACCGCGGTGACGCTGGGGTTCGATTACTTAACGAGTTGGCAGGCTGTTCCGTATTGTCCACACATGGCAATGGCAACCTCGTTCTCTCAATTTCCGACATAGCTCGGATTACAGACCAAATTGCACATATAGTTGCAGACACTTTCCAAGCGGCACTTGCATCCCCTGTTCATTTCCAGGTCAGCCACCCTAAGGATATTTGATGATTCTATGTTGACGTAGGCCTTGTTGTCTATAGTCTCTTCCTAACGCATTCGAGCTGTACGGGGTGGACTTGCTCGTAACGCCAACATTGTCGCCACACTGGACAGGCTCATCTGGCTACCATTTCCAGACCCATCTCCTTGAAATTAACGCAGAGCCTGCGATCGAGCTTACAGGGCCAAGGTTGCGTTGGGTACTTGAAGACATGTTCAAAGCGATGGCAAAGGTCTGTATTGGACCATTTTTTGGTGTCCGAGGCTGTGAATGGGAGTCATGGAAAGTAGGGGAGACCAGAGAGGGGTTGCGCAAGTGTCTTGAGGTTCAAGTGCGAGGGAGGGAGGGATGGTGAACCTCAGAGGATATCCGACGATCATACCAAGTTTCACGTTGGCAAAATCGGACACGCTGGCGTGATCAAGGCAAGGCAGTGACTAAGATTACATAGACTCGGATGTTTCTTTACTATCAACTTTGTAGCTCGAAATAACGCTTCTGACATTCCTAAACTCTAAACATCGTTAAATATCGTTAGGCATAAAAGAAAGGTAAAAAGATAAAAGATGTTGCGCAGTGGTAATCGGTTGTGCATTGCAAATACTGAGGCATGGGTTCATAAGAATGTAAATGACAAGGCAAACGGTGACACATTGCATAAATTTTGAAGGGAAACCCACTATCTACTCTTCTTCCTCGTCACCCGTGCCCCTGAGAGTGCATAGTCAATTAGAGTACAAAAGGGAACAGTCACGACATACGCAATGTTGTAGAACTTGAGTTCGTAGTTGTCTTTAGAAGATGCAACGACGCTACAAAGCATCAGCATTTCAACGTGGGTGATATGTTGGCCTACTCACCGAATCCAATCGCGGAGAGAGTTCTTTTTGAGGAACTTTTTAGTCAAGTATTTGAGATACCGCTTAGAAAAGGGAATGGAAGTTGTGACGGAAATTTTATTATTGCCTGGGTCATATATGAGTAGGTGTAGATATTATAAAAAATGTGAAATCGAACCCTCGCGGTGAATTTTGATGTTTTCACCGAGAGCCCCTGCTTTGCCATCCACTTTTATACGATCATGGAGGAACTTCTCGAATGCTGCGCCGTCGAAAACCCCATCGTTTGCGGGCTTCGAAAAATCGACGATGAAACGGTGTTTAGACGCAACGGTAGAAGACTTGGCGGGCTGGATATACGTTTCTGAGCCTACTGAGAAGATAACTCAGCAAAGCATCGACGCACCATAGCTGAAGGAGGAGTGTTGCTGAGGGGCGAGTAGGAGAAGACGAAAGTTTTGAGTGACCGACTGTATAGTTCACTAGTTTCCCACGGCGGGTGGGTAATGGCTTCGTTGTCCAACGCGCAAGTGGCGTCCGCGCAGCTCACTGGTGACTACGCTATCCATTCAGAGTCATCGACGCCCAAACTTGACACTTCTCAATGGCCCCTTCTACTCAAACATTACGATCAGCTCCTCATTCGTTCCTCTCACTTTACACCTATTCCTTCAGGCTGCTCTCCTTTGAAGCGTGATATCGCAACCTATGTTAAGTCTGGGGTTATCAATCTCGATAAGCCCAGTAATCCCAGCAGCCACGAAGTTGTCGCATGGCTTAGGCGCATCCTTCGCGTAGAAAAAACTGGACACAGTGGCACTCTGGATCCAAAGGTCACGGGGTGTCTCATTGTGTGCATTGACCGGGCAACTAGGCTTGTTAAGAGTCAGCAAGGTGCAGGTATGTGAATCAATATTGCTGTAATAGCACCTGTGTCGATATCATTGTGAAGGCAAGGAATATGTTGCTGTGTTACGATTGCATTCAGCGTTACCACAACCTTCGGCGCTCCCTCGGGCACTTGCTACTCTTACTGGTGCTCTGTTCCAACGGCCTCCCCTAATATCTGCTGTGAAGCGTCAACTTCGGATCCGTACTATTCATTCGTCAACTCTTCTGGAATTTGACCAGAACCGAAACTTGGCCGTTTTCCATGTCAGCTGCGAAGCCGGTTGGTGCTCTTAGAACTACTCTTGATGAGACACATTCTAATCATGTTTATGGATTAGGGACTTATATACGAACGCTGTGTGTCCACCTTGGGCTTGTCCTTGGTGTTGGTGGTCACATGCAGGAGTTACGACGTGTGCGTTCCGGGGCGATCGGCGAAAACGATGATATTGTCACGATGCATGATGTCCTGGACGCGCAATGGTTATATGACAATACACGCGACGGTATGCTTTATACTTCTCCATGTCGGAGAAGTGGGTATTGATATATAGCCTAGAAACTTACTTGCGTCGCGTGATACGGCCATTGGAGTCGCTCTTGACGCCTTACAAGCGTATTGTAGTCAAAGATTCTGCTGTCAATGCGGTCTGTTATGGAGCCAAGCTTATGATTCCGGGCCTGCTCCGATTTGAGCGGGACATTGATGTGGGGGAGGAAGTCGTCCTTATGACCACCAAGGGTATACAATACGATTGTTGCATTAACGCTGTTCTCATTGCTTCTCTTAAGGTGAAGCCATTGCTCTTGGTATTGCTCAAATGTCCACTGTGGAGCTATCGACCTGTGATCACGGAGTTATCGCCAAAGTGAAGCGGTGTATCATGGAGCGCGACACGTATCCTCGTCGATGGGGCCTTGGACCGAAGGCGATGGAAAAAAAGAAACTCGTGGTGCGTTGAGTTCTTTTTAAAATATATTGTACTACACTGTTTTTACTTCTTTTGCGCTTGATCCAATAATCCAGAAAGCAGGCAAGTTAGGAAAGCACGGTGAGAAAATTGACGGTGTAACGCCGAAAGATTGGGCCGAAGATTACGTGGACTACCAACGAGGCGAGGTGTGACCTTTTATATATTTTTCATCTTTTTATAACTAATATTTACTGCTGTTTAGGTATCGACTACAGGTGAACATGTTGCCTCTACAGCGGGGGAGTCCGCATCTGCCGGCGTGAATCCTATTCCCTTTAACACTGACAAAAAACGCAAACGCAAAGTCGACGATGCGCATGTTGCGCATGTAGACCAGGCCATCAGCGACTCCGAGAAGGACCGGAAGAAGCGTAAAAAAGAGCCAAGAGCAGCAGAAGCCTCTGTGAAGGAAGATGAACAAGAAGCAGGTGGCGAAAATGGCGTGCATGAGACGCCAGAGGAGAAAGCGGAACGGAGGAAAAAAAAGAAAGAAGAGAAAGTTGCCAGAAAGGCTGCCAAAATTGCCAAAGAATCAGCAGGATAAGTAAAGGATGTCTTGGTTAGTTGTGTTTAGCCGCATCACGTAATGCGGAAATAACAAATCAAGTCGACGTAAAAATAAATAAGTGATCATTGTTGCAATGACGCATCAACGCAATTTGTGGAATATAGCAGTAGTTCACACAAGATCACGAAGGTGTAAAGCGGATGGATATATGCGTATATCACGTGACCACAAACAGTCTAGAAAAGTAGTAGTAGTAGGCAGTCTCAGTCAATATACTGGACATTCCCCCCTGACTGAGTAACTCTACTTAATATGTAACCCAAGCATAGGACACATTCAATCAACCTTCACCTTCCCAAGGGATTTCGTTAAGATGTCTGTGGGCATTTGATCGGTTGGTAGGTATGTGAATCGCATGGTCTCTTTACTGACTTCGTTACGGAGCCAGTAGAAGCGGAGGTCTAGGTGCTTCATTCATCCATGATGCTCACGGTTCTTAGCGACTTGCACAGCAGATTGATTATCCATGTGCAGTGTTGAAGGGTAGTTGAGTTTGTAGCCAAGACATGATAAGAAATTGCATAGCCAGATGACTTCTTGACCAGCAGATGTTGTGGCAACACACTCAGCTTCTGTGGTGGAGAGGGCAACAATGGATTGTAGGTGACTACTCCAGCTGAGTGCTCCAGATCCTATCTTCACTACCATTCCAGATGTTGAACATCTGTTATCTGGGTTCCTGCCATGGTCTGCATCACTGTACACATGAAATAGCTCTTGAGATGGTGTGGTAAGCGGTGAGTATGTTAGCTTCATGTCAAGTGTGCCTTTCAGATAACGTAGCACATGTTTTAGCAATGACCAATGTGCCTGGCCAGGGTTTGAGCTGTAACGAGCTAGGACTCCAACCAGGTATGCAAGGTCAGGGCGTGTGGCCACTGCTAAATAGGCAAGTGCTCCGACTGCATTGACGTAGGGAGTGTCACACATATCCTCAACTTCTTGTGGCCTCTTCGGAGATTGCGATGCACTGAGTTTAGTGCTGGCTTCGAAAGGAGTTGTTGCAGGCTTGCAGTCTGCATGTCCAAAGCATGCTAATACATTGAGTGTGTATTGGCGTTGACAGAGGGAGAGAGAGCGAATGGTGCGGTCGCGTTTGATCTCAACACTGAGCAGCCAAGTCGTGGCACCGAGGTTCCTCAGCTTGAAATGTTGCGAAAGTTCAGTGCGGATTCGATCTGCCACGGCTTTAGTCTTGGTAACGAGTGTCATATCGTCAATGAAGACCAGGATGATGATACGCTCATCATCCTGCTGGAAGATCCAAACGCTGTGCTCGCAGATAACACGTTTGAAACCCATTGAGTCTAGAGCAGTGTTCAGCTTTTCGTGCCAGACCCGCCCCGCCTGTTTCAAACCATAGAGGGACTTTAACAGTCTCCAGACCCAGGTGTGACCTTTCTGTTTGAAACCTTCTGGTTGTTTCATATAGACCATCTCTTCAAGCTCACCATTTAGGAATGCTGAGGAGATATTGATGCTGTACAGCTCTAGATCTTTGAGAGCTGCAAGAGCGAATATGGTGCAAAGTGAACCTGGGTGCTGTGAGAATCCTTGGGCTGGTAGATGTCCTTTGTAGTGTTCTATTGTGCCATCAGGGTTTCGTTTGAGCTTAAACACCCAGCATGATCCGATAGTGTGACGGCCAGGAGGTAGCTCAACCAGCTCGAAGGTACCGTTTTCCACTAAGGCTTGCAATTCATTTATGGCTGCCATGTGTCACTGAGCTCGTTCTGCAGGCAGATGCTTCATGGCTTCTGTGTAGGTATGGGGTTCACCGTCATGGGAGGAGGTTTTGGACCCGCATTCACTCGCATTCAAGGTGTATTGTAACACCTTGTCAAAACTCAGGTATTCCGGTGTCGGTTGTAGCATGAAATTCACGCCCATGGTCATACACGATACGTAGTTACTGCTTGAGTCGGTGGATGTTGATCCTTCATCATCAGAATCTTCAATAATCGGTAACGGCACGCATGGTTCAGTCCAGTTGATGTCTTGAAGCATTGAGGGTGGAATGCGTCTGTGCTCCAAATTGTGTTGGTTTGAGGAGTATCTAGGTTGAGCTGCTTGAACTGGGTTATGCCACCCTGCTGCAGGGGCATCTTGATACATCTTATCATCTCGTGGCAGGATGCATGGTGGGGGACAGGAGGTAAGGGCAATGCCAATGGTAGGTTATCTCTATCATTATCTTCAAGCTCTAGTATGTGTTCCGGTTGACTAGGGAATAATAGGATGGCGGCAGTTGAGGTGCCTGGGAGTGCATATTCATCGAAAATGGCTTCGCTGGTCTTAATCATCCTTTGTGTAGTTAGGTTCCAGAAGCACCAGGCTTTCTTGCCGACAGCATAACCGACAAAAACACATTTCTGAGAGTGTGCTTGGAGTGCTTTACACTTGTTGGCTCAGATGAGTACATAGGCGGGACAGCCGAATACACAAAAGTAACTGATATCCAGCTTCTTGTCCTTCCATTCAGTGTACGGTGTTTTCCCAGCTGATAGGGTGGAGGTGACAGTACAATTTTGGGTATAGATGAAGCAGTAGACAGCGAGTAGCCATGTGGATGGTGGTAGTTTAGCCTCAATCATGAGAGTGGTGACACCCCCTGCTATCTCCTGATTTGCTCATTCTGCGACACTGTTTTGGTGGGGTTTGTTTGTTTCTGTATGTTGCCAGATGATGCCGTGTTTGGAAGCATAGTCAATCCACTCCTTCCCAATATACTCACCTCCTTTATCCATCTGGATGGAGGTACCTAGGTACGTTTCGGCATAGGCTTTGTGCTGTAGGAAGACATTGAAGGCATCACTCTTCCTTTTAAGGCTGGCAATGACCCACCAGCATGAGAAGTCATTGATGAATGTTATCCAATACCTGTGCCCTTCACGTGTGGGAACGGGCAGAGGGCCTTTTACATCAGAGTGGATGAGGGCTAGCCATCGAATGCGTCTTTGAGCAGGGGCACGTGGAATGGTACGCAATCGTTGTTTCCCACTGATGCAAGGTTCACATATTGGGTCTGGTTGCTTTAACACATCTAGCTTCATCCCACTTATGGTGTTCTCCTTGTGCATGTGTCGTATGTCATTGAGATTGAGATGTGAGCAGCGGCAATGCCATAGGGTCAGGTCAAGTGGTAGCATGCTTGCACAGTTCACAGTGGTTGCAGTGGTTTTAACGGTGCCGTTAAGGTACCCTGTGTTGTTCACATCAACCGTTGCTGTGAAGTAGCATTTTCCATCACACGTGAAGGACATGGTGCTTTCAATACCAATAATAGTCCATTTTTTGTTCCTCATAAGATCGAAAACAGATAGTAGATTTGCTGCAAGGTGAGGGACATGCAGTACATCATGGAATAGGACTGGGGGCATTCTTTTTCCATCTATGATGGGTTGGAATTCAACTGACCCCATTCCTCATGTGTGGATGACAGAGTTATCGGCAAGGCAGATGGGTACGATGTGGGGAGAGTAATCTTGGAACCAGTGACGGTGGGGCATCATGTGACTAGAAGCCCCTGTATCCGTGTTCCAGTCAGAAGCAGCTTGAGACTTAAGCCAGGTTGTAAGACCTTACTGTTTCACGCAAACAGACTGAGCCAATAAATGTATTGGTGTCTGCGACAGTGTGGTTTACAAGTAAAAAAGTTATTCTTATGTAATCTATTTGTGGACAACTGTATAGTTGTCCACTATCTACAGGTGCCCCTTGTGGGTGGGCAGCTTATATAATACAAACCCCATAAGTCACTCTGGTGACTTATATGTCCTAAATAGTAGCATATATGCTACTGTAAGAATCTACATTCTTACACCCTCCCCACAGACCAAACCTCAGGCAGGTTTGGGAGCCGTTATGCTGATGGCAGATCAGCATATATAGGTGCAAGTGCAGTCGATGATGACTGCGTGGCTACTTCGACAGTGTTGTCATAGTACAAGGAGTTGGCTGGGTCGACCTCCATAGTAGTATCATCCGCTGTGGTAGCAGATGCCGGGTGCGTAGCAGATGGGGCAGATGGTTCCATTGTTGGCATGTACATACATGCCTTCGAGCGGGGTGGCCCTCCACCGCATCCGTCCATGGACGAATCATCATCTGAAGTCAATGGCACTCCCCAGAAGCCTGGGGGGCGAGGGGTCATGGGTATATGAAGGCCGGTGAATGTCCGGCCTTTGCGAGCGTCGAGGACCCTCTGCGCAGTCTCATTGTAGCAGACCTTGCTCTGCTTATGGAGAAAGTAGGGCTCAATGTTGACGTGAGCCCTACTGGGATCTACCCCCGCATGGTTTCTCAGCCATTGGGCTAGTTCCTCGAGAGTCGTACTCTTGTGGGGGCATTTCCACTCGAACGCCTTATCGACGCTAGTGGACAGCAGTGCTGATAGATCTTGCCGCCAGTTTGAGCCGGCAAGATTGGCCCACTGGCCACGGATGGTGAAAAGCTCCGTTAGCTTTTGAAGAAAGACCAGGCTGTCTTTCTTTGGCTTAATGAGTTTAAGCCATACCCATACGTCAACATCCTCCAGTTGGAGGGTGTTGTCGCTGTTCCCGCAAATGGCAGGTGATACTCCCTCCGGGGAGTACTCGATCGTGCGCAACGCATCCCTAATATTGGGAGGCGTATCATGCGCGATCTCGAACGCTGGCGTTCGAGTAGTGAGTTGCTACTTGCGTTCAGCATGCTTAATGATAGCATGCTGCATGGTGCTGTGTGACAGGGCAAATGTTGCGTGCACAAGCGTGAGCTGCTCAACGAATTTTGGGTTGTTGAGCTGGCATTTGTTGAACCACTGCGTGGTTCGACAACCGGTGTGCACCGCAGTGGGGTGTGGTGCCTTGCCCAATGGGCGGGGTAAGAATCCCGTCTGCATTGCAGGCGGGTCGCCTATGGCAGGGGTGATGCGAGCATGCAGCGACACTGGGTACGGCGCCGCCAGCGTTTGCTGTTTGGATGCGGTCCTGCGACCAGATTGGGTGGGTCCTCCCGGTGAGGCTCCAGTAGTGGTCGTAGATGGACTCACTGAGTCCATCATCGAATCTGGCAATGAGGTCAGATCGATTATAGTCGGTGCTGATTGCGCTGACTTCATGGTGGATATTTTATCTGCCATTTTGCGATTAATTTGCTGCTCTTTATCAAGGGCGGCGCGTAGCGTGTCGACATCTGAGTTGAGCTCGCATATCTTCTTATAGGAGGATACTGCATCCTTAACAAAAGGATGTGCCATCTCGGCAAGCAACAGTGGCCAGGCCACTTTTAATGCGTGTTCGATGTCACGCATTCAGGGGTTGATGAGCCGCAGTTTTGCAGCTTGCAGCAAATGCTGCGCATATGCGTTGCACTCTGGACAGGAGTTGCAGTGGACGATGGCGATGGCATCCTTGACGCCATGCACAGTCCAACGTTGCTCCTTTTGGAGCATCGCGAATTGCTCAGAGGCACTAGGTAGTGCCTCTGCTGAGTGGTGTGTTTGGGACGCTTTGGCATCCATGGATAATTGTTTGGTTGACACTCACACTGGTGTGAGTGTGGTAGTGGATGGCAAAAAACCTTGAAGCGGCGATAAAACCGTCGCTTAAAATCAGAGCGAGTGTGCCCGATGTGTCACGTGACTAATTTCACATGACGCCGTCGCATCACGTGAATCGTCGACACGAATCATGTTCGTGTTGAGTCCTTTTTATTAAGGACTCCTTGTCATCTTTCTCATGCCTTATGAGGCATGACTAGGAAGCTCTAGTGGCTTCCTAACTCCCCTTAGTTCTAGATAGGCATCTAGCACTTCTAACTCTCTGCATGCAGAGAGTGGTTCCCAGGTGACATCTCCCAATGTCCATCTTACTTGTAACTCCAGCTTGGAGTTACTAGTCCTGCAATGAGCCAGGATCTCATCTATGAACCATTCTGGTTCGTCTTCTTTCCCAAAGTCATATGTATAATTTACATCACGATGAGGAAATCGTTCGTCGTCATTGGGTATATGTGGTCTAATTAGACTTGCATGAAACTTTGGTAGTATCCTCCGAGCCATGAGCTCTGGGGGTAACTCAAGTTTCACCGTAGAACTGGAATTGTCCACTTCTATAACTGAGTACGGCCCAATATAATTGGGTACCAATTTCTTTGCCTGTCCCTTAGGTAAGGACAGGTTCTTTGTAGACAGATATACTAGCTGTCCAACTTCATATGTCGTTCCTTGATGGCATCTGGTAATAGCAGTGTCTGTCTGCTGTACTCGGCTCGCGATGATTGCATCGTGAGCAGCAATCAAGTTCCACAATGCTTGTTGTGCGAACTGTGGCACTCCTCTAAATGTAGTATCCACTGATAGCACCTGCCTGATACAGGGCAAGTATCCGCTGTTCAATTCGAACGGTGCATATCCTGTGGTCGTGCTGACTGAGCTGTTCAGTGCGAACTCTACCATTGGGCATTTCTCAGCCCAATCCTTCTGATCACTCTGCACTACCGTGCGGAGTATTTGCCCTACAGAATGATTTGCTCGTTCTGTCGCTCCATCCGTCTGCAGGTGGAATGCTGTGGACATGAGCAGCTTTGTGCCCATTATATGCTGCAATTCCCTCCAGAATATGGCGGTGAATTTGGAGTCGTGATCCAATATTATCGAGTCAGGCACTCCATGCAACTGTACTACCTCTTTGAGGTATAACCACGTGACTTGTCATGCAGTCACTCTTGTCGTAGTTGGGACTAAATGCACCATGGACATGAGTCTGTCAATCACAACCAGTAAATAGTCGTGACCCTTTGATTCCAGCAATGGACCAACAAAGTCCATTCCAATAGACTGCCATGGTCTATCAGGTATCGGCAGGGTATGCAATAACCCTGCTGGTCGTTTATCGTCCTTCTTTGCAGCCTGACAGGCTGCACAGGATCCACAAAACAACTATATGTCGGCTGCCATTCCCGACCACCAGTATGATCGCCTGATGGACTTGTCGGTTTTGAATTGCCCAAAGTGGCCAACTACTCTATGTGCATGATCGATGATTATCTCAACCATTCTCCTCCCCTTGGAAAAGACTTCCTGGGGAAGACACACTACATCTTTCTTGAACTGGTTCTTTGTCCAAACCAGTCCATTTCTCACCCCAATCGAGGGTAAGCCTCAGGATTTGCCAACACTTTCTTGAGTATTGGCTCTGTTCTGTAGCCATTGGCTACAGCTCGTTTTAGGTCAAACTTACATTCTACACGTGAGCGTAGACTCTCTTAGTCTGCACCCGATGTTGTAGCTAGTACATTGTCATCCTCATCACCTTCCACTTGTGTGGGAGGTTCTTCCCCTGCTTGCTTCATCCACTGCACATCTATGACATGCTGCTCTGTCGCATCTTGTAATCGTTGCAACCATCGTGCTGCAGCCATTCGTATTTTTACGAATCTATCCGTTGGGAGAAATTCTCCTTCTGGGTCTAGCCCCGCATCTGCATTGACATATTCTCCTGCTGGGTGATGTTCACCCTGCTTGTCATTCTCGTAGTAGTGCGACAGACAGTCAGCTACTTTGTTCTCCACCCCTGGTACATGTACCGTGGTATAGTTGAATCTGGAGAGAAATTCCCACCAGCGCACCTGTCTGTCTGACAGATGCTGTTGTGTCTCGAAGTATTCGAGACCTTTGTTATCCGTCACCAGTGTGAACTGGCGACCTAGCAGCTTATCCTCCCACTTCATAAGTGCTTCAAGGATAGCAATCGTCTCGTGCTCATGCGTTTTGTAATGCTGTTGCGTGGGACTGAACTTCTTTGATAGAAATCCTGCTGGACGACAAGTCGTCCAGTCCAGACCTTGTTTGCAAACTGCCCCAACTCCAGATTTGGAACCGTCAGTCACAACCCAAATGGGTTCTGAGCTAGCATGATTTATCGGCTTCAGAATCAGAGCCTTACATGCTAGCGCTTTCATGGATTCAAAGCACTTATCCATCAAGGGTGTCCATTGAAACATCGTATTATTGCGTGCACTTCCTGATAAGGGAGTTGTATATGCTGTCAAATCTGGCATATATGGTGCCAGATACTGCACGAGTCCTAGGAATTGTTGGACTTCGTTAAATGTTTGAGGTCTTCTCCAACCTCAAACCTTCTCCATTTTATCCACATCGGCATGTATGCCCTTGTCATCTATTCTGTGACCAAGGCACTCCATACGATGTGAATACAAATCGATCTTGGATTGATTTCCGCTGAGAAACAAATGTGCCTCACATAAAATATCAAACACCTGTCGAAGGTGTTTTTCGTGCTCTTCTATAGAGCTTGAATAGATAAATATATCATCCAAGTATATGTGGACTGATTGACCAATTTGGTTATGAAAAATCAACGTCATGAGACATTGAAATGTAGACAGTGCATTACAGTCACCAATCTGCATAACCCGGCTTTTGAATGTACCAAATATAGTCGCAAAGGCCATCCTGTTGACGTCCTCCTCGACTACGCGTATTTGTTTGTACGCGTTGGACATGTCAAGCTTGGATCAATACATAGCATGAGCTACGTCATGCCAAATCGTATCCTGGTCTGGGAAGGGCATAATGTCCTTCACTGTGTTGTCATTGCGTAGGCATAAGTCTATCGCTGTTCTGAGATTTCCATTTTTCTTCAGAATGCATAGCGCTGGTGCTGCAGAATGTACTGACACTGCTACCCACCAACCAGCGGTGGTATACCGGTCCACTTTGTCGATCAGTTCGTTTCGAAGTGCTTCTGGGCACTTCGGTAGTCGATAATGAAACTGTTTGTTTTCATCCACAAACTTAATTTTGTGGTTAATCTCCCTCCACGGAGGAAGTTTCTAACGGCACACCTCCAAAGAGGTCTGTGTACTCTAGCTCCCATCTTTCCCTGAGTTTGGGAAAGTCCTCAGCCGTCAATAACGGTTGCTTGAAGCCAGTACCTCCTTCGGCAATCTCGTCAGTACATTGGTTGATTGGACCAATGTCAATGTTTTTCTGGTTTTCCTTCCGTTTTCCTTTGTCTCGCCTCCCATCTGGCGAGCTCGTTGGTGGCTCCACATATAATGAAGAGCCACTTGCAAGTCACGGTTTGTGGCTTGCTAGGTTGGGCTTAAGACTCGCGATTCGAGTCTTATGTTCAGCCAGGTTTTTAATGTCCAGTTGTTCTTCCCAGGCATTCACATGGTTCGCAATTACTTCCTTTCCCATGTGGATGCATCCCTCACCTCTAAAGTCGAGGGATATCCCTAATTTACGTAGGAATGGTGTTCCTAGTATTGCGTTGTAATAATCTACGTTTGCTATATTGAAGTATTCCTCAATATTACGCTCACCAAAATGAATGTTGGTGTGTGTTCCATAGTTGATGGTCGACTTACTGCTGACACACGCTAACTGTAGACCAATTGGACATTCAAGTTCGAATGTCTTAATGCCTACAGCTCGTATAAAATCTGGAGAGAGCATAACTCCCTCGCACCCGCTGTCTAATAGACAGTGGGCTCTGACTCCACCAATCTCCCAATACCCGGAGATTGTTTGGTTGTCTATACATGCCCGTTTGGGGCGCGTCTTATCACGTGGTCTGAACCGGTGATCATAGACGGGCTCAATGGTCCTGTCTATGACTCCCGCGTGTGTACGGAAGTCATTGTTTCAGCTTAAACCATCACTGATTGTGATAGTTGGTGTCTGCGCCGCATATATGCACCGCCTTTCTTCATACAATCCTTCTAGTGGATGTACTCCATCCGCTCAATATGAGCTTTGTGTTCTCGTATCGTCATCATTATCCCATTGATAGGGCATAATTTCCAACTGGTAATCAGCAACTAGTTCGCCGATTTCGCTCTCATAGTCATCTTGGACGTCCATTCGCTCGTCTAGTTTGCCATTCGGTGGCTCCTCCTCCCTTTCTTGAGCACTCCCTGAGTGTTCAACCACTTCTTCCAACCGTGCACCTGCTATGCACAGTTTGTTCTTCCATTGCAGGAAATTCAGCATGATATGCCCGACCTGTCCACACTTGTAGCACGTTACCTCTGTGCTACATCCCTGACCCCCTGAACCTCCAGAAGGTTTTTGCAAAGGACATGAAGCGACGATAGCTCCAGCTCTTTGCGTAGCCTGTACCCCTGCTTGGGGTATACTCGGCCTTGTTTCAGCTTGAGGTTGAGCGCTAGGTGGACGATATATCGTCTGCTTTGCAGTAGGACAGCTTCCTGTGTTGGGAGCTCGGGACGAGCTCAGCCCCGCCTGATTTCAACTAATTGTCAACGTTGGCTTTGCCTGCAGCGCATGCATGCTGCTAGGTTCCATTCTTCGCGACCCGATGTCATATCGAGACACATCCTCTACCGCCTTTGCAGCTTCATATAATTCATTTATTGCACTGAATTCTGTCGTATAGCCTAATTTTAAGACTTCATGATGCAGTGCTTCTCTAAGCGCTGCTACGAACCGTTTGCGGATCGTATACTCATCTGGCAGATGTATCATCTGTGCAGCGTACTTCGTAATATCGTTCAGTAATTCCTGAACGGTTCTGGTCCCTTGCACAATTGTATCGAACTTATTCAATGCATGCCTGTGCGTGAGTGCATGAAGGAATCGCTGTTGTAACCCAGCCATTGCACTTCCCAGGGTCCAGTCGATCACGACTCGATCATGACGCTCGATATTTTGAGCGTACCACTCTAATGCTTCACCCTTGAGGCGTGTGCCTAAATAATTTAATTGGAGTTCCATGCTGGATGGTCCCAATAGACTATTCATGCCTAACCATCTCAGGATCCCTGAGACGAAGTTCTTGAATTCTTCGAGATCCACTTTCCCAGCATATTCTGCTAGGTGAGGGAGTTTTACTCTGGCTTTGGCAAGCACAGACTTGTCTGGCTCACTGTCCTTGTGTTTCTCAATGGCAGCTCACACCATCTTTGCGACTCCATCTACATATGCAGACAGATTTCCTCCTGCCTCCTGAATCCTTCGTTCAGGATCTGTGACTGCCAGTGATACCACACACGGTATCGCTTGTATTTGCCTGTGTGGCTGGGGGACATGAGTATTCACGTCCTGCTGCACTGGTGGATCAACGATGTCTTCATCGATCTGATACAATGGTCGACGTTTGTCAGCCGTTAGAAACACATCCCTCAGTCTATAGCTGCTACTGAGGGCGGATCAAGCTACTCTCGCAGACTCAATCAATTTATCGAAGGCCTCACCTTCAATCCCCACAGTATATGCTTCTTCAACTAATTTATCCACATGTTTAGCATGGACCTCTAGCACATGGTGCTTCCGTCGTGCTGCTTTTTGTTCAATCCTATCACAGTGATCAAACTCGCGTTCCAGACTAACGTGAATGCTAGTTGTGGTACTGACACTATCGGCGTCAGACTTCATCATCTCCCGCAGTGACTGTTGGGTCACTGCTTTGAGCACTTCTTGCTCATTATAAGTTTTTTTTGATCTGCAAATTCTGTCGTGGATATTTTCTCTATCACGAGCCTCTTGCTCACGATCTGTCTCTTCCTCAGTATGCCGGCGCATACTGACGCTGTCTTGCTCTATCATGACACTAGGTTCTCGCGGACCAATCCTAGTGCTCAGCCCAGACGGAGGTGGCATCCTCTGTCTGTCTCACTTCCTGCAAGCCTTTTCTGCCTCATGGTCTACTTCACGATCTCTATTGGGATTGTTGCCACGCTCAGGGGCCTTTCCTTGCAAAGGTCCCTGAACTTCCTCCTCAAAGGACTGTATTAACAGTTCCATACCATCTCCTAATGCTTGGAGTTGGTTCGTGGCTTCATCCGCTGCATGAGCTGCCTCAGCCACTCGTTGGCTCACTTCCCACGTAGTGCCTATGTTTTTACGACTCTCTTTGAGGGCCGTAATCATCCAGGCAATATGTCCGGTTGTACATTCGTATCGCCGGGTTTCTTCATCCCGGCACACCGACCCCTGCTCTATTGTCCCTGTTTGGGACAGTGAACTTCACGATCTGCAATGTTCTTGGACATGCGGGAGCTGTGACATTCGCAAGCCCAGTGAATTGTCTGTGTTGCTCATCAGCGGCTCTCTCAACTCATCGAGATACGATCGTAACTTCGACCTAGTCGAAGTTCTCTTCTTTCTCTTAATGGACGATCTCTTGTCCGTTTCTGATTCCTCCGGTGCGGATCTTCTTGGATCCGCTGATAGTCGCTTTCGACTCCTAGAGTCAGAAACTACAGGTGTCATAGTATTACAAGGACTAGTTACCCTTGTCGGTGTTCCCGTTTGCCTGTCCATGTCGTGGGCAGACTCAGTTCTCCTGTCTGGGCCCTTGGTTGCAGCTCCAGACGTATCTGGATCCTCTCCGGATCTAGACGTTTGACTTTGATTCCTTATCAACGCCATAGATCTACAATCTATCAGCCACACTGTGGCGTTCTTCTATTGAATTTAGAAGAATAAATAGTAAATGTCTGTTTACTGTTTCCAAAGATTCCGGTGAGTGTTAAACTCGTCGGTTTCTGGGTAACAAAAGATTGGTTGATCTTTTCTTTATCGCAGTGCTGCCAATAGGATTGGCAGTCAAAAAAGTGTAAGACCCTACTGTTTCACACAAACAGACTGAGCCAATAAATGTATTGGTGTCTGCGACGGTGTGGTTTACAAGTAAAAAAGTTATTCTTATGTAATCTACTTGTGGACAACTGTATAGTTGTCCACTATCTACAGGTGCCCCTTGTGGGCGGCTTATATAATACAAACCCCATAAGTCACTCTGGTGACTTATATGTCCTAAATAGTAGCATATATGCTACTGTAAGAATCTACATTCTTACACAGGTGGAGCGCACCTGGTTCGTTGCAGCAGTGGCAGTGGTACCAGCACTCTCCTCTTTTGTCAAATCCTTTGTAGATTTAGAGTTGTACTTCCTTCTTCGGTTGGGATTAGATTTCAACTTTGCAGCATGCAGCTTGGCTTCTGCTAAGAGAGGGCACACATTCATGCGATGATCAGTGCTCTGGCACACATAGCATGCACCCACGGTTGTCTCGAATGCATGCACGGCACGGATTTCTTTTGCAGAGGTTGAGTCTACAGCGGTGTGCATAGCGAGCAGGGCGGAGGCGGAAAGTGTGGCACGAGAAGAGCGTTGGTTCTCTTCATTTTGTTCCAAGTCCATCCCATGTGATGTTGTCTGCGAGGATGATGGTTGACACAAAATGTTCATAACTGTCTCCGAGCGACTGTATGAGCGCATGACAATCCAGCTCATCATCAAGATCCTGAAGTGTATAGCCGATAGGATGAAGGCTTTTCCATGTCTGCAATAGTTTTGATACTCAAGTGAGAGCGACGGTGAGAGGTTCGTCATCAGCTAAACATACTTGGAAAAGGGCCGTCATCGCATTGAAGCAAGGGCCTGCAGTTTTTTGCTGGCCTTTGGCTGCAAGGATTGCCCACATTCTCTTAGGATCAGTTTTCACGTCCTGGATGAAGGTCTGTTGTGCGTCCGTGACACCGAACCAGATGTGGCCAGTGGCGGAGGCGACGTCGACTTTCCATTTATTCTTTTCTCTACGTTCATCTGAAGTCACCTTTGTAGGGTCGAGAGGGCAAGGTGCCGTTTCGTCATCATCGAGGACATATGCTACTCTGTGTGTGGCTAGACGGGCTAGCATGTTTGCGGGCCAGTCCGCGTAGTTGCTGGCACTGAGTAGTTCGAACGGTTCGTCCTTCGCGATCACGGTAAAGAGGAATGAATAGCACTGGAAGAGCAGATTCAGTGATGAGGTGTGAATTAGAGCGCGGGACCCATGACCTGTGGAATATAGCAGTAGTTCACACAAGATCACGACGGTTGATAAGTAAAGCGGCTCGATATATGCGTATATCACGTGACCACAAACAGTGTAACTAACTAGAAAAGTAGTAGTAGTAGGCAGTCTCAGTCAATATACTGGACACAATTAATGGTGCTACGAAACAAAAAAAAATCACGTTAACCATGTTAGCCTAATGAGTGACAAATGAGAGGCACTAGGCCTATTGAAAACCGACTACAGCATGCCACGCATTCAGTCCTCGAGAGAAGGAATCATATAACAAGGTGACATGAATTCCTCATTTGAAGGAGTGCTATCAAGTCACCGGCTTAAAGCAATGCTATCAAGTCACCGGCTTAAAGCAATGCTATCAAGTCACCGGCTTAAAGCAATGCTATGAAGCCACCGGCCAGCGCAATGAACCCAAGCATACCGAAACCCGAAATACGAACGGTGCCTCCTGGTTGAGAGGGGCTGGGGCTGGGCGTTGAGCTACTGGCGGAAGTGATTGGAGCGGCGGCGGCGGCGGCGGCGGCGTTCGAGGTACCATTGATCTCTTTGGCCAGAGCAGCGAATGCGGTGGATGAGCGGGGTGAGGTTTCGTCCGAGTTGATAGAAAGCACCATGCCTATTGGGAACATGAACATACAAGAGACAGCAAAGTTCACTAGTGCTCACCGGAACCACAATGCGAGATCGGGTTGGTTTCTACTCATCATCAGGTTAGCACTATGTTCGTTAAATATCACAAAATTCCAACGTTTGCAGTAAACCCAGACAGGGGAGGTCTGATGAGATTGTTAGGATATATTAACTATCTTCCGTTCAATAGAACATTTACATCGTTCACCGTGACGTTGAAGGTAGGGAACGTCGAGGATCCAGCAGTAACGGGCATGCTGTAGGGGATGTCAACTTCATCTAGGCGGCTTCGCCGCTTTAACTTACAAGCCCGAGTCAAATCCAACCTGGCCCGTGGTCGCATTGTCCAACTTTCGGCAAGGGTCTGCAAACGTAGATTGGGTGACAGTGTGATTCTTCGTCTGAAACTCAAAGACAATGGTGTCGCGAGGAAGACTGCGCGAAAGAAGTGGGTGAGTACCCCAAACACACATATATAAATCTCACGCCTGAACGAAAGACGGGTTGAAGGTGAGCGTGGAGTTACCCCCCACAACCACTTTAATGACATTGCCCTTCAGACTGGCTGGAGTGGGTGCAGGCGAGTTCGGATATGAGCCATAGGTTGTAGTCCAGGTAGAGGCATCAACAGTGACTGTAGCAGTGACTGTTTTGATTGAAGGAGCCGGAGGGATAGTGATGGAGCTTGACGGAGCAGCATCGGTTGCTGAAGGGGTGGGTGCTCCATATGCATAAACTGAAGATGAGGATTCTGCAGCCCCTTGTGCGATAGCGGCCGCCTTAAACGCGTCAAAAGAGTTGGCAGAACCCGTGGCACCGCAATTAACTGCAAACACCATGCCTTGGTGACAATGGGAGACCGGGGCCTTCTCTACCTCAAGAAATCACTAGAGTATAAAGAATATGGGAAAAAAGACACCAACGCGAGCAGTACACCCAAATCGGCGAGGTGTCATTTACGGTAATGTTGTACTCTGGAAAGTCCGACGTTTTGTCCGGAGCCACAGGCATGCTTGATGTAAGTCAGATTTGTCCGAAGAGTAGAGTCTGTGATACACACTATCCTGAGTTAAAACCATCAGCAGCGGGACCACATGGGTTCGCGAACGAAGATCGGACAACTGAATGGTTTTTCTGTTACTCATACCTTTTAGACATTTGACGTACTGATCAAGAATAAATACGTGCCTGCTGAAACTGAAAATTAACTACGTCTCCTACCCAATACAATACATTAGAAAAGAAGTCTGATCGCTCAACGAATAAACAAACCAGGGTTTGCAAACTGCAGCAAGTCAGGGTCTGTAATGAAAGTCAAAAAATAAGGTGACGCACGATGGCTTCAGGAGTGAATGTGAGTGCGCCGGTGTTGCTGCCTACGACTACTTGGTGGACCTGATGCGCGGAGACGAGAAGGGGAGCTGCGAGGGCAAAAAGTGCGAGGAAGAACATAATAATGCACGTAGGTTAGAAGTCGCAAGCGTCTTGAAATTGCGTGAATGAGGAGATCAGCCGTCCAGACAGCAGTAGAGATGAAGGAGAAAAGAGGAATAAGAGGGAATAAGATATCGCTTAACATTATTCCCCTTATATATGCATCCTACTCAGGGATAGGTACCGTTACGGCGGTCACGCACCAGCCCTAAGTCACGTGCGACGTGTCGCTCCTCGTGTTCACCACCTCGGTCTGGCATTATGGACGCTGTCGAGTACGCAGAAACGAGGACAACGACGTATGTCTGCTTTCTTCTCTGGAAAATGTAACTTATTTGAACTATCTCAGTCTTGAATGGACGGTTCGTGGTCTTAAACATCTTTTTGATTCAAGCAAAGGCGAGGCAAAGTCTAAAGTAATCAAAAGCATCAAGTTTGGGGGCGGGAGGTGGCAATGCTTGTTCTACCCTAACTCTGGTATGGATGGGGGCACTTATGTCTCTCTCTATCTTTCTTGCGAGGTAATCTCAGTCCCTCTGTACACGAGCACCATTGAAGAAGTTCGTTGGCAGCCCACTGTCGAGGAGAAAGAAAATGCTGTTAATGGAAAGTATGGTGCTCCCTGTCGTGCGACAGAGGTGTCATAATTAAAATTCTGAGACAGGTGGATACGGGAAGGCCTCTTCAAGTTCAGCTTTGAGCTGCGCAAGTGTGTACCTGGCTGCTATATTATCCTTCCGCCGTTCATAGTCGTCTTAGCGTCACTAAAACTGTCCAGTTTAATTCCAAGGAAGCTTGTGATCATTCCTTCTCTTACAAGGTGACCAGTTTCTCCCCTTTTTAACTCTTTTTCTTATTATTCATTGCGGTAAGACTGCAAACTGGGGATGGTAATACATAGTTTTATTTATACCTCAGATTCAAACTGATTCCTACGTAAGGGCTCAATTTGCCCGTCGAGATGCTGTATACTTTCAACCACATACTGTCAAAAGTCAAGATGCATTTCTTATCATCTGCACTATAACGGCATCTCCAGCACCCCCTAGTCCAGTTCCCTCAGCGCCCATGAAGAGTGTCCCAAAAGATCTTTTAGACGCTGTTGGAGACCTTCTGGATGACCCCGTCTATTCTGACGTGGAATTTGTTCTTCCTAGTCGACACTCCAGCGCAACTAAACCCAAAACAAGAACAATTTGGGCTGCACGTAGGCTACTAAAAAGAGCAGAATACTTTCAAACTAGTCAGTTGTCTTTCTTCCTACTCGTCGTTACTGAGAACAAATGTTTAGTGTTCGAGTCTGGCTTCGCGGAGGCTACTCCGCAAGGAGATGGCAAGTTCACCTTTTCGGTGGGCAGCACTGCGGGTGAAGAACCGAGAGGGAGAAGCCCTAGTGTGTACGATGACAGCGTCCGTGTTAAGTACGCGACACTTGCATTTTTTACTCATTCGGATTCGTTTCTTAGCCAAATACTCATCTTCGCCACTTCGAAGATTCGGACGACGAAGATGAGAATGAAATTGACCCTGGCCTGTCCATGGAACACGATGCTGATATTGATTTCTGCGACTCCAGCGTAGAACAACAGTCTCACAACTTGGGTACTGCGAATCATGACCAAGATATGGCGAATGCCGATGAAGATAATGATGGTAATGAATCGGTGGTTACGGCCGGTAGTAGGGAAGTAAGGGCGAAGTTAGCGTACCCATCCAGCCCGAGGGCTCGTAATCCAACAAATGAGGACGCCCCCGCCCCCGAAAAACCAAACACAGTCCCTAGTAACCCTGGTCCACAGAAGGTTCGCGTGATTGTGAAAGATGTTGCGTACACCACGTATCG
This sequence comes from Ramaria rubella, assembly GCA_015039355.1. Lineage (NCBI taxonomy): Eukaryota > Fungi > Basidiomycota > Agaricomycetes > Gomphales > Gomphaceae > Ramaria > Ramaria rubella. The sequence goes on along the minus strand of MU134377.1, from coordinate 105,288 downwards.
TGCAGTCCTATACTATGTGAGTTCACTGACGTATATGATACCCGCTCGCTGGAACGCACAATAGCTTTATACCGATACTATCCTCTTCGCTCCGTTGTCGTCATCATTTCACCCACCGACAGTCACACCCCCCACGACGACAGCATTGTACTCGCCTCCTCCCTCCAGCTCCGAAACGTCATTGATGCTTCCCCCGGTGAGTTCAAGCGAGCAATCCGCCATGTTCTACGGCAATCCCGGCAAAGAACCATTATTAGCAAGTAAATACCCACACGATAAGAAAGACTTACCGCAACAAGGACCAAATACCCGACGGCAGTGGTTGAAGGAATGGGAGATGACCAATCCTGGCAGGATTCTTCCTTGTTCTGCTAAAGCCGTATATAGGTTGGCGGATAGTAAGTGTCATGGGTAGTCCGATTTCACAGTGGACTGCTTATCGGCACACAGAATTAGATCTGAGAGAGCTCAAGAACCGGGCATTCCAGGTGGGAGCACAGCCGTGGAAAGCGGGGTGGACACTCACCTCGAATTTAGCATATAGTCAAATCTCTAACCGTGACAAACGTAGCCTATGAAGTCTTTTCTTCGTTCTCTGCGACGTTCGAAGACGTTCGAAAGGTACTTTATAAGGAGGCAACTAGCTCATCGACCTTCTCTAATGCATTCAATAGGTCCAAGTAGAGTACTTTTTGGCCCATTGGGCAGACATCAGGGGATCAGATGCAATGCGCAATGTATGGCAACAGATCCGATTGGGGCGTCACCCAGGCTTCGAAGAAGGTGGGTTGGAATATGATATTTGGGATTTTCTATCATGAAGCTCACACGCTGAGTTTTAGTGTGGCCTGTGATTGCACTTCATCTCGAATTCAAGCCTCGTCCAAGTGACGGTGTAGGTGGTGACAGCAGGGAAGTAGGTATAGGTAGTGGAGAGGTTTAAATGGTTTATTCCTTAGAGGAACCTTATTTTTTTTCACTTGTAGAACAAGATCATACATTACATCGGTTCCACCATCCGTTTGTATCCAACGAAGTCCAGGTTTCTTGGCCAAAGACTTTACGGCTCGTCGGGATAGAGCATTAGTTCTGGGCGGACCTTTTGGTCAAATTCTTCGGGTGTCAGTAAGCCAAGAGACACGGTGGCCTCTTTCAAAGTCGTGCCCTCCGTGTGTGCCTTCTTTGCACATTTGGCCACATCTGTTTAACGCGATTTACATAGGTTTCGAAATAAGGAGGAAGGGCGCGAACTCACTATCATAGCCAAGATGACTATTCAGAATAGTTGCTAGCATGAGTGACTCATTAAGCAATTGGTTGATCCGCTTTTCGTTCGCCTCGATGCCGATTACACAATTTTTGGTGAACGATCGTGCGCCTGGGCTCGAAGATAAGGTATGAGAATGCATATTAAAAGCTTACGCACCATCTGCCAAGAGTCGGATGGATTGCAAGACATTTTTGATAATGACGGGCTTATAGACGTTGAGCTAAAATCAATGCAGTATTAGATAACACCCATGTCATGTACGCTTATACGTGCTTCAAATTGACCGTTAGCTCCTGCGAAGCTTACAGCCGTATTGTTACCTATGACCTAGATGGATGTCCACATAATTTAGTATTAGCTTGCAAATAACAACAATGGACATGTATATGCCTGGGCTGCAACCATAGTCAACGCCTCGCATTGGGTAGGGTTGACCTTGCCAGGCATGATTGAACTTCCAGGCTCGTTCTCTGGTAGATTAAGTTCACCGAGGCCACATCGAGGGCCCGAACCCAAATAGCGAATATCGTTCGCGATCTTGTGAAGTGAGCATGCGATCACGTTGAGTACGCCATGAGCTTCAACAAGAGCATCATGAGCTGCCAATGCCTCAAACTGACTGAGATATAAGGTAGTGCCATCTATGTGCGAGACGGAGACTCGCCTTGTTAGGGGCAGTCTGAAATTTGTATCCGGTGATTTTAGAAATCTCCTCGGCAACTTTTACGTCGAATCCGCGCTTGGTGTTCAATCCCTGGAATAGCTGTCCTCAGGCCGGAAAAAAAATATCCAAGACATGTCTCCTCACAGTGCCAACAGCTGTACCTCCTTGCGCCAGAAGACTTAATCGAGGTAAGGTGCCTTCGATGCGCGCAATGCCGTTAGTCACCTGCTGGACATATCCTGAAAATTCCTGTCCTAAAGTCAGGGGTGTCGCGTCCTGTTTTATGAAATAAGACGACGGAAGTGCGGAGAAGCCATTACAACCATGCCTGTAAATGAGTTCTGCCAATCTTAATTATGTTCTCAAAATTCTCAGATTTCACTTGGAGTGCATCTCGCAGATCCGTGAGCGCAGGAACGAGCAGGGCCTTGATTTCAGTCACAGCAGCGACGTGCATCGCAGTTGGAAAACTGATAATGAATGAGCGCGTAGAGAACCCAAGGTAATTAGGAGACCCATACGTATCGTTGCTGCTTTGGCTCATATTTACATGATCGTTGGGATGAACGGGCTTTTTTGAGCCAAGTTCCCCGCCCAATAGCTGGATGGCCCTATTTGATATGACCTAGCAGCATATATTCGTGGAAACATAAGGATGGGACATCCAAAAACTGATAAGACATACCTCGTTGACATTCATATTACTCTGTGTCCCACTACCGGTTTGGAAGACAACAAGAGGAAAATGATCGATGAGACGTCCGGAAATAACCTGCATTAAATGAGTAAATGACACAATAGACAATAATATCACTCGCCTCATCTGCGGCTTCCTGGATTGCATTACCGATCTTTGGGTCCAGGCCATAACCAACATTAACAATAGATGCAGCTTTTTTTAGAACACCAAATGCTTTGATGAGGGGAGGAGGTAGCTTCTCAGAGGGCCCACCGATGTCGAAGTTCTGCAACGATCTTCATGACAGTCGAAAACGGATGCGAATTGAACAGAGATCTACCTACCGTTGAGTCTGGGCACCCCAGTATCTGTCTGCTGGGACGTGCAGTTCTCCAAATGTGTCCTTCTCTATCCTGAACTTTTGTCCAGCCTGAGAGGCATAAGCAGGCTATAAAAGAAAGCGGGATAAACTCACCGCATCCACCATAGTTATGGTACGGTGATTATACTTTGAATGTAGTAAACGCGATGATAAAACCTGTTGAAAGATTCAGTTGAAGACCAGGGACTACTACGGACGTAGTTCACCCTCGATTGCCAAAGGAGCATCCGTGCAAGCTTGTCTGCGCACGTGACTTCTTTCACGCGCTTCCAGCAGGAACCATGGGAGACAGAACGAATACTTTTGAGTCACTTTCAACAGTGCTAACATCTCTGGCAGAATCACCATACTCTCTTGAGCTGCATGCAAAGCATATTCAGCTCGCTTCCACACCGGAACTGATAGGGCAGGCCGAAGGAGCCGCCCAGCTCTTTACCGATTTCTATGCGGCCACAGATCAAGTATGGCTACCCTTCTTGCAGCAGAAACTACAAAACATTGGGATTTCTCGCGACTTTGACACAATAGAAGAACCAGTACTAGTCGACTTACAGGAAACCAACCTCGAAACTATTCTGGATGTCTTGGAATCTTTTCGCAAAGCAGAAAGCGACTATTTATGTGAGAAGCATATATCCTTCCTATGAATGTCATTTAAACCGGATACATTAGCAATCCCGATTTTATGCAAAGAAATCAAATTGCTTACGCTTCTCCACGCATCATATGTTGCTACTTCGAACCCCGACTTAGAACCATTACTCTCCGAAGATGCAGTACGACTAGCCATCAGTGCTGCCGCATTACAAGGTTCATGGCACTTAACACAAGTGAGCCCGAGCTTCTTTATTACCTCCCCTCAAATGTCCTACTAAATGTAAGAATGAAGGGACACCTTCTCTGGGACATGCAGATTGCTTGGGAGTTCGCCCGATTAGCGGAGAAAGCGCATAAATCGGAACAGTGGGCACAGGATTATTGTATTATCACTATAACTTATTTTTGCATAGAGAAGCTCTCAAAGTCCACATAGACACTTTGCACCGAGATCGCCTCAAGCAACCACACTCGAGTTCGTCTCTTGTTCATTTCTACTCACAGTATCTGATTTTCTAGGTAGCCCACGAAGCAACAATGCAGTCTTATTCATCCTTCGTCAGCGCATACTACGGTCCTGACGAGTATGAGGCGCGTCTGGTGGTTGCATCAAAACTACGAGCTGGGCCTGCAAAGGCATGGGATAATAAAGAGCGATACGAACTTAGCCTCGTACGTATTATGCCTTATGAACGCGATTTGCGTCACCACATCCTCCCTGTGCTTGACATTTTGTGTGCAGGGCAGTCCGCCGCCTCTCGACAAATATCAAACTTACATACTTAGTGAAAGGCGCGCCAAAATGCCGAACAATATGCTTTTGAGAGCATTGCACGAGCGTGCCATCAGCGATTTTGCCAGCAGGCGATGGAATGCCCTGATTAGTGATTCGGATTCACAGACCGTCGCTTACTTGGAGAATGCCTTGAGATCACTTTGGTGCAGTTATGTTGATTCTTTGGTGCGTTTATTCCTTACGCCCACAATCAATGGTCATGCAATATCATTCCATGTACAGCAGTCAGAGGATGTAGAGGAGCACAGGATGCCAGTCCTTCGCAGAGCAGTAAGGAGTGTGCCTAGCTGTGGTGAAGTCTGGTCAAAATACATCAGGACGTTGGTAAGGCTGATGTCATCCTGCATGCGCTTAGTCTTAGAATGCATTGGGTAGGAACGTTTGGAGAACGTCTCTGAGGATGCAATCGAAAATGGTCACCGTGAAATTGTGCCAGGTGAGAACATTAAATGTGTCTGGGTACCTGTTGTTTACGCAAACGGGTAGATGTGTATGCGAGAGCGCTCGCCACCTCTCTTATTCAAAAGAGCGTGGAGCAGATCATTCCTCTTGTCTTAGCGAAAGCAGGATATGAGAAACGTCATTTAAAAAGTGAATGAGCTCAGACTTCAGGGCCTTCGTTAACGTTTATTACCATTGCTCAGATGAGGAAGATTTCCAGTCACTAGTCAAGACATTGGAAAATGGCATGACGATGATTCGGAAGGGTATGTCTTATCGACTACAGTCAACTTAATTATTTTGTCAAACAGTGTGCGCTAGCCACCAAAGGGGGTGATCCACTCTTGACGCTCGAAAAGTTCCTTTCTGGTGTTGTAAGTTATTTTTGCTAATATTCATTATGTTATATAACAGTTGTAGTTCATGAATCTAGAAAGTCCGCTTACAGAGCAGGCTCTTGCACTATGGCAAAGTACAACTAAACATTACAAATCGAGCTCCTTGGCCTGGAGCAAGTATTTAGAGCTTCTGATGTAAGACTCTGTGGTTTAATCTCAACAATGATCTTTTTTATGACTTTCTTCTAGCGCTGAACATGAATATAGTCGCGCTAGAGCGTTGTTCAAGGAAATGTCACAGAAAAAGATGGACTGGCCGGACGCTATCTGGCAACTTTGGGTCGATTTTGAACAACTTTATGGATTTGTGGAAGACATCGAGTATTGCCTTGAAAAGGTGAAGATTTTGTCTGAAAAGTTGGAGAAGCAAAGAGAGCAAGTACGTCCTTTTTTTCCAAGCCTAAATGGTTCCTAGTAATCGCTCCGCCGCCAGGAGGCTATGCAGGCTCAACAGGCTTGGATAGATGCATCGCGTCTTGTTGTGGAACCCCAAGAGGCAGGTCAGTCTGTGGCAGACACTGCCGCTACACCAATGAATGTCAGTACTGGCACTGCCGATCCTCAGCAAGACTTCAACCGGAAGCGAAAAGCAGAGGAACATCAGGGTCCCGATATCTCTTCCAAGCGCCCTAGGTTTGGTATGTTCTCACTTTGGCTATGTGATATGGCTTGCTTAGAGAATGAATCAGATGATAAAGCTGATTTGAAAAGGTGAAAGCCTCCAAAGATACAAGTCATTTGACAAACTAATGATTCAACAGAGATCGAGAGAATTCGACTGTATTCGTTTCAAGCCTCGCATCTGGAACTACTAAGGACGAGTTGCTCGCTCTTTTCAAGGACGTGTGTATTGTTCGTTTAATGCTGGTCGAAAACAGCGCTCACTTTGTTGGTAGTGTGGTGACATAAGAGAAATCAAACTCACAAAAACACTCACATCCCTAGTTGCAACCGTAGAATTTATGGAGAGGGTGTGCATCTTCAGCCTTTACTAGCCACCCACTTAAAAGGACTGTAGGGATGCGTGCCCGCAGCTTTAACCAAAGATAAGAAGCGTGTGCAAGGCAATGAAATCACGGTACATCTTGCATGGCAATCCACACTGTATGTCACAAATTTCCCCGAGGCGACAGATGATACAGGGATCAGAGAATTATTCGGACAAGTGCGTACCTGCTCTCTTTTCGTTGCTGCACCATGAAATGCACCCATAATGCTATTCAAAGCATGGCGAAATCTTCGATGTGCGCTGGCCAAGTAAGAAATACAAAAGCACTCGAAGGTTTTGCTATATCCAGTACACATCTCCGGCAGGTATCACCTTTGGTATTACACACCTCCGATCTGACTTACCTGCAGTCAGCGGCCGCATCGGCATTATCCTTGCATGGGCACGAATATGAGGCCGGTCGAAGTTTGACTGTCCACATATCGAATCCAGAGAGGAAACAGGAGCGGAGCGATGCTTCGGCCAATGCGCGTGAGATCTATGTGGCCGGCTTGAGTCAATCTGTTAATCAGAATGACCTACGTAAATTGTTCGAGCCGGTCAGTCTCTTGACACTTCTGTCCTTGAGAACGAGCTTGATCGCCCCACAGTTCGGAACGATCAGCGGCATTCGGCTCATCTTAGATGACAAAGGCAATGCTAAAGGGTTTGGGTTTGTGGAATTTGAAGATAAGGTAGTACTCCCGCCACAACACTCTCTTAAGCTTCTAAGTTCTTTTTAAGGATTCCGCTAATGCCGCGCTGGCGGCCAACAACCAAGAACTCAAGAAGCGTCGCATCGCTGTGACACTCGCCGACACTCGGGCCCAGCCCCGTCAGCGGTATTTCTTTCATTTTTACTTCGGGCGTTTAGGTGGTGAATATATCCTTTATTAGGGAGGGGTCTGCAATCTACCAGGCGCGGCGTAGTCGAACCCTGAGAGTGAAGAACCTCTCGCCTGGAACACAGGAGGGGTTACTGCAGCAGGCTCTAGAGAAGCACGCTAAAGTCAGTCGGATCGAAGTATTTCACAAAAAGAACGAAGCCATTGTGGAGCTGGTCAACGTTGCGGTGAGATTTTGGTCTGCAATCGAGAGTTTCTAGGTGCTCAATTTTGTGACTTTCAATGTTAACAGGAAGCAGGTCGGCTCTTGTTAAACAAAGAATCTATCATCTTCGACAATCGAACTCTAGAATTCATTGAGGAGGATCTACCGGCGTCTACCCGGGAATCAGCCAGGTCAGGGTCTATGTTTGTACCACGAGGCGCAGCTGGGCGACCGCGCGCCGGAATAGGTTCGAAAAAAACTATATCCAAGAAAAGTGTTGTTGAGGATCCAGGTACGTCGGCACGGGTAACTGAGTCTGGTGCGGGAAAGGGACAGGACGATTTCCGGCGGATGGTGAATTCTGGCGTTTGAGGATACAAAGGCGTGATTTTTATCGAAGCAAATGATGACAATTACGCTCAGGGTCATTAGAAATGGAGAAAGAGCAACATGTAGAGAATACAGCAGTCAAGTTGTACAGATTAGGAACGATACATCCTAAATGAAAGCAACGAGTCATTGACCGTTGAACTGAACTGCGAAGGAGAAATTCATACTGGTTTAATGGTGGTATAAATTCGCCTCTGCCGCCGTCGATCCAATGAGATAGAACGTCCTCCCAGTCGGGCATGGAGGCCCAAGGCACTTTGGCAGGAGGATCAACCTATGAAGGATACCGGTGTTGTTAATTGAGTGAACAGAAGAAAGCAACAAAGAAGCGTACCTCAACCGGCATGACTTGGCTTATACGGCCGCATTGGAGTAGGACAACAGCAGCGCCTATGCCGCCGGTGCGACGAGAACGATCTTCGCGTCGCTGTATGTCTGCACAGACGACTGGGTCGGATGATAGGTAGGACAGAGGAAGTAAATGGGTGTCGGTGACTTCAAACCTGAGAAAAATGAGCAAGCAAATCAATGGTGAGAAGAATTGACAAACCGGCGACCAGGATCACTGCCGCCTCGCCAGGAGAGCTCGATGAGGAGGGCATACTTGCGGATATTACTGGGAACTCTTTTTAGCTCGAGGGCTTGGAAGCCGGCCCAGCCCAGGAGAGTAGAGTGTGCAGAGGTAAACTTGCGCAGATGTTTAGCGACATCAATGGGTTCGGAGGAAGTGCGTGTCACGAGAGCAGCCGAAGGGTCTGGGACGTCGTAGGATGGGCCATATTTGGAGGCGCCGAGGATCGCTGTCTGCGTGTGTTTACAGACTGGCTCGTGAGTCTTCCAGTGGGCTTTTTGGCAATCCCTGGACTGAATTGTATGGTTAGAGACGAGTTGGGAAGTAAAGGAATATATATTCACGCAATATTGGGTGACTTTACATTGGCTGCACAGCTTGAGCTGAAGTTGGGCAGACTCTACAGCATTACAGCTGTCACAAACTCTGTAGCCACGGGGACGGGTATCATAGCCTGAAGGGTGACGCGAGGAGGAGTAATAGGACATGGGAAGCGAAGACGAAGTAGAGAAGACAAGAGTGTGGAAGGAAGACCAGGGAGACTAAGGAGACTGTTGTACTCCGAGAGGACATGGAGGCCAATTTATAGAAAAGTAGCGAGACAGGGAGCTGGGAGGGGGGCCAGAAGAGGTAGGACGTGCATGGCTGGATGGTCGAGCCGAGCTCGAGCAGTCGTGGTGGGGATACAAAAAGACGAAAGTAGGTGAGCGATGGAGGATCTGGTAAGACGATATTTTTGTGCGCAAGACCGGAGGAATTTGTTGTTCAGGAATGACAATAACGCTATGATAGCTGAGGACTCCTCAACTGTACAACAAAGAGTCCCCCCAGCGCTTCTTTCCTGTTTGGGCCAGTCGCATGTCTCACTTGTGTATACCAAGTACTTGTGTCTCACCACCATTTGCTATCCATTTTGATGTTCATTTTGTGTTTACGCTTTTACGTTTATAGCCACCCCGGCACAAACCTTCCTCTTTTTTGGGTCCAGCACTGCCCAGTGTCAGCGAAAGTCAGCGATAGTCAGCGACCATCCACGTCCTCCCTCTCCATCACGGCCATCTCCGCACCCTTGCGATTTGGCGGCTTTCCTTCGAGCCCTGGAGCTGCTGGCGCAGTGTCCATGTTTCGCAACGTCTTTCAAAGCGTTTCTGATTGAGGTCCATGTGTTCTAGCATCGGCTATCCACCGTGTGACGGGTGCGGTGCTTGTCTGGCCCCACACAAGAACCGAGCGACGATTCCGCTGTCTTCGCATGTCTATCTTGGCACCAATTTCCAAACTCTCGCCATTGTTCACTCCACCCGAGCGCACAGGAGTGCATGTCACTATGTTCCTTCGTGTTGATCATGCTCTTCCTGTGGATTGCGAGGGAAAATTCCCTCTCCAATGCAGTAGCAGTCATGAGATGCTCCATGTTAATATGCCATTCCCATCAACCCCTAGGAAATCGAAAGTTCAGAGAGGCCATCTCAAACCCAGATCCGATCCGCATCAGAGATGGTGTTCAACCTTCCAATTTGCGTCAGTTTTGTTACAAACTCGGGCTCTGTTGCTGTCGTCAGACATGTTAGCTTCTGTCTTGGAACCTTGACCGAACAATACAGGAATTATTAGCTCATAGCGTAATCATCCACCTGACCCTACAGTACTGTCGATTGTGTAACTGGCTACAAGCTGTTGCAATCGCGAGGGTCATGCATCGGGCGTGAATGTGTGACGGCATGAGACGCGTGACAATGTGACATTGGTTGTGAAGGACGGTTGGACAACGCGCAGCATAAAGCACGATGACCGCTGTTCTTTCGTCCACCAGCGGCTTTGGATGTGATATATCATCTCTCACCAAAGATGACCCGTCGGTACTTCCCCAGTTCTGTACACCACTAATTAATCACCACTGCAGGTACAACCAAGATTGGCGGCAAAAGTACATAGAGCTTTCTGACACCTTGGCAGAGACCCGTGCGGATCTGGAAGACTTCCAACAAAGTAGCAAGGAGCTTGAGGAAGAAATGAATCTTGAAATTGAGCGGACGGAGAGGGCCCAACAAGAGCTCAAAACCCGGGTGACTCGCGTTGAAACTGAACGAGATGAGTGGAAAGTAAATCAACCTATCTTGTGAATTGCTCTTTGTTCTCATCTATTTCACTCTAGTCCAAGTTCATGACTCTCCAAACGACTCATAACACAGTCACGACATCTCTTCAGCGAGAGCTCGACACACTTCGACAGCAACAGCAGAGCTATAAGGTTCAGATGCGGGAACTTGAGATGGGCAATGATGATTTAGAGAGAAATGAGCGCGCTGTAATGTCGAGCCTTGCAGATATTGAGGGTAAATATTCCCGAGTCCTCGAGGAGAAGATTCTTCTCGAACATGAATTATTGGATAAGGCAAGTTTAGAAGAGGAGACCCAACGGCTGAAGGATGAGCTGCGTGGTGCGCCATCTTTGTTCCTTTAACCTTCTTTGACAAGATACTCATTCTTCACATGTAGATTCTAACGAGGAAGTCTCAAACTTCAAAAGACTCTTGGAGCAAGCACGCACCGGATCAGTTGTATCTTCGATGCACTCATCTCCAAAAGCCGAGCCCAGTGACACACCCTCTTTCCCTCCCTCGCCTCGCCCCTCTCTAGACGATGATTTATTAAGAACACCACCGCCTGACCTTCTCTTGTCAGAACTAACCCCCGTCCCTGTTAGACAATCTAAAGCATCACGTTTGACAACTATGCCACCACCTGCATTTGGTGCCTCTCCACGCGAAGGCACCAAGCCACGTTTTGCCATGGGGCAGTCCGCACTTCTATCCCGAGCCGGATTCCCAACAACCCCTATATCTACGACATCTCATTCGACTAATTCTCCATCTTCACTGCCTCGCTCTTCGACCCTGCCGTCACTATCACCGGCCCGAACAACCACACACACGGCACATGGGCAAACATTTGCGAGGCTCAATGCTTGCCCTACCGGCTCTACTGGCCAGGAGACTGCATCAAAGAGCAAAGGCGTTCAAATGATTAGCGCTCTTCGCAGTCGTGTGCAAACGACGCAACAGCGTCTCATTCCTGGTATCCCTAGACTCCGCATGGGGAGCGTGAGCGGTCGCTCCAATGTTACCCCCCCGCTTAATGCAGTTTCATCAGGAAGCCGAAGCGGCGCTTCTTCGACCGATGGTCATAGTAGCAAATCAGGGGCGCCCTCAGCAGACGAGCGAGGACGTCAATCTGAAGATAGCCAGAAAGACTTCGATCGTAGGACTGGCGCACAGAGCCCCGGCTGGGTGCTAATACAGACTCAGGACGATTCCCCTTACCTTTCTAACAGACAAGAAACCGTAAAGCAAAAGCGCGCCTCTAGCCCCATATCTCCCATTTCCACAGGCCACGCACCAATCCCCTCGGCGTTCAAGCCCTTATCCAGCACAGTTCGTCACGGCTCCGCAGCCGCCATCCCTCGGCGGCCCCAATCTCGCATATCCTTAACAAGCACTGAGGGCACCGCTTCCTCCCCAAATGGAGAACTGAGTGCCTCAAGCTCCATCCCCACACTTTCCAGCCGCCCCTCTACTCCAAATTTTCTCCCCGTACCTACCTTTAACCATCAAGGAGGGCCCAAGCGATCTATGGAGGGCGTCCCAGTGTCATTTACAGGATCTATGTATAATCCCCGACGGTCTTCCTTGGGTATACCTGTTCCAAAGAGGTCTATTTCTCCGGCTCCGGCGCTACCGACCGAGACCAGCGCACGAGCGATGAATGCGTTGACTCGCGAACGCCCGACATCGGTTCCTGCAGCACCCCGTACTTCTTTCGGCTCGTCGCAGGCCCACAACGGCAGAAATAGTGCCCTTGGTCAGAGCAGAATTGGAAAGCCACCGAGTGGGGGCAGGCGAAGTACGGGAGGCGAGGGAGATGATGCAGGGACGGCAGTGAAGTCTGATAAAGAGAAAGGTAGGTTGCGGGCAGGAAGTGCGACAAACTCAGGTTCAGCAGCGCGATCACTGCTCCGATAATCTCGATGATACATACACGTCTAGTCTTGCAGCGTACTTTTTTCTTACCATGACCTACTTGTCGAGCCTTGGTACTGGTCGTGATCGTGCCCTGTTTATCTACCTTTGCTTGCTGACACTTACGCACTTTAATCTCACTCAATATTTGTATCATAGCTCCTTTGCGGGCGCAGTAATGATGATACCTTAAAAATAAACAATGTGCCAGCTGGGCAGGGATTTCGCTGTTCCGGCGAGGCTTTCTGGCAAGCTAAGTATGCAGCGATACATAATATATCATATAAGCCGTTTTCTTACCCGGTCACGAGATATGCTTCGTAGCTGCGTACAACATTGTAACAACTGGCACTCTAATTAGACTATGATAAAAGGACACAATGCATGTGATGTTTGTTACATGGTCACTTCGAGTGCATGAATACGAATAAAGATTGTATATTCTAAGGGATAGGACACAAAGCTGTCGTTAAGCCCCATTAACTAGCATCGCTGGACCTGTTCCATTCATGAAAACTTCCTCTGGAGTGGTTCGACCCAGCACCGTCAATGCCAACGAATACCAGCGCTCCTGGGCCTCCGTTATGGGCATGCGACGCATCTTGAGGGCTAGTATGGCTGTAAATTGATCTCTGAGGTGTCTCAGTGCTGCACAGGCCTTTGGGCCCACACGAAATTTGATCTTCCGATCCAACATGACAGTTTCAGAAGATAGCTTGTGGTCGACAATAAGCCTAGCTTATAGAAATCTGACCAGAAACACACCTTGACTTCTGAATCGCCGCAAAGTAGGACAAGTGCCATGTTATCGATCGGTCCCGTTTCCCACGCATAGAGCTTCTTGGATTGCCTATCATGAACGTAGGGTTAACAGATAAGAATAACAATCGCAACCGAACACTGACATGATGGTAAAATAGCAAAGATAGTTGACTCCGAAATCTGAGACTTTTTTCATGAAATTGATTGATGACGGGTGAAACGCGACAGCTTGGTTATTTGTCACAGTGCGCATTTGTCCAATGGAAGGATCGATCATTAAGACCTTGGGATAAAGCCCCGTGATTAGAGCCGCGTTGAGGATAGTATGGTCGTTAGAATTGCAATCAAGCTCCTCTGGAACATTGACGAAGCGAGTCTTGTGCCGTCCATACCTTGCCCTTGAAAGCTCCATGACATATGCCTTAGAAACTTGAATAAACTCAGAGTCAATGAGATATCTGTAACATGATTGAGAGCGGCTGAATCAAAGCTAAGATAATGTTACCCAAGGAATTGTTGTCTAAGCTCTTCAATCTGCTGAAGATTCTGATATTGGGGATGAGATTATGCATGGAATGCAATCCCGAATAATGACGAACCTGGTGGCTTAGAAAGTTTTGCCTGCAAAACTTCCTCACGAAGCCAGCGTTGGAAGAAGCGCGTCTCCACGAAGCAAATGCGTTGTGAATTGTCAGAAAGTCGGAGTTATCTGACGTATGGAGTTAGGAGGTCCAACATTGTATGGAGTTATTCAGCCTACCAGATTGGAAAGACTTGCGTGAGTTATCTGCTTCTTGTTCTAGTCCAAAAGGTGTCACGAAGGGTGACTTGGAATTGAGAGCAGCGGCAATAGTAAGAGCAGGATCAAGGCACTTGAAGATGGTGGCCACCAGAAGAAACTTCCCAAGGTGAACATCGGTTGGTAGTTTACTTAACAGCCGCCCCATGGGTGTAATATCTTGACTTGGAGTTAAAGCTTTCACCTATCTGGTAATTAGTAAAGAGATTAAGGCATATATCACAAACCAACGTGCTTCGACAAGCGCCTGGACGGCCCGTTGAACATTTATCTGTGAGGGTGGATCTAAGGCGCGCGAAAGGACATCCTCTATGGAGGTTCCAATCTTAACCTTAAGGATCTTAATTCTCAGAGCAAGGTCAGATAAACTAAGACGTAGCATCTCGGGTAGAGGATTTTCCGTCATCTATCGTGGCATTATCAAACGTTTTCCACAAGATCTACAGGCGTGCATACCTGTTGATCATGACGAGCCCGAGTGAATAGATGAAAGCAAATGCCAGGCTGAACACGTCCCGCACGGCCCCGGCGCTGGGCAGCATTGCTCTTCGCTATTAAAGTTTCGATGAGACGGGAGATTTGTCTCTTTTCGTCGAACCTGAGGCGCATAGCATGTGAGACTATCTTGGGTAGACCATTAGTTACTAACCTCATTTCCCGATGCTTTCCGGAATCAATTACACACGTGATATCAGGAATGGTCACCCCGGTTTCGGCAATGTTTGTAGCTGAGGAACAATGTTAGCTACGAACACCCTCTGTTAAACGATGCGAAACTCACATATAACAATCTTGCGCACGCCAGGTGGCGTTAACTCGAAGACCGCAGCTTGATTTTCGCTTGAAATTGATGAATGCAAGGGGAATATACGAAAGCCTGCAGCAACACCAAACAAAGGATGTTCTGATAAGATATCATTCAAGCGGCGAATCTCAGCGAGTCCTGGCATGAAAATAAGAGTGGCTGCTGAATATTGAATCGAAGCCGTGTCTTCGAAGCAAAGGCGTTCGAGCAATCGAACAATGAGCTCATAGGGGATAAGCCGTTCATCGAGTAAGTCAACCGTCGCCTTGGTAGCAGGAGAGTACCGTTTTTCAAGCTTGACGAACTCTTGGGGAACCACAGTGTCGTCTTCATCATCCACATTGGCAGTGTCCTCGTTCCAATCAACCTTGTGTTTGCCATTACGGTAGGATCTATCACCAGCTGAATAACTGGTTTGAGCGATCGATTCTGAAGATAAAGACAGCGCGGAAAAAACACACGTCTTTTAGCGTAGGGGGATCCTTCTTTGATGGACCAGCCAGTATACTCAATAGTATCCTCAAGAAACCGAATATCAACTGGGAACGTGCGTCCTGGAACGTGGAGTGTGGGGCAACCACCGAAGAAATCCGATATTTTCTGTGCGTCCATCGTTGCCGACATCAGAATAACTCTAACATGTCTTCAGCTCACTGAGAGGTAATAGGGTTGGTACTTACTTTAAATCTCTCCGCTGCTCTATGAGAGTCTTTAAGACAATCAAGATAA
This sequence comes from Ramaria rubella, assembly GCA_015039355.1. Lineage (NCBI taxonomy): Eukaryota > Fungi > Basidiomycota > Agaricomycetes > Gomphales > Gomphaceae > Ramaria > Ramaria rubella. The sequence continues at coordinate 89,948 of MU134377.1, read as the reverse complement.
AGTCAGAGTCAAGGTTGCGCTCATGGACCTAAAGTATCAAACACTTAATAAGAACATCTCTGCAAAAAAGAATATTCGCCTGCCTCGTCAATGACAATATGCTTGAGTGGAAGTAAGCTCATATTCCCAAAAACAATACATTCAGCCCACCGTTATTTCATCGAATGCCGTGCCATGACCACCATTTCCACTTCCACCTTCCAACATCCTTAATGCGATGCCGTTCGTAACGAATGCCAGCTTAGTGTTTCTTGTGGTATTGCTCTCTAATCGGATAGTATAGCCTACAAGAGAAGTCAACGTGCCGACGCTACCGGGAGGCTCGCCCAATTCAAGAGAAACCCTCTGCGCAAGAGAGATGGCGGAAATTCGACGAGGTTCTGTACAATATATCTTGCAGTGTTGACCTCTGGATAAATGATCCTCGAGAATATACGCTGGCAGTTGCGTTGACTTTCCACTGCAGAGCAGCACAATTGATTACACGAATAAAATGGAATAGAAATGACACTCACCATCCAGTTTCTCCACTTAAAACCATGACTTGCGATCTTTCAAGGGTAGAAATAATCTCATCCCGATAATGGGAAATTGGAAGATTATTACGCTGGACCTATATGAACCATAAGAACCATAAGAACCGATACAGGGATCGCAAAAAAACATACAAGCATATGTTGATAAGCCGGACTAGCTTGACGGGCCAAAAACCGCGACTTGACCTCTTCATCAGTGCCGAGTGTATCGTGTGCAAACATACGAGGTGCAGGGGTTCGAGGTTGTACTGAAGAAGTCTTGCCGCATTTTGACATATCCTGCTGGCGATATATCAATATGCTCCATAGGTAGGATATTAATTGAATCACCTTTTTGTTACCCCCAAGCTTAGGTTCGATAATTCGCCGGAGTGTAGCCCACACTTCTCTGTTTCTTCTGTCATCCGCATCTCTCCGTTTACTCTCCAGTTCATCCCAAAGATCACGGAATACTGGGGGTAACAATCTAAAGTAGGTTTGCGCACTCCCACCGGAAACGCCACTTATACCTCCAGCAAATCCTTCCGAATGCCCAAACGTCACATCATGTAATGCAACAGTGCTGACATATTGCTCTGCTTGACCTTCATCCCAGCAACCTACGTCATCCATGGACCATTCATCGGTCTTGGCGCCCTCCCAGCGTACAGTGACCGCAGCCCGTTTCGCCCGACTGGTGTGAGTATCAGGAAGAAGACGATAGGAAACGATGGCGTATCGATCCGCCTTCTGCACCGTTTCCCACAGAAGTGTCTTGGGTGTTCGACCAGCCCAATGTTTAGGGAGTGGGATATCACGGATTCGTACTTGCACACCATTGGCAACTTCTGACTCGGGAACTGTGTCCAAGAGTGTGCCAAAAACGCCCCCACTTGTCCCACCTAAAAACTCGTCATCAAAGAGGTCTCCGGGAGGAGAATTGCTTTTCGACACTACTGATTGCAATTGCGGAGGCCGATGCATTTCCTTCCGACGTATTTCTTTCATCGTGGCGAAATCAGACGAAGCGGTTGTCAGAGGTAGCCGTGTAGTGGCCGGTTCAACTTTTCCTGAAAGTCTTTGCTCTAGTGCTGCCTGATCAGCTTTGGATTTCTCCAAATGATAGAGGGCTTCAGCCTCGCGAACTCGAAACAAGTAATGCGATTTGAGAAGTTTTATACGAGACCGGAGACGTCCCAACAGAACTGAATCATGATCGATTTCATTGTTTCGTTTCGCTGCAACTTCCAGAATAGTGAGCTTAATCTTGGCCCTCGCGTACTGAAGGTTCGGATCGTCAATTTCTTCATCACTAGAGGTTCCCTCACTAGGAGACAAAGATTCGGATCCATAAGATGCCAATACGCGCAACTTGGCGGTATTACTATCTCGGGGTTCCCAAGGTATAGGTTGCTGAGATGCGAATGTTGGTGTCTCTAAATGCCGTGTGTCGGATGCATGGCCAGAAGAGGGTGCAATAGTGGTCTGGAAGGTAACAGGCGTACGAGGCGTGCGCGGTGTTCGTGGTTCTACAACAGCTAAAGAGGTGATAGCATTGGAGCGCGTGGAAGTAGGCAAAGAAATATATAGTTACGTTTTTCGTAAGTCAACTCCTCCTCTGGACAATGAAGGTGGAGCTAGAAGCAAAGGCATAAGTAAGGAAAATCGGATGGAGGCAATGACAGTATACCCATTCGAAAGCTTCGTCAAGATCTATACCGTGAATAGAACTCAAACACTCAATAACCCTTTCTTCACCGAAGCCGAGGCGTCGAAGTACGCCGTAAGTGATACCTAGGCGAGGTAAAGCCTTCTCTTCAGGTTCTTCGAGTGTTACACCTGATGCTGTTAAATTACATATGAATTATGGTATAGATATGATACAAGATCGTACCAGCATTAGAGGATTGATCGTCGAGTACCAGTTGTAAGATGCCTTCCTGGTAAGCGGTATCTAGGTCTAACTTGGGGAGGGACTTTGAAAATCGTCTTTCAAATTCAATGGCCTGCATAACATCGTGTTCACAAAGAAACTGCATCAGATAAGTAACTCTCCGACATTACTTTGATGGTTCTAGTAATCTCCTTCTCAGTTTTCTCTTGATACTTGTCAACAATATTTTGTAAAGACTGTTCTTCGGCCTTCGCAGGAGCATATTCTATGCTCATGGATGAAGCGTGTCCTGAGACGTCGACGCTAAATCCACTGGCACTCGCGTTGCCATTCACTCCCACATTGGGTCCCTGTGTAAGTTCTTCGGAGATGTCACTGGCTAGCGCAAGTTCATCTGCAGCGGCAAGTTTCTTTGGAACCGAAGTAGTCGCAAATCCACGCGCCACGGGTTTCAACTGCGACTTCTTCTTCTTCGCCATGAGACTTACTTTAGAGCCCTTGTATAGGCAGAGTGTAGCCTCTCTAAATTACCGCACCCTGGCAGTAAGCTTACACAATGGATTATCAACGGTTCGACGATGGTGCAAGATGAATGCCGCGAATTATAGATGAGGACCTTGGCGGTGGCCGTCTCGGAAGAATATAGGGAGCACAATGGAATGCGACCGCTGTCGCTTAATTCGAATTCTGGTTCTGAGAGAAAGTTCAGGTAAAGCGTAAAGAAGCTGTGGAGTACTGAAAGCTCGAGGCGCATGAGAGATTGGAATTGGACGAAATCTGTACGCTCATGCGAGTCAAGACACGACAAAATACAGTGGCGGTGGGCGTCTAACAGTACACAGGAACAAACACAGCGTAAACAATTCAATGTCATATACCAGCAACCTTCCTCTTTCTTCCTCGTTTCGCTCCGGTGGTCTTCCCTTTCTTTTTTGCCGCGATGATCTCGATAGGAGGAGGGGTCATATCATCTTCTGCATCCATCCCCAGGCTGGGTGGAGGTATAGGATTAGACTGATAAAAGAAACCATCGCCTTCTTCGTTCCAGAAGTCATGGACACCTGAAGGCCCCCCGGCCTCAGCAGTGGCAGATTGTTTCCCCATACGTTTTTCTGACAGGTTTGTTCCGGATGCAGAAGCATCTACAACCGATGGCGCGTTGCCCAAGTTTGCCAACTCTTCATCATTGAGAAGTAATGAAACAATCTCGCTGGGTTTTGTGGCTTCGGTGAACTGCTTGTTCCCTACAACAATATCCTGGACCTAGTTTCCAAAGGTTCATGGGGGGGGTGACTGGAAAGAAAAAAGCATGACCTACATCTTTCTTCACTCTTGCGAGTTGTACAATTCGCTCGTCTATGGTACCCCTCGTAATAAGCCGGTACACCGTTACTTGTCGAGTCTGGCCCAAACGATGAGCCCGATCCATAGCTTGTGCGTCGTTTGACGGGTTCCAGTCGTGGTCGTAGAAAATGACAGTATCTGCCGCAGTAAGATTGATGCCCAAACCGCCAGCACGGGTGCTCAAAAGGAAGATGAATATTTCCGGGCTAGGAAACGGGATCAGGGTCATATCATGTTGCAGTACAGCGTAACTTACCGCGTCTGCCAATCAAAGACCATATCTCGTCTATCTTCCAATTTGCTAGAACCATCCAATCTCAAATATTTGTATTGCCGAAAGACGAGGTATTCTTCCATTAGATCCATCATCTTCGTCATCTGAAAATAAATCAGAACTCTGTGATCTCCAGCTTTCAGCTCCTGAAGTAATGTATCAAGCCTGGCTAGTTTTGTTGAATCATATATAAGACGTTTCCCCTCTGGAACCTGCATTGGTGACCATGGTATTTGATAGCGGGGTGAAGACCGAAGCAGGCCAAGAGGATGAATGTTGGGAAGAAGTTGCCATAGTCGCGACACAGACGAGGTAGAGAATGCATGAGAGGCTGGTAATCCATATAATGCAAGTGAAGCCAATGGGGATGACAAGATAGTGGCAGTTCGATCGAGAAAAGTACGTGATGCACATTGCATCATAATCGGTGGTGCTGTTGCGGGCACTGAGTACCAATGAATCTCCGGTCGCAGCAGATAAGAGGTAGATAAAACACTTGTTCCAATGGCGTTAAGAGCAGGAAGATCGTCAGCGACCTCTAGATACGACGAAACCCGATTTCGAAGAAGGCCCATTGGTGCAACAGAGTGCGCAACAAAGTCACAATCACTGTGGACAAGCTTCAGGACCGTTGCAGAACTTCGACCTTTAATCATCATACCCAATATCACTGTAATCCTTCCAGCGGGTATATTTTTTGAAGGAGTCCAATATCTGCCGGATTGCCGGTTGCTTATACATCTCGTGAGCTTCATAAGGTGAGATTTTGAGCAGATGAAGGAAAGAGAACGTCGAGCCTTGCGAGGCACGAGATACGTCAATCTAGCATTACCACAAAATGATACGTTATACTCACCGGGCTGTTTCAAGGAACGATTAATCGAGTCTGTCGCCCAGATACTCAACACACTCCTCAGCCAATGCGTCTCCAATCCCACACGGTTGTCCTCACCCGGAACATCAAGAAGACCCCCATCAAGAAAGAAGAGCCCCGGGATCGAGAACTCGATTGGGTTCAGCGCGGAATATGGGCAATCCAGCTGCTCTCCCTCGCGCACGAGATTGCCCGAGTGACCGAATGTACAAAACGAGAATGGTGAAAGGACGTCAGATCTTTCAAATAGCTCGGGATGGTTGCATACCTACTCGTTTTATCATCAATAAACGTAAATATGCATTGAACCCCTATGACGCACTTTGCGAAACTGCATGACCAAGTTCATGAGGGACATCGCACTATCCGCATCCCCCAAGTTTGCGGCTTTCTGGAGTAATTCCGCCACGGAAATATTCGCGCGCAGGCCACGGTACAAAGCACGCTGACGCGGACTTAAATCGCAATAAATATCGAGCTCAATCTATTTAGGATAATTATCATCGACGAACCAAGTGACAATACAGCGCACAGTACCTTATCGCTAAGCTCGTTCTGGACGTGACGTTTCACTCGTCGCAGCATGAATGGTTTAAGAATCATGTGCAGCCGGCGAAGTTGGTGTTCGTTAAGCTTGCTTCCCTTGTTCTCTGCCGCATTCTCGATATCTTTGGAAAACCACTCGCTAAACTCATCATGCGAATCGAAGAGACTAGGCATGATGAAATGTAGAAGTGCCCACAACTCTGCATGTCAAGATATAAAAAAAGGTGTGCCCTCATTCAACAACATTACACACCTTGCATCGAATTCTGTACAGGCGTACCAGTAAGTAACAGTCGGTTTCGGCACTGAAAGTTCAGTAGTGTTTTCCATCGGGCACTAGACGAGCTTTTGATCGCCTGAGCCTCATCTAATATCATGTATTGCCACTTGACTCGTTGGAAATACTTGTCATCTTGAACTACGAGAGGATAACTCGTAATGAGCACATGAAACGGCGCATCCTGGTTATAGCTGATCTGTTTCTTGTTCCAAAATTTGCGCAAAGTCGCGCGGTCCTTGACATTGCCCCAGTACGGTAGGGCTTTGAGTCCCGGAACGAAGCGTGATATTTCCTGCTGCCAGTTGTGCAGTGTCGATGCCGGCGCAATAACGAGAAACGGCCCCCAGATATCGTGCGTCTCGGCAAGATACGCCAGTAACGAGATCGATTGGACGGTCTGGCGAGATGTATATTAGTAAAGTTATGTAAATTGCACTTATACGGCCCACTTTGCCGAGTCCCATCTCATCTGCAAGGATACCGTTAATGCCCTGCTCATACAACGTGGCAAGCCAGTTGAGACCTTTGAGCTGGTATTCTTTGAGCTGTGCCATGAGCATCCGAGGTTGAGCGACTGTCATCTCCTTCAAGGAGGTCGGGTTCTGAAAGTTCAGCTCGTCCGAGTCCACTAGGGATGCATTAGCGAGTGGGGCCACTAATAATGCGACTTACAATCGACAATTGGTGCAGAGGTTGAAGCAGCATCGGGGCCAGGCGACCCCGAAGTGCCATCACCATGCTCATCCTTAACAGCTATTCCCTGTCTCGCCTGAGAGAGAGCTTCATTTGCCCTGCGATCCATTGCAGCCTGCGCGTCGAAGGCATGTGCACGTTCTCGTGCGAGTACGATGGCATCCTGAGCGTTTCGTGCAGCATGTCTGTGTAAGTTCGTTTGATCCTCTACAAACATTTCAGGAGGCGTGATCACGAAAACATAACCTATAAGTACCATCATCAAAATCCAAGTCATCTAGCGGTGCTGTACTCCCTTCATCATTAATCAGGGGTAGTTTCGAAGGTTCCTTAGGCATAGTCTCTGGTCCATGCTCGTCCGCTAATTGTTCTGCTTCTGCAGCTATGATATTGTCAGCGGTCAAAACATTGGTACGCCTTTCTTGACTTACTCTTCAATTTGTTGCCTACGAAATGGCTGTACAATTCGGTTTGACTAATTAGGAACTCCAGTTTCCTAGCTTGGCGAGCCGCCTCTCGTTTTTCCTCCTCCTCTTTGGCTCGATCGACAGCTTCCTTCTCGGCACGTTTCCGAACGTCACGCTCCTCTCGTTCGTTCTTTTTCCAAAACACAAGCATTTCCCGCATGAGACGCTTTGCTCGCGTCTGCGTTTCCTTAGCGGATTTTGGCGTACGCGTACAGGATTTACGAGCTTGTGAGGCAGCCATACTTGCAAGTCGCTTATGATGACCATTTTTAACCATATGACCACTTGCGTGATATTTGTAGGCCTGCGAGAATAATTTATAGCATAAATAGGAGGAAATAGCCTAAAACCACGCACCCGCACCACGTCTTTACGTGCGATGGTAAGCCAAACACGTCGTTGAGCCTCTTCCAGTGCCACGACGCGCTTAATAGCTTGAGTATGTTCCATTTTCTTAGGTTTTTTGAGCGGCGGTATCGACTCGTCAAGTGGCCAGAACCCCGGACCGAAGCCCAAGCTAGACACAGCAGTGAGGGTGGGAGAAGGCGGAGCCGATGGGACAGGAGTGGCATCAAGAGATAATCCAACCGAACCCGCTATCGAAGGGGAAAGACGACTGAGCGGGAACGTCGGTGGTCCTTGGTGATGAAGCTGCTGAGGCTCTTCGGACGGCAGCTTGCTGTTCGAACCAGCAGTTGCGGACCCTTTAGGTTTGCGTGGTGCACGCTTGCGAGGCGGCTTTACACTGTCGTCTCCAGTAGGAACTTTTCTTCCTCTAATCCCTTTTTTCTTGGCAGGGAGCACGATGCTAGAGGGTGTATCCGAGATCAAGTCTTCATTATCTTCCAGCTTCCGCTTTCTTGACGAGGAAAACCCGTCAACTTCTGTTTTCACCATGACAGACTCAGTATCGCTGTCGGCACGCCGTTTGCCCTTTGCTCGCGCCCTAAGTTGTACCTCGGGATAGTTGGGGTCTTCAAGAAACTGGTGTCCATTGGAAGCGGGGGGAGAGTCGTGGAGAGTGCCAAGAATATCTTGTTCTATGGATGTACTACTAGGTCGATGGGGAGGGGGTAAGCGATCAGAGAGCGATGTTATACGTGCCGTATAATCATGGGCTGCATAACGCGCAACAGCAGCATTTCTCTCCTTGAAGCGTGTGAATTAATGCAACTGTGGATAGTGAAAGACAACATACACGACATTTATCGTCAAACCACTGCTGAACGTGACGAGCTCTGACTCTTGTTTGCAGCATATACTTGTTGAGCTCATCCTGCCAAACTTCAGGACAGTCGTCAAGGTCTGATGAGGGTAGAGGAGGAGTCTGCCAGTGATGGTCATTCTGCTGGGCACCTGGATCATCGCTTGTCCTTCGTCTTTTGAGAGCGCGCTCATTGTCGTCGTCGCTATCGTCTCTGTAATGTCTGGATGGTTGATTGTGAGACTGAGTCGGAAATGGGGTTGAACGAGGGATAGGGTTGTCGTTGTTGAGAATCCTTGAGAGGGACATGACTGTTCTGAAACAGGCGTGTGTGGCTGATTCCGACAACCCAACGACATCTTCGACTTCCATATAAGGAAATATTATTACTCTCTTGCGACTTTTTCACAATGTCGCTCAGATTGATAATTCATACTAGTTACAATCCATGGTCAAATATCAGATCCTCTCAACCTCGTCAATCCTAGCCCGTCACTGTCGACGACGATGTTATTACTCAAGTCTATGCTGTGACGTCGGACGTAAATTCTTGCAGGCGCTTAGCTTGTCCCCCAGCACCATGTCCTTCGCTCGGATTCTTGCACGAGGTAACCTTGCGCAGTTTCTCCCATTCCGTTCTCTCATCTCTAGCTTACAGGTCTTCACCAATCCTCTCGTCGACATGCTCTTTCAAAATTTTCCATGCCCGCCATGAGCCCGACCATGACAGAGGGTGGTATCTCAGCGTGGAAGAAGAGTGAAGGCGACTCCTTCTCTACTGGCGAGGTTCTCCTCGAGATAGTCAGTGACATGTACCAGCTCTAAACGTACGCTGATATACTTTTCCAGGAAACTGATAAAGCGACTATTGATGTGGAAGCTCAAGAGGATGGTGTACTCGCAAAGATAATAGCAAATGATGGTGCAAAAAACATTCCTGTTGGCGCCCCGATTGCAATTATCGGTGAGCAAGGCGACGACCTCTCAGGTGCAGCCAATCTTGCAAAAGAGTCCTTCAATGCGGAGCCCAAAAAAGGGAATCCCCCCAAAGACACCCCACCAACCTCCGCCCTGGCTCGATCTGGCGACCCTTCTTCGTCCATTTCACCTTCTGCGCATCAGGCAGGACCACCGAAGTCTGTCGATGGAGATCTTCCCAAAGGACAGCGTATATTTGCATCACCAATAGCCAAGAAACTGGCGCTGGAGCGTGGCGTCCCTCTTGCTCAACTGAAAGGATCGGGCCCTGAAGGGCGCATTGTTCGCAGTGATGTTGAGTCCTATAAGGCTCCAGCCATAGCTACCTCCGCCTCAGTGTCTTTACCTGCCTCTTCCCTTGATTCGCCATATACCGACATTCCACTCTCTAATATGCGGCGCACCATTGGACAACGTTTATCCAAGTCCAAGCAGGAAGTTCCCCATTACTATGTCACCGTAGAGGTTGATATGGGAAGGTTGCTCAAGCTACGCGAGGTCTTCAACCAGAAACTCGAGAAATCTGATAAGCTCAGCGTTAACGACTTTGTAGTGAAAGGCGTTGCTCTGGCACTGCGCGATGTTCCAGAGGCGAATGCGGCGTGGATGGGTGAATCTATCAGGCAGTGCGTTTCGCAATGTTGCGGATGTGACACATTTCTCACTTTATCTCTAGATTTTCTCGGGCGGATGTATGCGTCGCCGTAGCTACACCGACTGGTCTAATCACTCCTATCATTCGAGACGCCACGTCAAAAGGTCTTGCCATCATCTCTGCAGAAACAAAGATTCTTGCTAAGAAGGCACGCGACGGAAAGCTTAAAGGCGAAGAATACCAGGGTGGCACGTTCACCATCTCTAATATGGGCATGTTCGGCATCGATCACTTTACTGCCATAATTAACCCACCGCAAGCTTGCATTCTCGCCGTCGGCTCGACCGTCCCTACTTTGATCCCTGTCGGGCCGGACGCAGCACCAGAGGACGTGGGACGTGGATTCAAGACCGCCCAGGTTATGAAAGTAACTCTCAGTGCCGATCATAGAGTCGTTGATGGTGCCCTTGGCGCTCGGTGGCTCACTGCATTCAAGGGATACCTCGAGAACCCGCTCACGTTTTTGTTGTAAGCTCTCAGAACGTCGGGGATATAAGTGGTCATTTAGAGATCTTGGCAAGTCCTTTATAGACGCGATGTTTATATGTTCATTTTGCTTGGGCCAGCAATGATTTGCCTCTTTTTTGAGGTGTAATACAAGTACTCGTACGGAATCTATATGGTGTTATAAACCTAATGAATAAGATTGAGATAAGTAGTGTCGCTTGTAGTTTTGGGAGACAGGGACTACAGGCACATGAACATTGTTAGTAGAGTAAAAAAAATTCAAGCTGGAGATCTTCAACTCGTGATTTTTACAGACGCATTTGAAGAGCTTGGGGCTCTGAGGAGCTCTGAGGTCGTCATCGGACCATTCAGCGTAGGGGTGAGGTTTGAACTAGAAGCCTCGAAGTTGGACCCATGATCTGATCTGCGGAGTGCGACATAGAAAGCAATGATAGAATATTACACCTTAGAGATGCTTGGTGAATATATGGTGTTCGAAATGTAAGGCAGCGACATCGCACCGGTTTGGAATCCACGCTGGGTGCCACTACAGTACTTCGGTTCCTACGTCGTAGTCTATAATGTAATCGGAGTCATCACTATCCAAGAAGCGCAACATCTCCGGGTGGTGTACATCCTTTGGCAAGAATCCATTGCGGTCTTCGTATTATCGACGCCACCGTACCACGCTTCCAGTTTCTTTGAACACAACATTATAACCACATCGGTATAGTAGTCATAATTGCTATGATCTCTGTAACATCCGGTCGATTATTTTCCACCTCGAAAATGGAACGAAGAATTGTTACTAGGTCGGAAAGGCGTGGGAAAGATAAAACATTGGGCAAATGCCTTGTCCGTACTTACCTAGAAGTAATGTTACACAGTCCACAAGATTGAGTGGCACAACTTCTTTTGGAACTATTTTGCGACATCTCACGGCGCACGCCAGGGATTCCAGTTTTGATAGCTTTGACAGCATAGTAAGTACCCACCAACATCCAAACATGTACCGTAGCCAATCCCGAAGTAGCGTGAGGACATCAATTCGCGAACAAGAGAGAGAATCTGTTTGTATACCGCGTTTAGACTACAATACAGAGTCAAGGACGGTCCAGCTAAGCTGGGCCGACTACTTATGTAACTAAGTTATCGGCTTTGTCAGGTTGTGTGAATGGGTAATGTCAGCAGGGGGATGTGGGAGGTGGTGATGACCAGGGGAAACAGGTAAGCTACGGAGGGGGTCCATGGGCATGACATATCGTGTGCAATATAGAGAGATGAGAAAATGAAAATGACAATAGAGGTAGAGAGAAAAAATACATAATGCCCCGGTCAAATGAAGACAATACCGGGAGTGCCTATTACTCGGGGTCACCTAGGTCTGGGGCCTCACAGGCTGCATCTAGCGACTGTTCGATGACTGCATCCTTGTGTGGGTTTCCCATCTTCGTGAAAGTGCCTGAGACAGTAATCAAGCTGGCAAGGGCGGTGATCCCGTTCGGTGTCCCAATGATGTCAAAGATGTGTCCACTGGGTACCGCTTCATCCAGAATGTGTCTGTACTCATCGTACCTTGAGCAGTCGCAGAGGATGTGTGCTCTAGTCTGTAGGGCTGCCCCGCAGGGGCAGCTGGTTTCATTTGACAGCACATTGGTGGCATAGTATTCACCCATGAATGCGTGTCCCGTTTGGGCCTGAATGATCAGGCCATAGGTGTGACGGTCAAGGGAAAAGAAGTGTGGGGGGGGCTTCATGGAAGGTGGGCTGCAGTCTGCTGGAGCGTATTGTCGTGAGGGCGGCACCCATTTCCAGTCTCTCTTCGAGTTGTCGATAGCCATGGCCTTCGCTAGGCGCAGGGCATGGGTCCCAGTTGCCCATTCTGGTCCTCTCAATTGTGTGGCTGCTTTGGCCAATTTATCTGCCCTCTCATTCCCTCTTATTCCTTCATGTCCATGAGACCACGCGATCTCAACTGTGTGTGTTGGGTCAGCATCTAGGAAGGCGATTATGGTCTCACGAAATCGTTCTGACCGCTGCTGCCCTGCAGTTGGTGCAGCTTTGAATATGTTCTGTATGGCAGAGGTGTTGTCAGCAAAGAAGTGTAAATGTTTGATAGATACTTGGTGATTCATAGCATAAGCTGTCGCTTCTCGAGCTGCCTGCGACAGGCCTTCCATCTCAGCATCATAGACCTCGGCTTTGGATCCAAGGCCAATTGTACGTTCACGTACTGCTATCATCTGGTGGTAGATTACTAGTGCTGTGCCCACCCGTGCAGTTCCGTCTGTCTCAAGTTGTGAACCATCAGAGTACATGAAGAGGTGGTTGGGCTTGTGCTCCAGTGAGTGTACATACTCAGTGTGGGCTTTGGCTGCTGCAGTCTTGTCTACTCCCTTCTTTGCACCCTTGATGGTGAGGCACCCTGGGAATTCATCTGCACTGTGTCTCCAAGGTGGGGTGAGGTGTGGATCAATCTTCTTGTAACTAGGGTTGGCTCGTAGAGCTAGCATATGTAGCCGAGTCAGAGGGGGGATTCGCGTTCTTCCTGGCCAGTTTGGAGGGAGTGGGGGTGTGGGGTTTGTAGGGTTGCTTCTCCATGCTGGGGGGAGTCATTGCATGACTTGGCTGTGCTTGCTGAGTCGGCTGAACCTTAGGGCTGCCTGGGTGCTCAGGAGGTTCAGTTTGTGCCGGACCGGTGGGCAGGCTGACTCGATCTGCAGTGCCCGGACAGGTGTTGTCTTGAAGGCTGCGCAAATGTGCAGGAGCGCCTTGTTCTGTGTGATGTCAGCGACTGATTCATGGGACTTCTTACCAGTCCACCAAACAGAGCTTCCGTATGTGAGTTGTGGTAGTACACAGGCAATGTAGAGGGCGTGGACATGCATCTGAGATAGGCCTCGAACAGTGTTTGCAAGCATGGAGAGACCGTTGATGGTCTTTTCAGCCTGTCCTACCATCCTCTTTAGGTGCTCATTGAAAGTGAGCTTCCAATCAAAGTATATGCCAAGCCACTTTACAACGCGCTCTGCTTTGACTTCAACCGGAGTGTTGTCCTTCCCTGGTAGCCAGAGGGATGGTTCATTGGTAAATGCGTCTCTGTGGCAGGAGTAGTGACCCAGTTCCCATTTGGTGAAGTCAGGGCTGAGACCAGCAGATGTTAGGTGCAATGTTCCAAGCTGCAGTGAGTTCCACAATGTTGGTGGTTAAAGTGAGAGAGGATGTGTAGATTTTGCCATCATCTACGTATAGGATTGCATTTGCTGGGGTTCCGCGTTCAGGTAGTGATCCCCATTGTTGGTTGGCACGGTCTTTGAAGATCTCCACCAGTTCGCTGGAGTATAGGGTGGCCAGAATGCAAGAAACAGGTGACCCTTGTGGGATGCCATTGATGACCGGCATGAGGTCATCGTGGATTCCATCTAGACACACCGCTACTTGACGGTCTTCTAAGAATGAGGCTGTCCACTGGACAATCTTCAGGGGTATGCCTTTTTGTCGCATGACACTAAGGAGGCGTGGGTGGTTGACGAAGTCAAAATAACCTTTGATGTCAAAACAGAGCGCCGAGGTGACTAGCCTGTGGTCTGTGGCTGATTCAACGTCATGTACAAATGTCAGGGCAGCATTGGTGGTTGAACTGCCAGGTCTTCCGCCAAATTGCGCTGGTGGTGCAAGATTGTGCTTTGCGACTAGGAATCCCAGGCAACGGGCCATGCACCTCTCAAGTACTTTGGCAATGTCTTCCAGGAGCTGTATGAGGCGGTATGCGCGAGGATTGGAGTAGTCCGGTTTGTTGGGCTTGCGTAGCGCTGCTGCAACTGCACATTGCCATATCCGCAGGTGGTATCCTGCCTCTGTGCATTTAGATAACAAGTTGAAGAATGTGTTGCTGTCAGCCTCCCAGGCCCAGTGCAGTGCTATTGCAGGGACCTGGCTTGGACCTGGTGCCTTGTTCAGGTCTGCTCCATAGACTGCCTCACGGACTTCAGTTCAAGTGAGAGGTGTCCAGACAAGGTCTCTATCATGGTGATCTGTGAGGTTTGGAGCAGTGGTTTGTAGCACAGGGGGTGGCTGGAAAAGTTCATCACGAAGTGCATTGCACTTGTCCTTGTGTTGTATAGCTGGAGGGACCCCTTCCCCACGTGAGATTGCTGGCGCAGGGTATGTGCGCCTGCCTGAAGCCCACATACGCAGCCCCCAGATGTCCTTTGTCTCTGCACTATCCAGTGTTGTGTTTGCCCATTTCCATTTGGCATTGTGTATCTGTCTCTTGAAAAAGTTAGCGCTCTTCCTTGCTCTACTGATGATGTGCTCATTCGCATGACCGTAGTCTTTTATCTGATGTATTATGTTGCCCTCTTCCTCTGACATGTGCAGACATGTTGCATTGAGTTCATTGGACCACCAAGGATGGGCTTGGTGTGATACTTTGCAGACCGGTACTTTAGACTCTGTGGCTGCTACCAAGCAATCGTGGTATGTGATTGCGGCTTGCTCTAGCTGCTCATGGCTTGGGTGTGCAAGAAGAAGGGGTGCCAAGCTGGGCCCCTGGGCTTTGATTGCTTCCTGGAAGGCAGTTTGCCAGTCTCCTACCACTGCCTTCTTGTAATTGTACTTAATGCCATATATATTGTCGACCACCATGGCTCCAAATTCTATTTTGAATGTCAGTGCATAGTGGTCTGATCCACATCTCAGTGAATGATCCACTGCCCAGTCCTTTACTAGGCCCATTTCATCTGCACTCGCATTGATCCATGTGAGGTTGAGGACAGAAGATGACCTGCCATTGTGTGCTCGGTAAGTCGCCTCATTGCGTGTATTCAGCAGGCGGTGTGGATTCTTGTTTATTCCATCCACTCTGTGAGTTTGTGTGCATCAGGTGGATTGTTGGGGTTATCTTCCCAGAGGGTGTGGTGTGTGTTCCAGTCACCGGTGAGACTGTAGGGTATATTTTCAGGCAGATGGATGGGTAGGAGCCGGTCAAGGGTCCATTCAGCATTGTTTGCACTACCTCTCCCATTGTAGATATTTCCTATGATGAAGGGCATGTTAGAGCCCTGCCTTACCTCTAGAAACATCATGTCTAGATCTTGTGCAAGGTCGGATCTAAGGGTGACAGAGAAAACTCCTTGGTGACGTATGTAGGCCATGACCTGGGGGCATTCATCAGCAGCGATTGGTTGGACGGGTAGGATTGGTTGCCAGACATGATGGGAAGGTGCTCCCTGTTGATCGCCACCGATGTTATTGTACCATGGCTCTGTAATTAGTAGAATGTCCGAGGTGGTGCTACTCACATTTAGAAGTGCATGCATAATACTATTCTGGCGGTTTGTATTAAGCTGGATTATGTTGATGGGGAGGGTGGTGCAGGTTTTCTCATTCATGTGGAAAGTTCGGTTGAGTGTGGTCAGGCCTGGTGTGTGTGATTGTTTTCCCAAGAGCAGTGAGGGTCAGTGCAAGATCAAAGTTGGACTGCATGAGTGCACTCTCAATTTGATTGGTAGAGGCACTGGGGACTCCTACCTTCGCTGCATTGCGTAGGGCAGACTTTTGCTGATCTGTCAGTGTGTCAGTAGGTGTCGGTGCAGTGGTATCCATAGCCACTGATGCGGGAGCTACACTGGTTGACATATTAGGTTTCTTCCTCTTTCTGCCTCCACTGTTCTTTGGTGCAGCAATTTCCTCGCCCTTATATGATTTCCGATAGGGGCATGCAAAACTGTCTGCATAATGTGGTGAGGCGCTGTCAAGGCAGTGCACACACTTAACAACTGTGTGGTCGCAAGCTGATCCCATAGAATCACAGAGGTTGCACTTGTGGTTTTCTTCAGAGTGTTCACCGGCACACAGTCTACATCTAGGTTTCTTTTGGCAGGATCTTGTGGGATGGTCTAGTAGCCAGCAATTAGTGCAGTAACGTAGTGGGGGAATGTCCACGTAAGCTCTGGTGGAAGCTTGGTGACCAAACATGAATATGCCTCTGCGCTTCACAAGTTCATCAGCATTCTCTTGCGTTGCAAAGGCAATGATGACAGATGATTTGGTTTGCATGCTGAGGGCCTCTGGTGAGGATATCCAATGAGGTTCACCTATGATCTTACGGTCTCTGAGCCAGCAGTTGTATTGCAATAGCTCATCAAGTAGTTGTTGTGATGAGGGGATATCATGCATAGAGTTGTCCAGGGAGTCACTGTACCTGCTTCCGTGGGTAGGTACACCATTGAGTGTTACCTTGTGCCAGTGGCAGTCCGTCTGAGTGGTGAAAGTGGCTCCTAGTATGTGTGGGAGTAGCTTGAGGAAGAGGCTTGCATGTGGTTCAAGTTCGGCAGCCGTTAGGCCGTCGGCTGTGTTGATTATGGCGCTACCGATGTTTGACCAAGAGACTAGCCCTATAAGCATGTGTTTAGTGTCTTCATTTGTACGTAGCTTTTCATTTATGGCGTCTCGAATTCTCAGGCCACTATTCTGAGCCTGGAGCTCCCGTGATGGAATAGGGCTGATTTTGACAATGAGCTGGCTTTCATGGTGGCGTGCAGAAAAACTGAGGATGATCTGTTTGGGTTTGGTGGTGGGTCTGGGTACAGTAGGGGATTCCGTTGCCCTGAGCAAGGTAGAGGCGATGTTAGCATATGACACATGTTGGGAGGTTAGGGGGGATGGCTCAGTCGTGATGGCCATGACCCTTCCATGTAGAATTGCCTCTGTGAGTTTGTCGAATTTGCTGTGGAATGCTGTCATTGTGTTTTCCAGGTTAGAGATGCGGTCACTGCTGGGGAAGTCGCTTTTGGTCATGTTTACAGGTGCGTGCATTGATGCATTAATGCCCTCAAATGGAGGGGCAGTGTCAGGTGTGTGGTTTCATTCGGGGATCTCTAGGAGGAGGCCTAGGGCGTGGTATGATGTCTTGATTGTGTTGTTAGGCTCGTACATTTCGTCAATTTCAGTTGAGTTTGCCACCTGATGTGCGATCAGTTTGCAATGCTGCAGTGCGTTTTCAAGGTCAGTTATGGTAAAGAGTGTGTGGCTTTCTACTTTGCCATCTGCCTCTGTCTCCATCCGTGCCATCCTTTCCAGGTTCATGTTCGGCAGGCGGCTTGGTGAGTATCATGCATTTTGTATCACTGAGTCTGTTCTGTTGGATGTTGGGCCTTCTTTTGTTACCTTTCGTTTCTGGTTAGCAGGGCTGGTCCCCGAAGGAGACCTGCAGTATTCTCCAGTCCGTGTTTTGGAGGGTGTTTGGGGTCCCGAAGTGACCCCGATGAAGACATTGTCTTCAGTCTCGATGATGATGTCACCATCATTTTTGTTCTTTGATTCACCTAGGCTATGGCCTTGGGTACGGGAGAGGGCGCTGTTGCCACCTCCACGTGAGCTTTGAGACATACTCGGTTGTATGTCATCTGTTTTTGTTTTTGTTTTGTTTTGCTTATTTGTGGTGGTGGTTAACCGCAAGAAGCTAATTCGCGAACAAGAGGGTTGGGCTTTAGATAGCATCAAAAGAAGCACCGGATAGCGGATACATGGTAGGAAGTGCTTCATTTTCAGTCCCTTTGGAGATGGCCTAGTTCCAAGTCTGAGATCTGAAGCTTCAAGTTGATACCCTTATACATGGTGTACCAGAAACAACGTATATGCACAGTAGACAAGCTATATGATCAAGCCTGGGAAACATTAGGTCGCCGCCGGCAAGATCCCTTGCTTACATAAGTATGTAAGGAAACGCATGAATAAACGCAGTGTACGAAAAGACTGTATATGCATTAGAATAAATTAAATGTAACAACGTCGAGGTTTAGTGAAATCGAAATTATCCAAAATCACCATGCGTTCCGGAATGGCGTTCATAATGGTGAACCTACCTCTCTGTCCTTTTGCTATCGTAAATTTAACAGACACAGTTAACTCAATTAGGAAATGATTCGCAAGACGGGGCATGAATTGAAGACCAGAGGTAGTGAGAACCGGACTTGGATTCAAGCCATGAGTTGTCAATTTATGCACCAAATTGGAGGTCAAACAAGGTTTAATTGGCCAACACAAGGTTAAAGGTTTTGGTGACGAAGCTACAGGGAAGGAGTCAGAATGAATGAGAAGGTGAAGTCGGGCATAATGCTTTTCCTATACTAGGGCATGTATGGATATTTGTACAGGTCCTTACGATATCGGGTTGATCGTTGACACACTACAGAGAGTTTAGCAAATATTTGTGGCAATTTAGAAGACGTACGAGCTTAGAGTATAAAGAATGACCAAGAAGCAATTCATCTTTGTCAAGTAGACCGTATGTGTTTGATTTCCCGGAGCTTGCGGATAAGCGGCGTAAATAATCAAAAGAATAGTCCCAAGACTTTGTGTAAGATTCTTGAACTGGACGACGGAGGAGGCAAGTTGCTGTGGATTGTAAAGTGTTAATATCCTCATCGTCGTCGCTCCAGCCGTTAGTTGTCATATGAAAGTTGCGGTAACTGACAAGGTCTATGATTTCAAGGACCGAGGACATTAGTGTTACGGTAAACGATGTGAGAGATCGGAGAGTTATTGTCCCAGACTAAATCTGATGTGAAAGATGAATGTGAGACCTATGGTGTGCGCGTTCCCAAACCCTTACTATCGCCCCAGTGATATTTCAATACCTACACAATGTTCAACACATCCCTATCTCTAGAACGCTATCATTCATCAATAAACATTGCGAAAAACGAACGTCATCAGCGCTAACTGACCTGAAGATAACGCAACACACAAGAGATGTACGTAGCTCCAACGTCGGCGACACTTTGGAGCTCGTACGCGGTGGCAAGAAGTTGGACGAGGTTGGGAGAAGAACTTTGTCTACCAGAAAGGGCGTTTTTGAGGGAACGGATGAGAGTAACCAAAGCAGCCTTCGCCAAGCTCATGAACGTACCGGAAGAGGAAGTTTTTGAGGATGACCAACGTGTGGTCGCCATTGCAGGTTCCGGTGGTGGTGTGTTGTCAGACTTCACGATCATCCGTTGTATTTGGGTTAAAATCTACTGAATACAATCGGATCTCTTTCAGGTGCTCAAGAAACAGGCCTGCTTGACTGCGTAACCTACACCGCAGGCATCTCAGGCTCTGGTTGGTCTCTTCGTTAATTCATTCCGAAGTTGCAAGCTCCCATGATGACGTTTCTCGATCTTGGCGCCTGCGTGAGACGAACTTGACGGCGTTATTACGGATAACCAGAAGAGTATAAGCATACCCGTCACCGACATCGTAGACCACGCTGGGCAGGCTCCATCCACTTCAGCACACTCGGAACATCCGTTCGCGAAGACCTGCACGAAACAAAAGCAAGGAAGAAGGAGACGGTAATATTCGCAAGGGATAGGGCACACATTGCGTCACACTAACACGTACCAGAATTCACCCCCTCTCCCCATCCCCGCCCCTATTTCCTTACTCACCGACTGCCCAACCGTTGCTTACCAGCGGAAGACGGGGTTGAGGCGGTGAACACGATGCGATCCACAGAAACCTCCCGATCGGGTTGGCGAATGCTTGAAGTAAGATGCGCACCTGTAGGGTGTCAATATGTAATCACGCTAGACCGGGACACCACATGTGTGGTCCAAGTCTAAGCTGAGGCACCCTCGCAATGGATCTATTCCGTGGGTTATTCCAGAGAAAAGTGGTCAACTCGTAAGTAATCTGCTGACTTACATGAGTTGCGAGTAACCGGGCAATGGGACTGCCGGTATACCGGTGTTCCACCGGCGGTCACTCATGCACACTGCGCTGACAACATCACGGGGATCAGACATGTCGTGCTCGTTGTTGTGGACGACGAGCACAACAACACCATTAATAGTGCATGTAAAAATGCCAGATAAATAGTAAATACACCATTTGTGGAATACGACTACGGTCCGAGAATATGTATGCGCTCGCATATTCGACACGAGCTCACTGTCGAACATTGTTGAGCTTATGTAAGGATTGGAGGATGATTGCACTGTCACCAACAGTGAGCTCACTTCTGAGGCAGTTCCAGCCCAATAAATTACAAATAAAATACATAAAAATGCAAAGAAATCATACAACAACACAGAGTTATTTTTAAACAATCCTGAAAAACACACAAGCCCTTGCCAGCACTGCCAACAGCATTGAGCTTGCACATAGGCTCCAAATATTCTCGAAAAATCAGGAATAATTTCAGAATAGCATAGGTGGTTAGCCCATCAATATAATTAGCTTGGCAGGCTGGTTCTATGAAATATTCCATCCACTGAAACCTGTTCAATCAGCAGCTGGTGCTCAATGGTCATCCATCCAGACCACCTTACCAGTGAATTATTGCCTTTATGATCATTCTGATCCATGGAATCTATGCATATTGACAATAAATGAGCTCTGTGTCCAAGGGGAAAGCATATTAATGACTGGAAGGTGTCAGACAGTGCATTTATGCCTCTTGCCACTCCCAGCCTTTGTTTTGCTTGTTAATGACACTCTCCCATCATTGTTTACTTATAATCCATGAGTTCTATGTCATTAATTTGCCTGAATTTTGTTTTGGGTACTAATTCTTCCCTCTTCTCCTCCCCACACTTTCTTGTGCCCCCTGAGTGTCCCATTGGCTTTGTTGGTGTTTCTAGAGCCTCTATTATGTTTGTTTCACCCATTCCAATGATTATATGCCACTTATGAGCCTGCAGTGCAGATTCCTCTTCCAAAGAGAGCTCTGGAGGTTTTCAGGCTCTTCAAGCCACATCAAATAGTGTAGTAAGTTATACATAGGTATAGGGCCATTGACCATATATATTTATGTTTATATAGTGTTTTGAGGTCTCTGAACTCTACATTGCTTGAGTGGAGAGCAAGAAATACGAAAATTACTTTGACAAATAAAGTGGTGTTGCCAACTCACAACCATTTGTTTCTAGGGCTGTCTCATACCTTATTACACTTACAGTAGCACTATTAGTGTTCAGTACAAGAATCATATTTATTGTCAATATGCATAGATTCCATGGATCAGAATGATCATAAAGGCAATAATTCACTGGTAAGGTGGTCTGGATGGATGACCATTGAGCACCAGCTGCTGATTGAACAGGTTTCAGTGGATGGAATATTTCATAGAACCAGCCTGCCAAGCTAAGTATATTGATGGGCTAACCACCTGTGCTATTCTGAATTTTTTCCTGGTTTTTCGAGAATATTTGAAGCTTATGTGAGCTCACTGCTGCTGGCAGTGCTGGCAAGGGGCTGGCCAGGATTTGTTTAAATAATTCTCTGTTGTATATTTTTTTTTGCATTTTATTTTCATATTTTATCTTAATTTGTTGGGCCAGAATTGCCTCAGAAGTGAGGTCACTGTTGGTGACAGTGCTGGCAGGTACATGTGTGATCAGAGTTTGATCACTTTGGATGTTACATAAGCTCAACAACCTTGCTTGTTCGTTGTTTTCAACAGCTAGTACGTGTCAAATATGCAAGTGGAGAGGTAGTTTTGGACTGTAGTTGTATTCTACTCGAAAAATGATCTAATGATTTGTCCATTTTACATGAAGTGTCAATCGAGTTGTCGTGCTCGTTGTTGCAGACAACGAGCACAACATGTCTGATCACTGTGGAGCTGTCCAGTGCCGGTGTGCATGAGTGACTGCCAGTGGAACACCGGTATACCGGCAGTCACATTGCCCGGTGACTCGCAACTCATGTAAGTCAGCAGATTACTTACGGGTTGACCACTTTTCTCTAGAATTATGGTGTCTGGGAGTGACCAGCTAGCTAATTCCATGATGCCGGTGCCGGCAGAACCAAAAATTGTTCCCACGTCTACTGGCAGGGATTTTTGCAGCAAACCGACGAGCCCGTGTGAGTCAGCTATGCTATCCTATAGTATCTGTAACTACATTGGAACAATAATCCTCCGGTAGCATGAGGCTCTAAGTAAGTCTTCAATTTTGCACTTCAAACACTTGGGGTTTGATTTTGATTTTAGACAGGCATCTTTCACGAGTTGCGAACGCCTTGTTCCCAGGTCATCTACGGAGGTCTCGTTGATTCCATGCGGTGTGGGTAAGCAGGAACCAGTCAGGATGGCCGCTGCGATTGAGTGTGGTGGGGCTATGATTGGGACACAGCCTAGGTGCAAACTGTCCTGGCTACAACATGATTGGTATGTATCACTTTGTAGTGGGTATATAATAAAATCAATGGAGGCACACAGTATATAGTCCGCAAACTCGATCTTCCTCTCACACTCATTTGTTTGTTGCTGTGACATGACAAGCTTCCCATTTTCAAGTAGATTCAATCTTGGTTTTCTCCAAAAATCCATAGCTTAGTATAGTAATGTTTCTTTAATCAACCACAATACAGCCTATTAGTATGTACATGAGTGGAACTTTTAAGTCGCCTGATTAGAGATGAAACCAGATCACACTGATGCTTCAGTTCCATCTCAGTGCCATCTGGTTTCATCTGGTCCTTGACCTTGACTGGTAGTACGGTCAGGAGGTGAGGAGGGTTTGTTACCCAGTGATAGAAACAAGGTGACAGCCTTGGTTTGACTGTCCTAAACTCATGATAGGATTGATCTACCAAAGCCAGCGTGAAGACATAGGCAAATCCTCTTGTTGCTTGCCATGTGCGACTTGTAGGATAAACATTAGGTGTGCTCGCTAACAGTGGGATAGACTGACTTATCTGTATCAAGTGGCATGTCAGACGTGTTCTACACGAAGTCTCTCACCCACCAGTCCCTTTTTACTAGTAGGTGAGATTCAAAAGAAACAGGATTACAAGCTTGACATACCATTTTGTGTGGCTGGGCATATAGTACCCCTGTTGCCGTGGCATCAGTAAAACCCAAAGGATCTGACAATACCTTGCAAGGGTTTACCAGGGCTACGATATGTGTAAGGACCGCAAGTCTGGCACTTGAGCTGGTCAACTCAGGTATGAACTTATAAATGTTACTACCCTTGGCAGATATTGGCCAGCCTGGCAGATACCCGCAGTGCTGGCAGTACCCGGTTCAGATTGTTGCCAGCCTGGTAAACACATGGAAACCTGCTAAGGGTCTGGTCAACTCTGGCAACCTAGTATTGCCCTGCACAGATTGTTATCAGGTTTGTACTGTTTCTCGTAAGGATGTTGACAGCCAGGCAAGAGGGGCAAGAGGGGTAGGGATAAATGTTGTGAGACCACGTAATGGTTGAAGTGATTCTAGTACAGAGCTACTAGCTTCAACTAACCAACAACACCAGCATGGCATAGCACAACCACCTTCACCTTCACATCCTCCCTATCAGCACATAACCTACTCTAGTGTTGGCACCACAAAGCACTTGATCCCATCACGTATGTATGACAGTGCAATGAGCCCCATTACACGTTTGAGCTGTGAAAGTGAGTGTAAGCAAATGTCAACAGTACAGAATACAAAATGAAAATAATTGGGTACATGACTGTGCCAATGCAACAAGCAAAGAGAACCGAAAGGAAGCACAACAGGGAACAGAATCAAATCTGCCCACTGTCAGCAGTTTGATATTGGTACCTGCCTGCGCATGAATGTATGCTTACTTCCAGACCAAAGCATGCACACAGGTGGTGCACCTGGTCTGGAAGTAGTGCACAGTCTACTAGGCTAACATTCACACACCGTCACAGTTAAACGGTGGCAGCCACGAGGGAGGAAAAGGAAGGCCATCGTGGGTGTTTTACTCACATGTTTTATCTGGAGGCCAGAGGTAGAAGGTTGGCAGCAGACAGTGCACACTGGGACACTGCACCAGCGAGAGCAAAACACAAGAACGTGAAGGGATGGTGGATGTCAAGAGAAAAGAGCAGTTAGGTTTGTTACCCTGTCACGGTGACACGAAACATTCACAGTGTCAGTCATGTGCACGTTTAGGGCAAGCATTCTCCGAACTGTGCGACTTGAGTCACTTATACCGTAGTGACTCCTAATAAGTTTGCACAGTAAATTAATATTTTTCATTTGAAATGCTATCTGCTGTTCGGTTGTCATATTACTTGTAATTGAAGTTCCCGAAAGTTGAACTTTATTTCATTATATCATAGAAGTACTAGTACATCGTTTCAATTGTAAAGAGTTCGCCATACCGTTCAGGAGCTGCAACAGATCTGCCAAGCTGCTAATTAGACGGCATCACTTTATCGGAGACACAACAGTCTTTTACATAGCTTGTACTACCTGCCAGTTATCTTGTCAGCAAATGAAAGACTAGCACATCCATTATCAGATATTCACAACTTGATGTAATATGGTATTGAAACCAATGAGCTGGTACTTGGCTTATATAGGTTTACTACTGATGGTCATTTGTGCACAGACTTGTTAGACCTTGCCAGAGCCACAAGACCATGCAATTAAAAAACAGAACTTTTGGGTTTTGCTGATCGGCGAAAGCATAAGTCTGCCTTCCTTGAGCTATGACACCTATGAGTGAGTAAATTGACTGGACAGTTTGCATCTACACCTCAGTGATAAGGCCGTGTCCCAATTGCAGCCCACCACACTCAATCACAGCAGCCATCCCAACTGGTTCCCGCTTACCCGCACCACATCCAATCAACGAGACCTCCGTAGATGACCTGGGAACAAGGCATTTGCAACTTGCGAAAGATGCCTGTCTAAAATCAAAATCAACTTTTGAGTGTTTGGAGTGCAAAATTGAAGACTTACTTAGAGCCTCATGCTACTGGAGGATTATCGTTCCAATGTAGTTACAGATACTATAGGATAGCATAGCTGACTCACGCAGGCTCGTTGGTGTGCTGCAAAAATCCCTGCCAGTAGACATGGGAACAATTTTTGGTTCTGCCAGCACCGGCATTGTGGAATTAGCTAGCTGGTCACTCCCGGACACCATAGGAATAACCCATGGAATAGATCCATTGCAAGGGTGCCTCAGCTTAGACTTGGACCACACATGTGGTGTCCTGGTCTAGTGTGCTTACATATTGACGCCCTACGGGTGAAGATGCATAGAGACATCATGTATTTTGTGCGCACAACTGAGGCAAATGCAGAAAGCTGTTGCAAGATGAAATGAATGATTAGTTCCATATAGTTCTTGAGAGAGCCGTGAAAAGAGCTGTTGTGAAATGCCATCACACAATGAAACAATCTTACAATCCACAAAGGGACAAACTGGTGGTAAGCAGAGATTTGTGCCGGCTGTAGGCTGGCGCAAAGTGCCAGGAGATTTCCCCCCTGGAGACAACACTCCGCTGGAGATTCCCTGCTCTCCATGTTCACGTGTTTGCACAACTAATGAAGGGTTCACTCAGGATACGCCAACACCACTGGTAAGTGGCCTTCGGGCACTCAATATTTTTTTCATTGCCAAATAGATCTCCAAGATGGAAACATTTACGATGATGGTATGGTATGTGTTTTATTACTTTACACATATGCTTTATCTCACTCAGTTTGCATATGCAAAACTTTTATTTTTCGCACTTGTTGGCTGTTTCGTATCACACAGGATGTTCACAAAAAGCGGACAGTCATGGTGTCTTATGTGATTTTCCATTAACTATGTTTTCGGAAGTACAATAATAACATGGTTCATATATAATTTGTCACATCAAATCAATGACTTTGTCCTTAGAATACAAATGGAACAAATCCCAGCGACTCTTATCTGAATCGCTAGATATCACAATAATGTCCTGGTGCTTCGCTGTAGACGTAGAAGCTTGTACACCTGATTCCTCCCACTCATATTAATGATATTTGAGCTCTAGAATGATGGATGAACGCACCACCATATCTTAGTTTTGGTTTTGAGAATGTGACCTTGAGTGACTCCTGGGCCTGACCTTCAGGTAGGTCTAAGTCTTTGGAATCTTCTGAGATCTCTTCCATCTTTCGCTATCCTTTACTTGAGCTTGGTGATAAAATTGACAATGGTGAGTCGCATTTCTTAGTTTTTTTGATTCCTTGTTTTCCGTTGAAATTGTCAATCAGGTGTGGGAACATTTGCACGATTACTGCAGCTGGAAGCCAAAACCTCAACGGTTTTAGAGGTGGTGGGTCATCTCTCCCATGACCTTGAACTTATTAATGTGAATCAGCCTCCAATTCCATGTAGACTAACACCCTGACGAACCAGAGGTCCTACCTTCTTCATGTACACCCTGAACTCCCGCTGAGGTCTCAGCTGCAAATGGAGCTGGCATGACCTCAACACAATATTCCAGAGTATTCATAGACACATCACGAACATGTTCTCCATGAATTCCTGTGGCAAATAACCTGCAAAATGTCAGCAACAGTCTGCTGAGTTCACCTTTAAGCTTCATACCTATCAACATTGTCTGGTCTTTCTGACTCTGGAAGTAAAACGGCCCTCAATGCAGCTCCTGGCCAGACCAATCGGCGAAATCGCTGGAGTATCTTCAGCTCAGAGCCCCATAAAAAGTGAGACTCACCGAAATGCGCAAGCTTTCTGAGATGTGGAAACATGACATGTAGACAAATGACTTCATGCATATTGCTGCCTTGTGCCTCAGAAGTCTGTGGATGTGCATATGCACGTAGGATATCCAAATGAGGAAACTCAGGTGGGAGCTTTTTAGCAAGCAGTGGGTGCTTGCATTTCATAAATCCAGACACATTTGTTTTAAGCTCATTTTCAAGATTGTTACGCCAGTCTTTGACAAATAATTTGAGCTCGTGAGGTGTTGACGTGAGAGCAGCTGTTAATAGTCGATCTCCTAAACCAGCTTGTGCCAGCATAAGTGCGGTCTGGATGCCACAACCAGGTAATCCTTTCTGGTAAATTCATAAGTGAGTTATTTACAAAAAACAGTTAATGCCATCCAGTCAAACATACCATATTGTAATCACCCAGGCATAGAAGACCCACTAGAATGAACCCCCCTTGGCTCAAGTGAAGCTGCTTCTGCACATTTATCCTTTGCTGATTGAATACTTGCACACACCAACTTGCTTCTGGGTGTCTTTTGTCATAATAGATCCCACCCAGAACTGTTTGTGCACCGAAAAGAAAGCAATCTACATCTTCTGAGATGATTGCATCTATGATTCCGGTGCGGTTCAAATATGCCAGTTCAGCTTCAGCCTCACCTGGAGCCTGTTTTGAAGTAATTTAGGTTTTTGTAAGCCTATTAATAGTAGATACACAACACATAGATACTCACGGTTATACACCCAAATCCAAAAGCATCCACTAGAGTTCTAAACTTATCAACAAGCCAGTGTTTTGTTTGTCTTGCATTTTTTCCTTGTTTGAAAGTAGGCCAATCCCTTCCATTGAAGACAAAAAGAACTAGCACTGGAAGTTTCAACAATCTGGTGCCTGCAATTAGTTCCTGTGTAACATTTTCAATACTGCATACATACCGGCAGCATCTAAAAAATAATGCCAGAAGCTCTGGATTCTGACCACCTCTGGACTTCTGAACTCGATAGAACCAAATAGAAGTGTCAATACCAACAGTGTAAGGTTTTCTGAATTTATTATTATTTCTTTGGCCATGCTCTATACCTAGCTTCAAGAGCGATGAAGTGGTTGCGGTTGGACGTAATGCCTAATATACAATGCCCGTGAGTCCTCATGTCCCATTCATTATTATATTTTGCTATGATTGACCTCCCATAAGCTATGAACACCCATATGTCAGGCCTTCAATCTTGAAATTTAAGCCAGTCGGTCTGAATGTGAGAGCTAAGGACAATCTAATGCAGGGGCTGCTGAGACATTTCGGCTGAGTAAGAATAACATTTTAAATTTTAGTGATTACAGTATGGTCATGGTAGCGCTATTATTTTCGACTTTTAAACCTCTGAGCATGGAAATCATAAGCAATCACGCCACGTGTGAGTGCCTCTGAGTGAGATTCACTAGAATCTGCTCAGGCAAATTCTTTGATCGAACATCTAACTCACCTCCACTTTTCAGCACCATTTCCTCTCTGTCGACCACCTGCCTGAATGCTGAAATGCATATAATCTCATTAATGACTGTTTTACCCTCCTTGCAAGATGCCCATCCATTCTTTGGAAGGGGGAAAGGAATAAGGTCCCACACAGGAAATCCATCTTCGCAGTTGTCCCATGGATGCCTACTCTTGCCACACCCGAATCCATCTTCCACCACATGGCACTGATGGCATGTCTTAACAAGTGCTACCTTGCCTGTTTTCGTTGGCTTTGTGTATGTGGCTTTGCATGGAGGTGTAAGGGACAGCTGCCGCTGCTTCCACAAACTTATAGCTATGATCCAACTAAATCAGATTTTGAAGCAAGGGAACATATAAAACACAATCCTGAGTTGGGATAATTGCTTACCATCTCCACCTTAAGCTGTAGCTTTCCATTGTCATATTTGTTCCTCAAAATTGACACAGTGTTTTTGGAGAGAGGCTCCAAGGCGTATTTCATTGTCCTGAGGCACCCCATTGTTACAGACCGTTTCGTCGGTTGGTGACTCTGTAATATGTTGCTGCTTAAATAGTGCTCGCAGACTGTGCCAGATAACTTGGCATAGTGGCCTTTTAGCCCAGTTGAAAACAAGTACTTTACTGCGAGAATTTACTGCCTTTCACACCCATGGGCCACATTGTAGTTGAGAGTGTCCATAACAGTTTCTGGGTTGTTATAGTGTGCTGCGGCCTCCTCCCATTGCTTCTCAGACATCTCCGATGACCAGTTTAATTGTAAGCATAGTGCTGCAAACCACCAGTATCCTGGGCCACCTTTATCGAACCGAGTTGCTGCTAAAAGGTTTGTAGCATTAGCCCCTGTAAATGTAGCTGCGGTGCGAGACTCTCTACGTGAGGACAAAGGATGAGAGGCTGCTATGTCCATAAACAATGAACTATCTGGCTTGCATGGGACCAGTGGCTCTGAGGGGTGTTCCAGATCAGGAACTAGTCGAGACATCGTCCCTGATCCAGAAGGTACCACTGGTGTGTGATCTGTTTCTTGAGCTGTTGGCATATATTCCATTGGCTTCTTTAAAAGTGACACTATGAAGCACAATCTATTATGAATTGTCGAAGTGCTCACCACCTTGGGATAATTAAGCCAATTGTCTTCAGATGTGGTCTCTAAACATCCAGAGCTTTCCATACGCAGTAGTTTTCTAAGACATGAACTCATATGAATATTGTATGTGCCATGTGGAGTATCATGTATAAATACACACACCTTGGATTGTCATCAGCTATGTCTATGTCTAAGATCTCTTCGTATTTTCGTTTTGAACTCCGACCAAGACCAGGCGATGGGGGTGGAAGTGATGCCTGGAAGCACTGTGTTAATGAAAGAACAAGTAATAACTATATTCTTTTGGTGTACCTCTATATTAATATTGTTATCTATCTCCAGATCTGCATCACCATTAAATGTCATGGCCAGCATTATGTCGGCTTGATTCCCTTCAGGCTTTACGGTTTTCTGTAAACTTTCACGAAGATTTTTATACCAATCAAAGGTGAGGCCAATAAACCTGCAGAGTGATTAGAAGAGCTCTGTGCATGCAATACAACGACTCACTTGGGATCCCTAGGAACTAAGCCAAAGGGATGGTTTGGGCAGATGTCTAAAAAGTGAGGATATTCAGCTTCAAAGAGCTCTTCTTTGCATCTGAGGAGATTTTCCAGTAGGAAGAGATGATGGGAACCATTGGTGGCAGATCTGAATTCCCGGGAGGGTGAGTCTGCAGGTTGGGATAGGTTATATATATCCACAATGAGGTTGTACCATAGTACACCATTTGTTAATAATGCATCAACAGTCGTCAGACTTGAAGCATTTCCCCTAGTCAATCCATTCGGACATGAATGCCAGTTTTCATTTCCTGAAGTGTGGCAAGGACGAGTTGGGTGGCGGCATTCCAAGCAGCCCCGTTGAGCATGTCAGATTTGTAATGCAAAAGTATTTTTGGACTCATAAGTCCAGACACCCTGTATTTTCTCATACTTCTCCCAAACCTGCTCCAAATTTTCCACTTGAGCTTCCTTTGCATGGAACTGTGCAGGCCGACCTTTAACATCCCCGGGTGCACTGAAAATTGCTCGGGTGATGTCCTTCCCTAACATTGCACGATATGGTGACTTCTTGGAGACAGTCTCGAGAATCCGATTCTTTAAATGTGCCATGTCTTGAACCACACTAAGTCGGGGGAGAGCAGCATGCACAGATCCACGAAAGTCACAACAGCGATCAACACATGCCCCCCCCTCAGTTTCGAAATCAACTCCAAGAACTTTACAGCGCTCAGCGTACTCTTTCAAGGGGGCTGCCATTTCAATGGGGGAGTTTCCGGGAAGAAATTCCTACCAAAGGGTGAGCAGTCAGTCAAGCAAGAACACACTCTCACCAATACCATACGTACTCTTATTACGAGCTCTTTATCTTGTTGACCCCAGTAAGTAGTCCACCTTCAAAAATATTCACGACGGTCGTGTGTTTGCTATCAGATTGATCCCTCTTGATGTATATATTTGCTTTTCTTGCAATCTTGAGTGTTGCATCGAGTTCAATTGTAAGGCCTTCTAAAATGTCAGACATAAAATACCATGGTGAGAGTGGTATCTTACCAGCCAGTGTCCGAGTATATCTCTCGCTCTCATCGCATCTTTGGTTTTCAATAAAATAATCATAAACTGTGCGAACGGTACTCTCTGATGGCCACTCGTTTATCTTGGCCACTCGTTTATCTGAATCTCCGATGGAACCACCCCCTCCGCAGATTTCTTGTGGAGGATGGTCGGATATGGTAAAATTTCACCTTCTGTAGCAGCTGATTTTTTCTCACGCAAGACTTGACCAAGCCAAGCATACTCTCTTCTCCTATTATGCAGTATATGTAACTCCGAAAAAGATATGAGCCATCATTGGTGTATAAATTGGCTTTCAGCTCACGACGAATGTTTTCCACCAGTTGTCCCACACTACATTGTGGACGAAGCTCGACAATTGAGTCATAGAGTTCACGAGTACATCCAGATTTGTGTTGGAAGTGGGGAATTCCAGCTGCGCTTTTGTTAGTGGAATCTCAACTGCGCATAGAGATTTTTATTCAACATACCGATTTCCCAGGGCTTCAAATAATTCCAAAACTTGTCAGCCGATGTTGTAGAAAAAACCTTGTGAGCGGGACAGTTGTACTCCATGCCTATTGCTTTAACATTACACTCAAGACCATAAACTGTACGGAAACCAGTAGCAGTGAACCCCTTCTTTTCGATCGGCTCCTGGCACCCACGCACAGGACATTTGTCGAGAGGTAAATCGGGATAGAAAGCGGGGCTTATGATATGCACGGGTTCAATCAAAAATTCGGCAGGGTCCCTTTTGCTGACTCTTTTTCTAGCGAGCTTTGAGGTGTCAAAAGGGTTGTCGGCCCGTATGGGAGGGCATATATTGGCATACTCGACAGTCGGAGGACAGAATACTGGGCCATACATTGGAAAGTTGTGAGGTAGCGGCTGCATCACAATCTTCAAAAATTTACATTTGCGAAGGTTCAGAAAACTCACATTTGACTGCCTATTGTGACCGATGAGGGCCCGGTGTAAAATCTTTACATATTCAAGCACTTCCGCTGTGTAGCACATTTGAGCACCGCTACCCACACATCCAGCACTGACCCAACGGTTGATTGTTTTTGCCAATTCAGCTTCTGTCCAATCATTCTGCCAATCCACAAGCCAACAATTCTGATTTTTGTGAGAGCCAGCCTTCTTCTCGCGTCCTTTAAGACAACTTTTCAAGTAAGATTTGACGGCCAGGGGGTCGAAAATGGTGTGATGCATTGTTGTTTGAGGAGTTGGGGAGTGGAGAGTACTCGTGGTAGATGTGTAGAAGGATGTGTAGAAGGTGGAGATAGAACGGAAATCGGCCAAACAACATTATTCGGCTATGTCCACAAGCCTCCACAAACCTTCGATCGTTCCTCAATATGGACCACAATTCACCACTGGCGCTGAAAGATCGCCACTTGCCAGCCTCAGGAAGATCAAACCATTCATATTAAAAAATCAGCTATTATTAGTAGTAAGTGGCTTGGTATTAATCAGTATATGTAGACGTTAGCGTCGTGGACAGGTGCGCCAATAATAACATACGTATTATAGCATTGGTGTCGAATTGCTAAGTTGAATGGCTTCGTGTCCTGGAATGCTTTCGCCAAGTCGAATGACTTCGTGTCCTGGAATGAGCTGTAAAGCAAACTTAGCCACGGGCGTCTGAGCGAAAGGAAGTTTGAACATTAGTGTTTACTGGAAATGGAGAAGAAACGTGTGATTTAACCTTTGGCGGTGCTACACATATACGTCGTCGGTGGTGATTGGTGGTGAAACACGTGAATTAACCTTCGGTAAGTGCTAACAGCTACTAGTGTGGTATTTAGTAGCTAGCGAAGTCGTTGGCGACACGAAGATGTGGGATGCGGAACATATTGGGATATGGTCCGGGCTGGGGGGACCGCTGGTGTGGTGCATATCATATCATATCGTACTACCGTAAATCAGGCTCTTTCAATGATATCGTGTGCGTGTGGAACTTGAAGCTTGCAGCTTGAAGTACGTCTATACTCGCGCGCGACCCGGGATCAAGTGTTGAATTTGAGCGCTTCGCTTTGCACCAGTTTTCAAACTGGTGACCAGTTTTCGGCGCTTGCACCATGTTGCACCAGGTGGGTCACGGGTTCGTGGGAACTCTAGCTACGGGCGCACCGACCTCGCATCTTGAACGCTTGTATTTTAACCTAAGGTGTATTAGCAAATACGTAATTGTACCTCAAAAAGGTAAGCATCGCTAAAACAATCGGTCTATTTTAACCAGAAACGTATTAGCAAATACATATATTTACCTCAAAAAGGGATGCACGCCCATCCATACAAAGAAACATGCGATCATCGCCTCTCGTAAGAAGGGTAAAGAGCCCTGCTAAAGCAAGGGGAAGTCAAATGTCCCCTCTATCTGACGTCCATCTGCCAGGCCAGCCCGTCTTTGATATTTCTTCAATCCGCCGCCCTGGTTCGGGAACGTATGTTAGAGATGGTTCTGTCAGAGCCAGTCTAGTAGGTTCTGTGGATATCTTGGTAGAACATTTCGTACCGTCTGAAGAAGCCACTTACTCGCCGTAAGACTAAATCAATTTCACAATCCCGAGTACATCCTCCCTCGCCATCCTCTATTGTCATCGGTCGTGTCATTCGTCTCTCCCCCCTTCAGGCTACGATATCTATTGGAGTTGTGGATGGCTTAGCGTTACCACTTGGTGAAGATGTACGTACCGCCATCACAATATGTAAGTTCTTCATGAAGCGTAGCACTAGTTCACCGGCGTAATCCGTGTTCAAGATGTCCGTGCAACTGAAAAAGACAAAGTCAAGATTGGCGACTGTTTTCGGGGGGGGGACGTCGTTCGTGGTCTTGTGGTTGAGTCATTTGAAGCCGGACTGTTAATCTGTTATGTAACCCCTCACCATGTCTAGATTTCCCTTGGGGACGCAAGGAGCTACTACATCACGACGGCCCAAAATGACCTCGGGGTGATTTTTGCTGAGAGTGAAGCAGGTGAACATTGTTATATTTTGATTGTTTTTCGACACTTATGCCTGACTCAGGCGCGACTATGATGCCTATCTCTTGGCAAGAGATGCGTTGCCCCAAGACTGGAAACATCGAGAAGCGAAAATGTGCTAAACCCGATGGCTTATAGGTTACATACACCAATAACCGGGGTGTCCCCTACGTCCTGGCCCTTCGCACAAACACCTGACTAGCTCAAGGGTATATACTCATATCTATAACAAAATTAGAATATAGATCCTACTTGATTGCACTGTAGGAAGAGATTGCACTGATAAGCAGTATACCTACGGTCCTGTACGGATACGAAAGTTAATGTGACATTAGCTTAGTCACTCATCAACTGCCCCTGGCGCTCCCAGCTGGCCGCTGGCCTGAGTTCCAAAGGCCGGTCACGCCATCCACGCCATCGCGCGCTGCACTCTCGACATCCACGCATGCACACCCGTAACTCACCGCCTGGATCCTGGCCTGGAGGGCAACAATATCAGCAGATACCATCTCAAAAGGGTGAGGAACCTGGCAGATGCGATTGGGGCGCTGGATCTCTGGAGGGGATCCCAAGCACGTCGGTGACCACAGGTTCGCAAGCCTCTAGCAAGAAGCAGTGGGCAAACAACAGCGCGGTTTTCATGGATAGGGCACACGCCGACCTCCTGACTCTCTGCAGTACCATGCGTGAGGTCTCAGGGTTCCTGGCATCAACTGCTTCCCCATCGGATGGGGATGACGTGAGGGCAGCAGCAGCAGCTCCTTTGAAGGCTCAGGCAGCCATAGTCTCCCCCCTGACGGCCGCACCTCCCGTGACCCCACAGAAAAAGGCCGCCATGGGTGAGTCTCAGGCTGAACGTGCTGCGAGCACTTGCGAGTTGATGCAGTTAAATGAAACGTACCTCCACGTCGACCAACAAATAGAGCTCATGGACCTTTTTTCGAAGAGTGATACCGTGGTCAGGATGTACTTATCCATACTGTCAAGTGACCTTAGGAAGGCTTGGGTTCTGAAACAGATTAGTGAGCTGGAAAGCGGTGGAGGTATGGCTTGAGGACAGGAAGGGGAGCAAACACATGTTTTGTAAATGTATACAAAATGACATCTTGTTGTTACTGTAAACCACATGCACGCAAAAATCCCTTGTATTGAGACCACATTGCCTGTGCAATAACCTCACGACGGCTGTTCGCTCGCTGCCTTTCAATCGGGTGGGGTACTCCCACGGCCAGTTCCCCCACACTCTCGCCTGGAGCCAAATCTTGCTCCTTGTGATAGTCTGTAATTTCATCAGGGTCATATTCCCGAATGAAATTATGGAGGGCGGCCATAGCAGGCGGGATGCTCACTTGCCACTCCATGCTGTACTGAGGTGGGTGGATGAGAATGCGAAAACGAGCCTTGAGGACCCCAAAAATCCGTTCCACCACATTTCGTGCTGACACGTGATGAAGGTTGAAGAGCTCCTCGTGCGTGCGAGGTCTGGAGAGGGGGCTGGTTAGCGTATTTTCCATTCAATTCTTGTCAGTACAGACCATAGCTCAGCATGCGCCCATTCTGCCAGATGATAACGCACCCCTCTATAGGGTATCAGTAGCGCATCACATGATGGGAAGCCTGCATCTGCGAGATAATACTTCCCTGGAGGGACGTAGAGATCGTTTAACCGAGCATTGTGGTACATGGCAGAGTCGGCTGCAGAACCTTCCCAGCCACTGCAAATGTACATGAAATGCATGTTGAAGCTACAAACTGCTAAGCAGTTCTGAGTGAGCCCTCCCTTACGATTCCGAGCGGCCTCTCGATCTGCAGCAGTGGGGGTGCAGTGTATGTGCGTGCCATCAATTGTGCCAAGCGCATTGTTGAAAAAAGGGGAAAATTTGGGGTTGTTCTGAATTTTGGGAGGCACAGGGGCATTCACCTCCGGAAGTCGGACATGATCAGTGTAGAAAGGAGGTGAGGAGAAGCAGAGCAGCATGAGAGTGAAGTATTTGGATATAGTATCATTGGAATGTTGGAACCGTTCTCCAACGTGTTGAATAGATAGCCCAGTCACACAGGTGTACAGAAAAATTGTTCTTCCAGTGTAACGTATCGTGATGACTGGCTCCCTGTTCGTTGAAGATAATCCATGAGTTTCCAAAACACATGTTTATGGATCCCCAACTCGCAACGAATTCGTTCGGGATGGCCATTCAGGAGTTCTTGAACCCATCCATAGCCACTGAGTATAGACGTATGGTATGGAGTCTTGTCGTACAAAGGTCTGGCGAATTTCATCAGAATGGAATGGTAGACAAGTCCTGCTTCACCAGCAGCAAGAACTAAGGAGAGAAGGTTCTTTTTTTTGGCCTTGGCTTCAGCGGCCTCCCTTCTCACCTCAGAATTGGGCATAGACGGGGTGGGAGGTGTTCCGGGGGGTGGCATGGGATCCAGGGTGAGGTGAGATGTCCTCATCCATGTGGTTGTTGTCGTCGTTCATTGTGGACTCAGAGACTCTTGCGTGACCGGCCTTTGGAACTCAGGATGGCAGCCAGCTGGGAGCGCTGGGGGCAGTTGATGAGTGACTAAGCTAATGTCACATTGACTTTCGTATCCATACAGGACCTTAGGTATACAAGGTTCGCCGGCGCTTCGCACCGGCACATCCTTATAAATAATGTAACGTTGAATTTTCAAGAATAACATATTAAAGTGAACAAATAATATTTATACTAAGTCAAAAGTTTATGATACACTATGTTGATAGTAGTTCTTTCTAAGGGAGGAAGTCGAATGTGAGTGCAATCGAATTTTTTTAACTCTCGATAACGCAGTATAAAGTTGTCCATGAGTAAAAACAGGTCGTGTTAAATCAACTGCAATGTGATCGAGTGTAAGGCCTTATCGAATAAACACTTATCTTACACGTAGAAATTTAGAAAAAAAATAAACAAAAAACCACATACGAAAGTTGAAAATGCCTCGTTCAATCCCTAACAAATTCAGATACAGCCAGATTGAACATTTGAGAACATACCAATTGCCCAAATTTTTGTTGAAGTGTCATCCAGTACTGATGCCTCATATGCATCGACATCGTTTGGATCACCCAGAAAAGAAATCATAGTGATACCATCATCAAATAGTGCCCATTGGAAAGTGCAAAGAGACGACCAAAAAGGTTAACAATCGTATAATCAGGTAACGGACTCATTGTCCTTGGACTATAAATCTGTATTTCTGCACCAACCAAATTGTCTGATGTTGTGCATTGCAACATAGTCTGATAGTACACATAATATTGAGGGGGGTCATGGGATCGTTTGCCAGCAGTGAGCGTGAAATTGCCTGCAACGAAAACAGTTGACATAGCAGGAAAGAAAGAAAAAGACAAACGTTGGCCAGCAATAGAAACACCATGTATCCCATATGCCAAAAGACTTTTAAAAAAAGAACTAACAGAGGAATGGTGTTGGATGAAGTCCCTTGGATCCACTCCTTCTCTCAGTGGCGGCAGGGTAGTGGTGATGATGGCGGCAGGGGCAAAAGTAGAGTTTTCTGCTCCCAAACGGAGTACAGTCAGAAAATGTCTCGCATTGGATCCAAACCGAAAATTTGTTGAATTGGATCCGTAGTGCACGCATCAAACCAAAAGGCAACGGTGGAATTCTCACATGTCCTTCGATATAATCTAGACTCTTCAGAGTGACAATGCATCAAATTCACTGTTGATACCACAGAGATGTTTTGAAATAGACACATAGAATGTTATAAATGCAATATTGAATGCAATCGAACCCCTATTTCAACTCCAAAAAGTTTCTTCGCAGATGCAATGCTGGTAAATGTTCAAATGATGACCATATAAAGTTATTTGTTAAAGACGGCATCAGAAAGATTCACCACTGATGGAAATAATAATGTCATGCCAAAGAAAGCCACCAATAAACGCAAGCAAATAAGCCCCAACGTAAGCCTGTTGTCGTAGGGCAAGGGTAGAACGAAGCGTCTGGGGATGAGCGAGTCCAGGCAGGGCTTGTTGCTGGGTGCAGCAGGGCAAAGGGTTTTCCTCGGCATATATGTACTATAGACATTCATTGCTTTCGCTCTCGGATATCATCGATAAGGTGTGTGGCGCCCCTTCCCTCTCTCCCTCCTCCCTTCATTTCTTGCTACCATGCAGTTGCAGTTAACTGACCTCCCCCCCCCCCCCCCCTCCCTCAAGGACGACAAAGAATCCCTTGCAGAGCTCCACCAACACATCAATGCATCCTCCACCTCCGACATCAAGAACGAAATGCCAGTCCCAACCTCCACCTTCGCATTCGGCTCCCCACCCTCTCTAGAGCGCGAGCATGAATGGCGCCACTCCAGCACCTCCCTCGAATGTCAAAAGGTTGAGATAATGTCAGTTCACCCGTTTCGTTGGGAAATACATTTGGCAGAAGCTTTTCCAGACGATCTTGAGGTAGAAACTACAAATTTTCTTTTTTTCGTTGTCCCAAGTGTGGGAGCAATCATGATCGTGTTCATAGCAGGACCTACGTTTAAAGCAACAGATTGTAGATCCACAATAATATTCCCCCCTTTAGAAATATCTCTCATGAGACCGAAGACAAATATGGCAGTATTGGGATTGGGATTATGAATTTTGTTCCATCGTCCCGAGCATTCCTCGAAAAGACAACTAATACAAAACGATAAGAAAATGATATACAGAATACAAACATCGAACAGCTTACGAAATTTGAAAGTGCTTCATGGAATCTCTAATGTATTCCGAGTCAGAGACTGCCAGATTAAACAATCTGGAGGAACCATCTTTCCATTGTTCAGCCTTATTTAAAAGGGAACCAACAGCCCATATCTTGACAGTCGTGTCATCCAAAATTGATGATTTATATTCATCTTCGGACGGATCGCCGGGAAACAGTATAAACAATCCATCGACTCGGATGAGATACATCCCTCGATGGAGCAAACAGCCTGCCAAACAAATTCACGACAATGCAGTCCTTGAGAGGATTCTCGTTGCAGGGGCGGCTATATATCCTAATTTCAGCTGCACGCTGGTCATCAGACAATGCGCATTGCAACACCATGTTGTAGTAAAGGTAATAATGAGGTCCACTGTCACGTCACATACCACCAGTGACGGCAAAGTTTCCTGAAATGAAAGCAGTAGACCTAAAGATGGAGAAAAACAGCAGCGGAACGATGAACGTTGTATGATTATTCAGTTGGAATATGTGACATATTTCAGTCAGCGCACATTTTGGTGGTGGCGAAGTTTATATGACGTCAAACGGTGGTAAGTATGTCTCAGCGTGGCTCCACATGTTCAGCGTGGCTACTTTCAGCGTGGCTCCACATGTTTCAGCGTGGCTCCACATGTTTCAGCGTGGCTCCACATGTTTCAGCGTGGCTCCACATGTTTCAGCGTGGCTCCACATGTTTCAGCGTGGCTCCACATGTTTCAGCGTGGCTCCACATGTTTCAGCGTGGCTCCACATGTTTCAGCGTGGCTCCACATGTTTCAGCGTGGCTCCACAGTAAACATGGCCAAACTAATTCGTGTCGTACGGATAATAGAGTAGTAATACTCACATGATGTGCTGCTTGAGGCTATCAAAGGGTATTGAGCGCTGCTGAAGGAGGTGCTTGAAGTCATGTATCATCGCAGCCATGTTCGAAGCCCCATCCATGGTAATGAACATGATCTATAGCTCAAAAAAAATCAGAGGTGATACAGGGAAGGCTAGCCAGCGCTCCGCGCCGGCCCATCCTTAAATGTTTGTAGAATAAATAATTATTTGGAACATGTAACAGTATTAGGAAAAGAGAAATGTCGGATTAGTACATATCGTCACGGATGATGTTTTCGGAGTACAGTTTACACTTTAATGCGGAAGTCTGATTGTGGCAACATAGGTTTTAAATGAGTAACTCGATATAAACAATATTCATCGTCATCGTTTGGGTAGTCAGATTCAGCAACATCCACGTGCCCTCACCCTGGACAAAGCAGTGTATAATTGTCCATGTGAGAACACAGGACGTGTCAAGTCGATAGCCACTTGATCCAAGGTAAGACCTTGACAGCTGTTGTCATTGCGTACGTGGGAGCTAACGAAAATTGTTTTCTTAACACCGTGTGATGGCTGAATGGGAGAATCCAGGAGAACGTTATTTGGGGAATTAATATTGTTTCAGGATCAAGAACATTGAGACCACCATGGTTCTGTATGAGGTTGACAGAGATAAAATGGGAGCCTAAGTTAGAAATTATGACCTGTGCGTTTTTTACCAACCCTCTATCAAGGGAAAAATTCCTGAGCAATCTATAGACACCACCTACTTTTACATTCAGTGAGTGGGGAGGAAAGCCGGGAGGGTTTTGTTTCAATATGAAGTCCAAAACAGATGGGGGAGCATCCAATCCAGAATCTTCAACTTCTTTTAGTGAGTCTGCTGCCATATAATAGGGGATATCATGACGGTTGTTTCACTGTCGTTTCAATGGTTGTTTCAACAGCCGTTTCAACAGTTGTTTTGACAGCCGTTTTGAATGGCGGGGAATCTGCGGCGAAACTGGCAAAACCATTTTGGAGCGTGATATCCCCTGTTTCTTTTCGGTTTCAAAGTAGTTTTAGAAGTCGTTCAGAAATTAGTATCCGGGAGAGAAATCTGGTGCCGTGAGATTGGCACAACAACTTTTACTGTTGGGTTGCTTGTCATGTCACCCTGGAGTCTAGGTTTGTTCCAAGCCGTCTTCCTGGCTCGGACTCAGTACACTCCGTTTGTCCTTCTGCTTGCGCCGCCAACAAACTACTGGAACTTTTTGTGCTCCAAACACTCGCTGAAGGTCAGGCGGCACATTTCAAGCTTCTAGATATGGACTCAGAGACATCCAAATTCGAATCCGAATCCAAAGACCCACCGCTGCCTTGGCTGAGTTTTATCTTTCTCTGAACTGCTGACAGAAGGAAGAGATGGTGATGGGCTTTTTGTGTCACTTTGGACTGGGCATGGATACAGGAAAGAGCAGTCACGTAGTATGTGAAAGGACAGGGTCTTGCAGCTGTACAGTAGTTGTCGGACTACAAAATTTGATTGTTATTCTAATGGTACCTTCACTGGAAAAATAGGTATGTTTGATCTTAGCTAAATATATTAATTAGGGCCTGATGCCATCATGCCGGGTGAACAGGAAATCGAAACGGGCCATCAAAATGACTGTCAAAACGGTCGTCGTTATATCCCCTAATGTTTCGATGGTCCAGGAAGCCGATGTAGGATGGTGGAGTTATATGCATCAATTTGAGCATTGGTAGGAGCTAGTATTGACCGAGAAACACATTGGAGTGGATCAGATAGAACATGATCGGGAAATACAAAGTCAATGAGATCATTTGCGTTGTATGAAATGTCGAATGTAGATAAGTCAACTTCTTCAGTCACTCCATTTCCAATATCGTCAACCCATCGTGAAAATTTGGGGTTGCTTGCATTCCGAATGGGATTGATTAAACACATAACATGAAACAGTTGCCAAAGTGGAGATGACTTTATAGAGGCATCGATAACCTGTGCTTTCGTTCCTTGTGGGATGACAGGGCACGTTTGACGAAAGTCTCCTTATTGAAATGTGGTCAGAGTATAAACACGTTTTGCATAATAAAACAAACCCAAAAGAATAATAATCTTTCCTCCAAAGGGATGGTTGTCCCTAGTGATACGTCGAAAAGTTTCATCGACACAACTGAGAACAGCTTTGTTAGCCATAGGGGCTTCATCCCATATAAATATGGAGGATTCTCAAAGTAGTTGAGATCTGGGATCGTTGAATTCCAGAGGTGAACGGAGGCCTTGATTATC
Organism: Ramaria rubella; assembly: GCA_015039355.1. NCBI lineage: Eukaryota > Fungi > Basidiomycota > Agaricomycetes > Gomphales > Gomphaceae > Ramaria > Ramaria rubella. Next base: position 48,335 of record MU134377.1, on the reverse strand, counting down.
TTCAATAACAGGAATCTTTGTAGTAAAGTTAAATGTATGACAATAATTTCGATACGTGTTAGAATTACCTTACACATCGCATGTGTTGTTCTTCCTCCGGGATACAATTGAGCAGCATATGCAGCAGTGGCAGTTGCAATTGCGAGCACTTCGATAATAATCACAAACAGTGGACATTAAAAAGGGTTTCCCTCTTCCAGCAGGACCGTCAACGAATAGATATAAAGGTACATTGGTTTTGGCAGCCGTTTCAATTTTCTTGAATATCTCTTGTTGTTCTCTGTTGAATAATGCCATAGAATCTTCAGCATGTTGCTGAAGGTACTCGAGATCAGGCCAACATTCCAGTTGATGCATAATTTCTGTGGAAAAGGTCAAAGGTTCAGGGAGGCCATAATCGTTCAATGTTTTACCATGTTCCTCCAAACAATGTCTGATCTCTTCTAAGGCAAAGTTAGATCCCAATTGTGTGTTCCCACCGTGTTTTAATGTATAATCTCGGGCAAGTTGTTCTTTGAAACTATCCCATAGTTGCAGAGGTAACTGACAACATTTGTTTGTTAGCAAATGAACAAAGAGTACTCACAATTGATGAGGAGTTTGTAAGGCCGTGATCGCCTCAGCAATAGCACATTCATCTTCTTTTTGGTCAGCAAATAAGCCTAAGTCAGTAGCAGCAGCTTGAAAAGTAGGATGAATGTGGTCATCAATTGTTCTAAGATCTGTGAAAGAGCCGGCAGGCCGATGCAATAATAATGCTCGGATGTAATAAGGCTCGCCGTCCATGGGATGGATTGGATGTAAGCGAGTAATGTGAGGTTTCGACGGATTCCTTTGTACTACTTGCATCGCAGGCTGTCCTTTAGAGTTTGATCTTTCCAAAAAGTAGCGATCATCGTTTATGTGGTTGATAGAGATTTTTTGTAGTCGAAATAATCAGAAATACTCCAAACAAGTTAACGATTCAAAAGAATGTTGTTCACCATTATTGTCCGTGAAATTCCCCATAGGTCTTACAAAGTATCATTCTAGTTTTGACATTGAACTCGATTCGTTATTCTTCCAAGAATATTGAACGTGATGATGACAGTCTGGGACATGAACCGGCAGCGCTGTAATCGCGGGATCTTTGAAGGTGATGTGGTAGCCTAATATTCTCCATATAGCTTCACCAGCAGATAAATAGCACGCGTCCCAAAAACCGTCGATTTTGTTAATGTACTCGGTATTATCATCTTTAATTCTAACTTGTATTTTATCGGGACCTGATGCAATATAAACCAAGTGAAACACCGAAGTCAACAGAACACATCATGTAAATATCTTTGTGGAGATATTTGAAAATATATTGAAACAATTGAGACAAATTGGCTGCCTCAATATTGATGTGACAATCAAAGGTTCTCAGTAAGGGTAAGCAATGAGGTACGACCATTCTATCAGCAATGTTACATCGTCGATAATGTGTTCTACCTTCAACATTGATGATGGTGTCATTGCAAACTTCTTGAGGGTAGTGAAATTGGCATCTTCGGATTCCATTATGTTCTCTTTGAAAATATCGTGAAGGGGGTTCATGAGGAGCTGGATGTCTGTGAATCATGTATTTTTTTACTAACTTTGCATCATCGTGATCTTCAGGAATCTCAGCAGAAATGACAGAATCAATATCACAGGAAGCAACAAAGTCGTGTTCGTATTTGATGAGAACATGGCAATGTGGTAACCCCCTCTTTTGAAATTCCACGCTGTAAAGCATGTAGAGTTGACATCCCGTGTTTGGAAACATTGTTGACAAAATCTTGAGGAAAAGAGTCAGTCGTTGCTTGAATGCACGTGATACTATGACAGGGACATCTTTAAATGTTTGACTGGGAGATAAACACGACGTTATTTCAGGCCATTCAGTATTGCACTGGAGGCAAACAACAATTTTCTGAGTCAGAAAATCTTTCAGAAAATCTTCAGAATCTGCCATGTTTCCTGAAGATTTTCTGGGGACAGAAAACTGCTAAAAAAACCTATGGTTTTTAGAGAGTTTTCTGTCCCCAGAAAAACATCATGAAATTCTAGAAATGTGCCCCAGAAAATTGTACAAGAAATACTTGCCAAAACTAATGATTTTCTGACAATTTTCTGAGTCCAAGAAACTTAGAGAATATTGTGGATTTCCACAGGTTTTTCTGCAACCAGGAAAGCTTGCAGAAAACCATGGTTATTTAACAGTTTTCTGATCAAGGAAACTCAATAAATGAGTTTTTTGAACCAGGAAATTGTCAGGAATCAGAAAACTATTAAATAACCATGGTTTTCTGCAAGGGTTTCTTCAAGATTTTCTGAGAATTTTAGCAAGCTTTCCTGGTTGCAGAAAAACCTGTGGAAATCCACAATATTCTCTAAGTTTCTTGGACTCAGAAAATTGTCAGAAAATCATTAGTTTTGGCAAGTATTTCTTGTACAATTTTCTGGGGCACATTTCTAGAATTTCATGATGTTTTTCTGGGGACAGAAAACTCTCTAAAAACCATAGGTTTTTTAGCAGTTTTCTGTCCCCAGAAAATCTTCAGGAAACATGGCAGATTCTGAAGATTTTCTGAAAGATTTTCTGACTCAGAAAATTGTTGTTTGCCTCCAGTGTTGCAAGTTATGGTTGCATACAACGTGGGCGGTCCATACGTCGATGGTAGTGCAAGCGTGTCAGCTATTTGTTCAGACACCCATTTCCGTGAACTGAGAAAGGACGAAGTTAAATATATATTGTTTTGATCTTGGATGTTTCCTCCCATGAGAGTGGAATCCTCCTCCTGCAGCTTTCTTTGGTTAGATGCGATGTAATTGAGTCGACACTCTAAATTGCACGTAAACATGTCCACAGCATATTCAGCCATTAATCTCCTGAAGAGTTGAAATCGTTGTTCACGAAGCAGTCTTGCCTGATAATACCATAGTTGAGTTGTAGGTGAGTCAACATTGTTGTGTTGATAGTGAACAATTCAGCACTTATTTAGACCACAGGACACTAGCACAGCACTGGGAACAGTGGATAGGTACTCAGTTTATTGAGAAGTAAAGAATATTAGAAGCTAGACTTATCTTAGTCTCTTTGTTCAGGAGTTTTAGGATAACTACTGTATATTTACCTAGACTTATCTTAGTCTACAGGTTATAATGTCAAGACAATTGTCGTATAGCAATTGATGAATCTCGTACCTCTTCGTTCAGGAGTTTTAGGATAACTACTGAACGAAGGGGTTTAGGTAAGCATCCATATGTGTCCACTGTGGGTGCCGGAGTAAATTTAACACACCCCCTCAATGAGTACGAGTTTACTTGTTGTCATTGCACCCTTCTAATCCCAATAATCCTATGAATTTCCAATGTTTCGGGTGAGCCAATCCTTTTGTGAGTATGTCTGCGGGCATGTCGGCAGTAGGGAGGTATTCGAAGACGACATCGGCTGCTTCCACACGTTCTCAAATAAAGTGATGTTTTATATCGATGTGTTTTGTGCGTGAGTGTGATGATGAATCTTTTGTGAGTGATATAGCTCCAGTATTATCGCATCTTATTTGAGTTGGCTTTTCTTGTGTGAATCCAATCAGACATAGTAGTGTTTGCAGCCATACAGCTTCCTTCATTGCCCTGTCTGCTGCAACATACTTGGCTTCGCATGAGGAACTTGCTACTGATAGCTGTTTCTTGGAGTTCCACAAGATCGCTCCACTGCCCAGTGAGAAAACATATCCAGATACGGATCACTGGTCATCTATGTTAGATGCCCAGTCTGCATCCGTATATCTGGTGAGGTTTATTTCGTTTATCCCCCCTAGTGTGAGTTTCATCTCTTTTGTGGTGTTCAAGTATTGCAGTACTCTGAGAGCTGCTGTCCAATGTGGCATCCCAGGGTTCTCTAGGAACTGGCTCAGTCTATGGATGGCAAACGCAATGTTGGGACGAGTCGCAACTGATGTGTACATCAGAGAACCTACAATGGATCTGTACGGTATGTTTGTCATTTTTTCTTTCTGTTCGTTCGTCACCGGGCACATGTTCTTCGAGGGTATGACATTTTGATCCAGTGGTGTAGAAACTCTGAAAGCCTTCTCCATGTCGAATCGTCTCGTGATCTCTTCAATGTAGGCCATTTGGTAGAGTGACACGGTCCTCTTCTCACGATCCCGTTCCACATGCAGGCCTAAGAGCCATTTTACAGGTCCAAGGTCTTGGAGTTCGAAGTATCTTCGCAGTCCTTCTTTCACCTCTAGCATTGTGGTAGTCGAGCTAGCGGCGATTAACATGTCATCTACGTGTATCGCAGCAATACACCTTTTGTTGTTCAATTCGCGCACATATATGCTGTGCTCTGCTGAGACACGTTTCCAATTCTTGGCAGTCATGCTCTCGTGTAGCTTTTTGTACCATTGCCTGCCCGCCTGCTTCAAGCCATAAATGCTCTTGTCCAACTTGAAAATCCAATCTTCCTTTCCGGCTTCTTTCATCCCTTCAGGTTGGCGCATATAGATTTCTTCATCCAGGTCTCCATGGAGAAAGGCCGTCTTAATGTCTAATTGGTCAATTTCCCATCCATTGGTGGCTCCAATGTGTAGGATGGTTCGCATGGACTCCAATCGGGCTACTGATGCAAAGGTATCCTGGTAGTCCACTCCAGCAACCTGTGTGAACCCCTTCGCTACCACGTGTACCTTTCGGCACGTAATTACCCCTTTTTCATTCCTTTTTCTAACAAAATGGGGCTTGGACTGCACTATGCGATGGCCAACGGGGACAGCAGATGGTGGTATCAGTGTCCAAACTCTGTGAGCCTTGAGTGAGTCCATCTCTTCCCTGTATCCCTTTTCCCACTCTGCAGAGTCCTCTGCTGCCAATGCTTCCTTCCAGGTCTTGGGATCGGCATCCATGCTGGTTAGAGAGAGTTCGTGATCGTTGTCTAGCAGGGGCATCCAGGTCTCTTCTGGTGTGTCCCCACTCTCCTCAACAGCATCCCTTTTTGTTTTCTTCTCAAGCTGTTTTTGGTTGGCGGCCGCTCTTGATTCTTGAATGGCGAGTTCCAGGCGTGACACACACTCCATGCCTCTCATGGCAGCTCCTCTGGCGGTGGGTATCCACTCCCGGACCGGCCTTGATATCAGTACGTGTGCCTCCTTTTGTTTAATCCCGTGTTCTCCATTGTCCCATTTAGTGACATCGGCTTCATCTTGATGAACAGGTTTTCCATCCGTTGTCAGCTGTTGGTCATCACTGGCCATTCTGGATGGGTGTTCTTCCACCCCTCTGTTCCTTTCATCTTCACCGGCCTCATCTTGCGACTCAATGAAGACCACGTCTCTGGATACCACCACGCGTCCTGTTGACGGTTCATAGCATCTATAGGCTTTTGAGTTCGGTGAGTAGCCTACCAGGGTGCAGCATCTTGACCTGTTGTATATCTTCGCAGGTTTTTCAGGGATCAGCACATAGGCCTGACAACCTATTTCCCTCATATGCGACACATCCGGCTTGCCGCCAGTCCATGCCTCAAACGGTGTCATCTTGTTCAATGCAATGGTGGGTGTGCGGTTTTTTACGTACGCTGATGTCATCATGAACTCCCCCCACAGTTTTGGAGGTAGATTCGCGTAGGAGCGCATAGCGCATGCTCGGTTCATGATTGTGCAGTGGGTGCATTCAGACACTCCATTCTCGGCTGAAGTGTAGGGTGAGGTGATCTGGTGATTCACACCTATTTCGCATAGGTATTCTTCAAATTTTGCCGTGGTGAATTCCCCTCCACCGTCTGTGCAGAAGCATCTTACGGATTTATCGCATTCAGCTTCCACCAGTCCTCTCCACCCCTTAAAAGCCTTTACGGCATCGCTTTTCCTTTTTAGGAGGTAGACCCATGTATATCACGTGTGGTCATCTACGAAGTTGAGGACATACTTTGCGCCTCCAGCAGATACCATCTCTTCAGGCCCTGTGAGATCTGAGTACACTATTCCTAGTGGTACTTTTGACCTCTCTCTGGTCCTCTCTTTCGGTACTGGCTTTTTAGACTGTTTAGCAAGGATACAGTGTCGGCATACTGGCGGTGTCTTAGAGGTGTCACTGTGCATACCTGTCACCAGAGTATTTTTGGTCATGTTGATGATCGAATCATAGTTCGTGTGTCCCAAACGACGGTGCCAGGTTTCCAGCGTTGGTGCCGCTCTCAAAATGTGGGCGTGATCGATATGGGGTTTTTTACCGTTCAGGACATAGAGCCCTTTCTTTTTTCGGCTCCCATTTGCGATCATTTTGTTGTTATTTGATTGAATTCTACATCCTTCAGGATCAAAAGTCGTTTTTAGCCCATCATCTGCGAGGCGGCCAATAGATATCAAGCGTAAGGTCGCCGTTGGTGCATACAGTGCCTCACGTAAAATCAGTGTTTTTCCTTTCCTGCATTTGAGGTGGATCGTCCCACGTCCTATGGCTGGGATGGTAGCACCACTTACACCCCGTATTTCCCTCTTTTCTATCATCTTGAAGTCTGTGAAATCGGAGCACACTGGTGAGCAGTGGCTTGTGGCACCGGAATCTAGAAAGAATGGTGTGTGGTCAATTGCAGCGAACAGTTGTTTGTGTTCTTCGGTTGCTTCATTTGGTTGTATTGACACGTTCTCCGGGTTTTCGAGTGCTACACAGGATAGGTACCCATCGTATGGTCTATCTTTGAATGTTATCGATGTCAGTTCTGTGTCAATTGTGACAGCCGCTGACTCGGATCCACTGTCAGTACCAGCTGGGTTTGCTTTATCTCCACTCCTTCCTTGTTTCTTGAACCACTCAGGGGCCTTTGAAGGATCTCTTTTCCGGCATGCCTCTGTTGTGTGGCCGGTCTTTTTGCAGGTAGTACATCTGGACTTCTGTTTCTTCAAAGTGTTTCCTTTTGAGGCCTTTGCTACTAATACGGCGTCTTCTCGTTTGGCAGAGTCACGTACTTCCCTGGCTTCGGCTTCGATCCGTTCAATGATATCCTTTACTGACAGTTGTACTTTTGAATTTGTCATAAAAGTAATGAGGTCTTTTCGCAACCAGTCATACGGTCCATCACTCAATGCATTGAGGAGTAGTACAGTAAGCCAGTCATCCATGGTGGGTGGTGTGTCGTCGAAGACAGTGGTGAGTGCATCACAAATTTCTGTGATGGTTGTGCTGAATGGGGTATCTGGTGAGAATCGATTTCTTATCCCCAATTGCATGCTCTCGAGTTTCGCAATGATGCCCATGGATTGAGTCTTCTCTTTGAGCCTTTTCCATGCTTTGGCAGCGTTGGTGATTGATTTGAGTTCACATTGGAGTGACGCATCTACAATCCCACCAAGGGCTGCAACTATTTGGTCATTTGCTTCAATCCAGGCTGGTTGGAGCGTGGGATCCATGGGTTTTTTGTAGGTGTTATCAACGTATTTCCAGGCTTTTTGTGCTCGGAGTGCCATTCTCACCTCCCGTGACCATCTGACCCATTCGCCCTCTGTGAGTATCTCTATCTTTGACGGAAACTTGACTGTGAAGTCTTGCGTCATTGTGGTGAGTAGGATTCTTTAGTGCTTGTGAAAATTTCACTGTAGCAGCCTGGGGCCCATAACCTATTAGAAGCTAGACTTATCTTAGTCTCTTGGTTCAGGAGTTTTAGGATGACTACTGTATATTTACCTAGACTTATCTTAGTCTACAGGTTATAATGTCAAGACAATTGTCGTATAGCAATTGATGAATCTCGTACCTCTTCGTTAGTCATAAGAGCACCAAGTGATTCATCATCCTTCTTCCTGATGTTAAGCAAGGCATCGTAGGCATTGAAACAAGTAGCAGGACGTTTTTGGAGATGAACTGATTTGAGTTTGTTCCACATCTGCACTGGATCCTCTGGCAAAGAACTGACACGAACCTGCTGGGATGGTTCCAAGCAGAGCCAAATGTCTCCCCATGCTGCATCTTTACGCTTGTGCCAATCCTTCAATTCTTCAGTCTCTGAAGGCTGTGTCTCCTGACCACTGACAATACCCCACAAGTTCTTTGTCATGAGAAAAGCACGCATATTGCCTGACCAGCTGGAATAATTCTTCTCCCCAAGGTGAGGAAATCTAGGAACATTGGATTCTGCCATGACACCAATTGAGTGGTTGAAAGAAGTATGTGTTAGACAAGAATCAATGAATGGATTGTCCAAATTTCAGATGGAATAGTGAGGGAGAAGAGTGTATAATCAGGTGGCCAAGTTCGGAACACCGATGACCAGTAGGAGTCAGGATGTGAAAGGATGTGTGAGTGTGTGCAATGTAAAGAGCAATGTGTAGGAGTGTGGTGAAAGAATTGGCTGCTGAAACAGAGTGGCTGATTCGATTGCTCCAAGAATATAAGCACCCGAAAGGCGGGAATGAGCTGAATATGTGACAAAAATCCGCTCAATCGTAGTCCTGGTGTATAACACACAGGAGACAAGATCTGTGCAGCAATGGAGGAATGGAGGAGGGATTAAAGAATGAGCTCTAGCAGACCAACCACGGGACCGATTCCTTCAAATTTGAGGCTCCAAGCTCACAACACAATCCTAAATAGGCATCCAAAAGAATTTCGATGATAGCAGGCCCACAGAAAGTGTAATAATTGAAATACGAGGCAGGGAAAGGTGGATGGAGATTGGAAGAATGGATAAAAGTAGTCACAGAGAACTACAGTGAACTGAGGAGGGTCTGAGCCATGCTGGGAGGGTGGATGAGACATCTCAGTTGCTACCAAGACGTCTAAAAGGCCTGAGACAAAAGAGATTCTGAGGTCAAAGGTGATTTTGAGGTCCAAAAGCGAAAATTGACACTAGAGAGAGGCAGGAAAGGATGGATAAGGCAGCTCAAAGCCCGGGGCCCATAACCTGTTGAAAGTGGACAATTCAGAACCTATTTAGACCACAGAACACTAGCACAGCACTGGGAACAGTGGATGGGTACTCAATTAGAGAGTCACCCCTACGCTTTAGGGCGCTTAATAAGCACCCAAAGCGGAGTTAAAATACATCCAAGAAAAGAAATGACAATATTCAAGCAACTATACAAGCTAGAGTGATGGGACAACCACCAAATTCAACAAAGAATGCCCACACATCTGCTGCAGATGATGATTTGAGAGATGCCCAGGTGTTACAACTGGGGGATAGAGAGAGGTGAGAGACTCAAGCTCTGGAGGGAGTGTGACTGAACTCCGGCGTGCAGGAGCAAGATAGATTGAGGGTGGTGAAGTGATTTCTGGTTCAGGTGTTGCAAATGCAAATGGTGGTGCAGGGGTTATAAAAGTTAAGGAAGCAGGGCGATGCATGGGAAAGCACATGACAATGATAGCAGATTGTGTCTGGTGTGGATGATGTGTGCAATGATGAAAATGCAAATCGGAGTTTGAAACAAAAATATACAGTTGGCGGAGAAAATAAAAGAACAGAAAAGAAAAATAAATGCTAGACTAAACCAAGCATGTCTCTACTGCTGCCCATCTTTGCCTTAGGCAAGGATTTAGTTAAAACATCTGCAGGCACCTCAGCAGTAGGACAACGCACTAATTTGATCTGCCCAGTGTCAACAACATCTCTCAACCAATAATAGCATAGGTCAAGATGTTGATTCCTTCCATGGTGTTCAGGGTTCTTTGCAACAGCGACAGCTGACTGGTTATCAATATGTAGAGTTGATCCACCACTCTGAGTGTATCCTAACTCTGCAAAGAGATTTCTCAACCATCATATTTCTTGACCAGCAGACACTGCTGCCACATACTCTGCCTCAGTAGTAGACAGTGTTACCATAGTCTGCAATTTGCTACTCCAGCTGATAGCACCTGTGCCCATTTTTACCACAAAGGCATCAGTTGAATGACCAGAGCTCTTATCTCCACCATGGTCTGCATCAGGGTAAGTCAAGAAAAGCTCTGATGCAGATGTAGGAGAATAAGTAAGCTTGTAGTCTATGGTGGCCTTAAGATAGTGCAACAGATGCTTGACTGCATTCCAGTGTGCCCTGCCAGGATTATGATTGAATCTGGCTAATACTCCAACTGTGTAAGCAATGTCTGGTCGAGTAGAAATGGCCAAGTACATAAGAGGGCCAACAGCATGGATGTAAGGCACAGATTTCATAAAATCCTTTTCTTCCACAGTAGAAGGGGACTGTTCTGCAGTGAGTTTTACACCAGGATCCATAGGAGTTCCAACTGGTGAGCAGTCAGTCATGCCATAGCAACACATCTAAAGTGTATTGGTTCTGGGAGAGGCTCAGAGTACGCTTTGCTCTGTCATGCTCAATGCCAACTCCTAATAGGAAATTGACAGGGCCAAGATCATGCAGCTTGAAATGCTTCTTTAACTCATCCTTGACATGTTGGATGGCAGACTTTGACTTGGAGACAATTGTCATGTCATCAACAAACGCAGGGATGATAACCTTGGCACCCTCTTTCTGGTATACCCAAATACTATGGTCACAGCGTACTTTGGCAAAACCCATTTCTTGCAGCACAGCATCAAGCTTCTTGTGCCAAATCCTTGGTGACTGGCGAAGTCCATAGATGCCTTTGAGCAGACATAAGAAGTCATCATAGGAGCCCTGGTGGAAACCCTCAGGCTGTTCCATGTATACTTCTTCTTCCAATTCTCCATTTAGAAAGGCATTGGAAATGTCAATGCTCTCTAACTCAAGATCCTCCAGTGCAGCCAAGGCAAGAATAGCTTGCAGGGCAGCCCATTTGGCAGTTGGTGCAAATGTGTCTTTGAAATCGAATTCAGGATGAGGTGAATAGCCTTTGGCTACCACTCTGCCTTTGTAACAATTAATGGAACCATCCTTGTTCTGCTTGATCACAAACACCCAACGACTACCAATGGCCTTGCATCCTGGAGGTAGTTTGGCAAGCTGCCAAGTACCATTGTCTACTAGAGCTTTGATTTCATCATAAGCAGATTTATACCAGTGTTCCACAACAGGACGTGCTATAGCTTCTGCAAATGTCTTTGGATCATCACTGTGTGTACTTGCCTTGAATACATACTCAAAGGCTTCACACATGGTCAAGCATGCATACTCAACAGAAGTAGTGTGCAGTGATTCTTCACTAGAAGCAGACTCAGGTTGATTGTCTGATTCAGCAGACTCTTGGCCTTCCTCATCACTGGACTCAAGTACAGGGGTGGGCTCCCTATACATTTGCTGCTGCTGAGTTGGAAGAGTCCACCATGGTTCAGGAGGATTACGCTGTGTGAGAGGATATCTGCACAAAGGAGCCTCTGGAGTAGGAGATGGTGCTGAGGAGGATGATGATGATGATGATGAAGGGGATGGAGGAGATTGAGGTGGAGGTGAAGGAGATGGTTGGACATGTACATCTGCTGGCTCTTCTCCCACCTGTTCAGGCAAATGTCCCACCACATCAGGGGCATCTCCCACCGGATGGTATCCACCTCCATAGCCTGAATCATTAGTCTCCACTACAGTTGGTTCAGAGGACTTGTGCATGGGAAGGGACTTGGATTTAGTAAGGCCAGGGAAATACCGTTCATCAAACTCAGCTCTATTGCTAATGACAATCTTTTGAGTGACTGGATTATAGAATTTCCATCCTTTATACTCTGCAGGATACCCAATGAAGACACATTTCTCTGTGTGGGGACTAAGTCCTTTCCTCTTATCTTTTTGCACATGCACATAGGCAGTGCATCCAAACACATGTAGATGAGACACATCTGGTTTCTTCCCATACAAAGCAGTGTAAGGCAGCTTGCCATCAAGTGCAGAGGTAGGAGATCTATTATGCACATGGACCAGGGCAGGAATTACATAGCACCAGAATGAAGGAGGAAGCCCAGATTCTGCCAACATTGAAGTGGAACTCTCTTCCATTGTGTGATCAAACCACTCAGAAACACCATTCTGATGAGCTTCATTTCTGACAGTGTGCTGCCTTGCTATCCCACAAGCTGCCAAGAAAGAATCAAATTCCCTAGATATGTATTCCCCACCCTTGTCATCCCACATAATTTTTATTTTATGGCCTGTCAAGTTCTCAAGTACTGCTTTGAAAGTCTTGAATGCCTCAAAGGTGTCAGACTTCTTTCTAATCAGGCAGACAACTCTGAACCTAGTGGCATCATCAATAAATGTCAGCCAGTATCTGTAGCCCTCTCTGGTGGCCACTGGCATTGGTCCATGCAGGTCAGTGTGGATAAGTTCTAAGGGAACTTTGGAGCGTGATGTAGCCACTTTATTCACCACCCTGTGCTGCTTACCTGCAAGACATGGCTCACAGATGGGGTCAGGTGATGCATGAGACTTGACAGTTAAGCCAGAAGTCAGATTACCAGAGATGAGACGCTTCACATCTCTAAGATTCAGATGAGCAAACCGACGATGCCAAAGGTTAATGTCCAAAGGACAAGTGCTAATGAGACCAGCAAACTCCTCTGCTGTGGGCTCTGTCACACCATCAAGGGATGCAATATTGTGCTGGTTCACAGTAGCAGTGAAGAGAAGGCTGCCCTTACAACAAAAATGCATCTTGTCTCTAACAATTGAAACATGATAGCCTTTATTTTTGGTAAGGTACAGTACTGAGAGGAGGTTATTTTTTAGACTAGGAACATGCAAGACATTGTGAAATTCAAGAAGATGATTGGGTATCTCTTTAGCTTTTGATCTGAACCTCACAGACCCAATCCCATCAGAATATATAACTTGGTTGTTGGCTAACCTGATGGGGACTTTGTGAGCTGTGTAGGTGACAAACCAGTGACGATGAGAGGTCATGTGTGAAGAGGCACCTGTATCAGGCGTCCAGTCAGTTCTAGCCTCATTAGACATAGAGGTAAGACTGTTCATATCACTTGCATTTCCAGCAAACTCTACACTGTCTGCTGTCTCCTCTGTTTGATTAGCCTGGAAAAGCTTCTTCTTCTTCTTCTCCTTCTTACGCTTTTGATCTGCCTGCACTTCTTCTCTAGCAGTCCTCTTGGCATCCCTAAACTTAAAACAAGTTTCAAGAGAATGACCAGGACGATCACAGAATGTGCAAGGACCAGAAGCAGATGACTTGGAGGCCTGTGCAGCATTAGCAGAGACCATAGCCATTGAGCCATCTGTAGAACGATGAGGACGAGTCTGCTCTTCATTGAAAAATGCCTCTTTGACAGTGACATAATCAAACTGAGGCAACAGCATGAGTGAGGAGACAAAAGCCCCATATGGTTCTGGAAGGGCTCTAATCAAGGCCATTGATGCCAATTCTCCATCAAGATCCTCCATGGTAAATACTTGTGGACACAGTTCTTGCACTTGTTGAACAGCCTCATCAATGCGAGTCATAAGAGCACCAAGTGATTCATCAACATTCTTCCTGATGTTAAGCAAGGCATCATAGGCATTGAAACAAATACTAGGTAACAGTTTTTTGGAGATAACTCATTTAGATTGTTCCACAGCAGCACTGCATCCTCTGCCAAAGAACTCCGACATGAAACTCCTTAGATGCTTTTAAGCAGAGACAAAAGTCTCACCCTGATGAACCCTAACGCATGTGCCATTATCCTTCAATTCTTCAGTCTCCATGAAGGCTTGCATGTCTCCCACTAACTGACAATACACCACAAGTTCTCTGCCAACGAGAAAAGCAATGCAAGGAAGCCAATTGGACAAGAGGTGCAAATATCCCTTGGATAATCGAATCAGCCATGAGGTGAATAGCCATTGGATAAACACTCAGCCATTGTAACAATTAATGGAACCATCCTTGGTTCAGAAAACTTGATCACAAACACCCTATGGGTGAACGACTATCCAATGGATAAACATTGCATCCAGCAGGTAGTTCCTGGCAAAAACTAAAGAAAAATGTTGGATTATCCATTGGCTACTAGAGCTTTGAAAAATCTCATCAAAATCGCAGATATTATACCAATGTTCCATCAGGACCTGCTATAGCTACTATGCAAATGTCTTTGGATAATCACTGTGTGTACTTCCCTGTTGAAAACATCAATCAAAAGCTTCACACATGGTCAAGCATGCATACTCAACAGAAGTAGTGTGCAGTGATTAATCAATAGAAGCAAACTCAGGTTCATTGTCTCACATTTCAGCAGACACTTCCCATGCCTCAGAAATGTGACTCAAGTACAGGCAAGGACTCCCTATACAATTTGCTGCGGCACAGTTGGAAGAGTCCACAATGGTTCAGGAAGATTACGCTGTGGGACAGAAAACTCTCCAAAAACCAGAGCCTCTGGAGCAGTTTTCTGTCCCCAGAAAATCCTCAGGAAACATGGAAGATGATGAAGATTTGATGAAAGATTTTCGGACGCAGAAAATTGAGGTTTGCCTCCAGTGTGACCAGGATGATCACAGGATGGACAAGGACATCAGCAGGCACATGACTCCCAGGCCTGTGCAGGCATAAGCACACACCACAGCCATTGAGCCATCTGCACAACGGATGAGTATGAGTCCACTCTCCATAGCCTGAAAAATTAGCCTCCACAACAGTGACATAGTTCAAACTGAGGAAATGTGCATGGAAACTGTGAACTCAGAACTAGTAAGGCCAGGGAAAGGTACACGTTAATCAAACTCAGCTCTGTAGCCAATGACAATCGTTCAAGTGACTGGATATATACCAAAGACCATCCTTTATACTCTGCAGGATACCCAATGAAGACACATCTACTCCGGTGTGGCAAATAACACCATTACTCTGCAGTAACAATGCAATTCAAAGCACATGCAGCATAGGCTACTAGTCTGCATCAAGAAAACACATGAAACTATGAGGGAGAGCGTACAGGGTTCCAATGCTTTCTTCCCATATGCAATAGCAGGGGAAAGCAGACTTGGACCACAAAGCGCAGAGGTAGCAGATCAATTGAATGCACATGGACAACGGAAGGAATAAAAGCATAGCCAAGAAACAAGGAGCGAAGGGACAAGATTCTAACAACATGCAAGTTAAAACTAACTTCCAGAGTGTGATAAAGTCAACACTAACACAAACCAGTTAGCCAGGCAAAGGCCCTACAAGCAACAGTGCCCAGATAAGATACAGTGTGCTAGCCTTGCTGGATCACACAAGCTAGTAATCAAGCCAAGGCCCTACAAGAAACAGAACTTCACTAGATAGAAAGTGTACTACACCCCAACACTAGTCATCCCACATAATTTTAACTTTATGGCCCGACAAGTTCAACAAAGGACTGAATTGAATAGTAGTCGTGAATGTTACCAACACAAGCTATCAGACTTAACTTTGGCCCTAATCAAGCAGACAAAGCTTCAATGAACCTAGAAGGCATCATACCCAACAAAAGCCAGCCAGTATCTGTAGCCCTCTCTGGTGGCCACTGGCATTGGTCCAAGCAACAAAGTGTGGACAAGTTCTAAGGGAACTTTGGAAAGTGATGTAGCCACCTTATTCACAACCCAGTACTCCTTAACTGCAAGACATGCCTCACAAACGGGGACAGGAGATCCATGAGACTTGAAAGTTAAGCCAAAAGTCAGATGACCAGAGATGAGACGCTTCACACCTCCAAGAGTCAGATGAGCAAACCGAAAGAGGCTCCTAAAGAGTTAATGTCAGCAAAGGACAAGTGCTAATCAGACCAGCAAACTCATCTGATAGAAGACTCAGGCTACAGCCATCAAGTGGGGTATGAAATAGTGCTGGGTCACAGTAGCAGTGAAGACAAGGCTACCCTTACAACAAAAATACATATAGTCTCTAACAACTGAAACACCATAGACTTTACTTTAGGTAAGGTCTAACAATACTGAAAGGAAGCTAGCTGGAAGGTACTAGGAACATGCAAGACATGGTTAGAATATTCAAGAAGATGATTGGGTATCTCTACAGCTATTAATATGAACCTAACTATTGACCAAAGACCATCAGAATGATATAACTAAATTACTGACTAACATGAAGGGAACTATGATGAGCTGTGTAAATGACAAACCAGTGACAATGCGAGGCTCAGATGTGAAGAGGCACCTGTAGTCATGGCATAAAGTCAGTTCTAGCCTAATTAATCAAGAGGTAAGACAAATAAGAAGTCACCTGCATGTCCAGCAAACTCTACACTGATCCTGCTGACCAATCAGTTGGATTAGCCTGGAAAAGCTGCTGAGTCTACTAATAATGCTAATGCTATTGATCAGTACCTGCACTTCGAAGCTAACAGTTACTGACTTGGCATCACTAAACTTAAAACAGAGACCCAAGAGAATGACCAGGACGATCACAGAATAGTGCAAGGACCAGAAGCAGATGACTTGAAGGAATGAGAAACATAAGCAGAGAACCACAGCCATCAGAAACATCTGTAGAACCCGACGAGGAAGAGTCTGCTCTTCATTGACTAAAATGCACATTTGACAGGGATCCATAATCAAACTGAGGCAACAGCATGAGTGAGGAGACAAAAGCCCCATACGGTTCTGGAAGGGCTCTAATCAAGGCCATTGATGCCAATTCTCCATCAAGATCCTCCATGGTAAATACAGGTGGACACAGTTCTTTCACTCGTTGAACAGCCTCATCAACACGAGTCATAAGAGCACCAAGTGATTCATCATCCTTCTTCCTGATGTTAAGCAAAGCATCGTAGGCATTGAAACAAGTAGCAGGACATTTTTGGAGATGAACTGATTTGAGTTTGTTCCACATCTGCACTGGATCCTCTGGCAAAGAACTGACACGAACCTGCTGGGATGGTTCCAAGCAGAGCCAAATGTCTCCCCATGCTGCATCTTTACGCTTGCGCCAATCCTTCAACTCTTCAGTCTCTGAAGGCTGTGTCTCCTGACCACTGACAATACCCCACAAGTTCTTTGTCATGAGAAAAGCACGCATATTGCCTGACCAGCTGGAATAATTCTTCTCCCCAAGGTGAGGAAATCTAGGAACATTGGATTCTGCCATGACACCAATTGAGTGGTTGAAAGAAGTAGATGTTAGACAAGAATCAATGAATAGATTGTCCAAATTTCAGATGGAATAGTGAGGGAGAAGAGTGTATAATCAGGTGGCCAAGTTCAGAACACCAATGACCAGTAGGAGTCAGGATGTGAAAGGATGTGTGAGTGTGTGAAATGTCAAGAGCAATGTGTAGGAGTGTGGTGAAAGAATTGGCCACTGAAAACAGAATGGCTGATTCGATCGCTCCAAAAATATAAGCACCCGAAGAGGCGGAAATGAGCTGAATACATGTGAAAAAATCCGCTCGAAGCGTAGTCCTGGTGTATAACACACAGGAGACAAAATCTGTGCAACAATGGAGGAATGGAGGAGGGATTAAAGAATGAGCTCCAGCAGACCAACCACGAGACCGATTCCTTCAAATTTGAGGCTCCAAGCTCACAACACAATCCTAAATAGGCACCCAAAAGAATTTCGATGATAGCAGGCCCACAGAAAGTGTAATAATTGAAATACGAGGCAGGGAAAGGTGGATGGAGATTGGAAGAATGGATAAAAGTAGTCACAGAGAACTACAGTGAACTGAGGAGGGTCTGAGCCATGCTGGGAGGGTGGATGAGACATCTCAGTTGCTACCAAGACGTCTAAAAGGCCTGAGACAAAAGAGATTCTGATTTTGAGGTCCAAAAGCGAAAAATTGACACTACAGAGAGGCAGGAAAGAATGGATAAGGCAGCTCAAAGCCCGGGGGCCCATAACCTGTTGAAAGTGGACAATTCAGAACCTATTTAGACCACAGAACACTAGCACAGCACTGGGAACAGTGGATGGGTACTCAATTAGAAGAGTCACCCCTACGCTTTAGGGCGCTTAATAAGCACCCAAAGCGGAGTTAAAATACATCCAAGAAAAGAAACGACAACATTCAAGCAACTATACAAGCTAGAGTGATGGGACAACCACCAAATTCAACAAAGAATGCCCACACATCTGCTGCAGATGATGATTTGAGAGATGCCTGTGTCTTTTGTGGGTGTTGGAGCGGTCCTCTGGGTTGATGAGGCGATGCAAAGTTAGGAGGTAACACTGGCATTCCAAAAACGGATGCAGGTGTGTGAACAATCTGTGATGTAATGACAACATGCTGGATGGATACAGCAGATGTGAGATGTTGTCTAGGGGGTGGGGTTTGGAGCCTGTACTCTGAGTGGATGCTGCCTTCAGGGGATCCATGGTCCTCAAAGAAGACATCCATTCCATGTGCATCATGGTCATCCTGATTGCGGACAAGTTGATCTTCACGCTGATGCCTGCATCGCAGCTGCAAGTCATCAGCCTCCATCAGGGGTTCACCACGGCCAGCACCACAACCACAAACAGCTCTGTGACCACAAACACCGCGGCCATGAGTATCAAGAGGGGCTGGAATGTCTGCAGGTGCAGGAAAATTGGGGGGTGCTGGAAGGTCTGTGGGAAAATTGGGAGATGCTGGAAGGTCTGCAGGAAAATTGGGAGGGGCTGGTGGAGGGGATGGAAGATTGGGTATATGTGGAGGGGTTAACGGATCCTGCCTGCCACCTCAATGGCCATGGGGTTGTCTACGTGCCACAGTACCCCCATGAGCAGGACATATGTTTCCATCTTGGTCTTCGTTTTCAAGACACAATATTGTGAGATTGAGTGCTAGAAGAATATAAGCTTCTGTTGTTTAACAAACAACTGAAGCTGTAGTTATTTACCTATAAGAATATAACTACGACAATGTAAGTAAACACGTTACTATACGAGAATGGAATTGAATGTACACTTCGGTTGTTTAACAAACAACTGAAGCTATTGTCTGTATGTATGGGGTTTTTATAAGAGTTCGTGATTATGACGAGAGGAGACAGGTACAGGTACTACATGCATTTACACTTAGACTTGAACTCAATTCTAGACTTAAACTTAACCTCTAAGGCCTTGAAAGCTTGGCACGGACTTATCGGCTTGAATTCCAACACTCCCCCTCAAGCCGAGTGTAGTCCTAGCAGGGCTGCAAATTTTTCGATCTTGATGCGAGGTAATGCCTTTGTCATAATGTCCGCTATCATTTCGTCGGTAGGGCAGTATATGACATTGATTATGCCATTCTCCACGACTTTGCAAATAAAATGATACTGTAGATTGATGTGTTTCATCCAAGTGTGAAACTGTCCATTCTGCGTGAGTGCTATCGCCGATTGGTTGTCGCTGAATAGAGTAGTGGGTTGAGTGAGTGGGTGAGTGAGTTCGGAAAGGAACGTTCTCATCCATACAATCTCTTTCATTGTGTGAGTGATAGCGATGTATTCCGCCTTAGTTGTTGAGAGCGCGATGATCGGCTGCTTCTTCAAGCTCCAGGACATGGCACTGCCGTCAATGAGCAATGCGTAACCCATGATAGAGTGTCTATGATCCTGCGAAGCATGATCTGCATCTGGGAATGGTTTCAGACTGTTCTTCTCACTGCCTATGACCAATTCGAGAACCTGAGTCCCTTTGAGGTACCTCAGGACTCTTTTTGCAGCTTCCCAGTGAATTTTACTGGGGTTGTGCATGACTGAGGGTTGAGGTCACAAATGCAATATCTGGGTGTGTGGAAAGCATGGCGTACATGATTGAGCTGATTGCTTTGCAGTACGGTATCGCAGACATTTCGTTCGTCTCGTGCGGTGTAGTTGGGCTCTGACTGGTTGACAGCATAAGTCCTGGTTCCATGGGTGTCATTACGTGTTTAGCTTCGACCAGTCTGAAACATTTGACAATGGTGTCAATATACACTTTCTGGGATAGGGAAATGGTATGTAACTGTCGATTTCATTTGACTTCTATCCCTAGGAGCCAATGAATCTCTCCCATGTCTGTGAGTTTGAATTTGGATCTAAGCTTGCTCTTTGCCTGTTTGATGGTGGTTGTGGAGTTTGAAGTTATGGTAAGATCGTCCACTGCTACTACAACAATAACAAACTGATTTTTGGTTTGTTTGACAAACACACAGTGCTCGCTATCACAGTGTGTGTAGTGTAGCTTGGAGAAGGTCGTACATATGCAATCGTACCATTGTTGCCCAGACTAATGGAGACCGTATAGTGCTTTCTTCAACAGACACACTTGGTTTTCGTGTCTGGGTGCGGTGAAGCCTGGGGGTTGAGCCATGAATACTTCTTCATCAAGATCAGTGTTAAGGTATGCATCTTTTTATGTCAACCTGGTGAACCTCCCAATCTTTCCATGCAGCTAGTGCTAGAACAATTCTGTTGGTGGTAAGTTTAGCTACCAGGGCGAACGTGTCGTGGAAGTCCAGACTGTGAGTTTGTGTAAACCCCTGTGCGACAAGCCTGGCTTTGTATCTTACAATTTTGCCAGTGGCGTCACGTTTGCACTTGAAGGTCCATCTACTTTCGATGATGTCGGCGGTAGGTGGGTGATCTACAAGTACCCATGTCGTGTTGTTGGCGAGGGCCTCAAGTTGGTCCTTCATGGCCGTGTGCCAGTGGGATCCCTCAGTGCCGGTCAGGGCTTCTCTCTCATTCCTCGGCTAATCATCTGTGATTGTGTCTGCCGTTGTCATTGCGTACTCAACGCTGGCAGTGGTTGTGAGTTCCCAGTTCCATTCATCATCTCCATCTTTGATCGTTGCCGTCATTGCTCCTTTGGGTTCAGTTGTGGTAGTGATGTTCGGGATTGGTACCCCTTTTGGCAGTGCAGGTTTGCGAGTCCAGTTGGTGTTCCCTTGCCGCTTTGGACTTGTTGGATGTAGGACGATGGTTTTCAAAGTCGTTGTCCACGTCCTTCGATTGGTGGAGGGTTTTCGAAACTGTGCAGGGGGTCGATGGTCGGTGGAGTGACGATAGTTGGGGAAGGGTTTTCGGGTGGTTTGTTTGGTGAGCTGGGAGCTGAGCGATCAACATCCTCCCACTCCCCCTCAATCGTTGGGCTCCTGGGTGTTAGGATGTAGTCTTGGTTGAAATGTACATTACATTCAACACTCAGAGTTCCCTGGGTCAGCCAGTATATGCGGGATGCTTTGCTTTCCATGTCAAAGCCCAGCCATCTCCCTTCCTTTGCTCTGCTTTTGAATTTCAACCCCTTGGGATCATGCACCCAAGCTTTCGTGCCCCATTCGTGCAGATCCGAGAGGTTTGGTTTGTTTTCAGTGAGGGCTTTGAGCGGTGTCATGCCTTCAAGGGCTTTGGTCAAGGTTCCGTTTTTTAGCCAAACAGCGTGTAGTATTGCCTCACCCCAGAGGGTTTTTGGAAGGTCACTGGCATGGAAGAATGCTCAAGTGCATTTGAGTAGTGTTTGGTTCAGTCATTCCATGACCCTGTTTTGTTCTGGTGTATCATGAGTCGTGAGGCGGTGTATTGTTCCCTGTGCTGTAAGGTGAGCAATGAACAGTCCACTGAGGAATTCACCTCCCTGGTCTGTCCGAAATGCCTTGATGGTTGTGTCATGCTGTGTTCTCAGCCAGGCTTTGAATTGGCGGTATGGTTCGAAGGTATCACTCTTGTGGGTGAGTAGACAAAGTTTGGTGTAGTGGGTTTTGTCGTCTGTAAAGCTGGCAAAGTAAGCCTTTCCCCCTTTCGTTTTTATTGGTGCTGGTCCCCACAGATCAGAGTGGATTTCACTGCCAATCTTGTTCGCTCTTTCATTGCTTCATTCTTTCGGGACCGGTTTTCATGTTGATTTTGCATATATGCAAGATTCACATGATTCAATTCTGGACGACATGTCCAGTGCTACCCCTGTCACGAGTCCGTTTGTTATGAGGTGTTTGGCAGCTTCAGGTGCTATGTGCCCCATACGGCGGTGCAGTTCCATGGCTGTTAGCTTTTTGATTGCTGTGTAGGCATTGTCTGGTATCGTCTTCCCTCTTTCAACACAATAGAGGCTGTCCTGAATTGGAATTTGTCCAATGATTTTCACATGTTTGTCTTTTATGGTGCAGGTTCCCCCTCCAAGAATGGTGGTGAAGCCAAGCCACCATCATCGATTTGACCAACGGATATGAGGGTGCAGGCGATGTCAGGTGAGTACAGGACATTTTTGAGGGTTATCAATGTGGTTGACTTTCCATTCGGTACTTCTATTCTCATGTCGCCACATCCTATGGCTTGGAACACATTTTTGTTTGCGGCATTTATAGGTTTTGGGGCAATCTGGACAAAGTTAGTCAGGTGTTCCCTGTGGGGGGTCATGTGCCTTGTTGCGCTGGAATTGTAGAGTTCCGTTGTTGGGTTGGATGGTGCCTTTGTGTCTGAGGCGAGTGCAGTGAGATCTACAGAGGTAAACACGTTGGTGCTCTCGTTTTTGGTGTTTGTGCTCATGGTTGTGCTTGTAGCATCAGGTTCGGTGTTGGATTCACATTCAGTCAACCAGACCAGGTGGAGGTTGGTTTCGTCATCGCTGCTGTCCATGAGGTCGGTAAGGGCTGGTATGTCTTCGTTGTTGTGGTCTGACATCGGGAGGGGTTCAATTGGGAAGTCTTTGAACAGGTCATCAATGATGGCCATCCATGCACTGTCTTTGGTGGCTGTGGTGTTCACTGAGTTGTTCCCTTTTTTGTTCTTTCCACTTTTGCCCTTTTTTGAGTGTGGGCCTTGGCCTTCTTTGCTGCCACCCTTTGCCCAACAGTCTGCTTTGTAATGGCCCTTTTTGCCGCAGTTGTGGCATTCACCGTCCTTCTTTGTGATGGTTCTGGACCGCCCACTGTTGGCATAGAATGATTCATCCTTCGGGAGTGATTTCTTAGTACATTCTGTTTGTACTTTACGTGATTTGTATCTCTTGGTGGCTGCACTGATCATTTGTTTGGCCATGAGCGGTTTCCCTAGGATGTGGGTGGATGAGGATAGGTTGAAGACATAGTCAAAGTACATTGGGGGTAGTGACCCGAGGATGATGGTGGCATAATCCTCAGCATCCGGGGTGGCACCCATTCCGATCAGGCATTCATGGGATAAGGCCAGGGATTTGAGGTGGACACGTATGTCGTCACCTTCGCTCAAGATTTCCATCATCCTGCGGCGTATGTCTACTGAAACCATCCTTGTCTTTCCTTTGTATTCGTTGCAGATTATTTTCCACATGGCTGAGATGGATTTACAGTGAAAAATTTTGATGAGTATGGCATCTCTGACAATGTTTCCAAGTTGTGAGCATGCTACGCTTTCACTCTGGTCCCATTTTGTGAGTGCAGTCTTGTGATCGGCTAGTTCAGTGATGGTTGGCATGCTAGTTTTGGGTGGGGTTGGTTGGGTGTTAGTTCTGTCGAGGTGGTTTAGTACTCCCTGTGCTGCCATGGCCCACGTGAGGCGTGTCTTGAACGTTATCCAGTTCTAGCCATCCGAGGTGAGTTTCAGAACCTGGAATAGTGAGTTCATGGCTTCACGGGGTGTGATATCATTGGGGCCCATAACCTGTGAGATTGAGTGCTAGAAGAATATAAGCTTCGGTTGTTTAACAAACAACTGAAGCTGTAGTTATTTACCTAGAAGAATATAACTACGACAATGTAAGTAAACACATTACTCACATATGAGAACGGAATTGAATGTACTCTTCGGTTGTTTAACAAACAACTGAAGCTATTGTCTGTATGTACGGGGTTTTTATAAGAGTTCGTGATTATGACGAGAGGAGACAGGTACAGGTACAGGTACTACATGCATTTAGACTTGGACTTGAAGTCAATTCTAGACTTAAACTTAACCTCTAAGGCCTTGAAAGCTTGGCACGGACTTATCAGCTTGAATTCCAACAAATATTGCATCATCATAAGCAGCGTTCTGTTGATTCTGACGAAGGTGGGACCCATGCGTGGAGGATGCTGCAACAGATATAGAGTAAAATTTTTTTGAGTTCGTGTTATGAAACTTGACTACTCACTGTAGACAAAGAACCAATATTATCCAGTCTTGCTTTTATAACCCAAGGGTGACAAGGGACTGCTAATGCAGTTGTGTTTAAAACCCTACAAAAACAAATGGAACCTAGAAGTGGGTCAATGTTGGCTATAGGAAATACGCAACAACAGCACTTGGTTAGCCTGCAGGCATGGTCGCCGTGATGCAGCAATTAAATGCTTTGACTCATGAAAATCCATGTTCTACGGAGGGAACTGCCTAGTTGAAGGGGTGAACGATGGATACTTAGAGTCTCACAGTATTGGAGTGATGATAGAGGCTCATAGAGCCATGTTTAGACTAGGTCAAATGACCTTCAGATACCGGCTAGAACCGGTGCATATCCGGCTTATCAACCAGCCTACATGCGGATAGCCATTAGCCAATAGGTGGCTCAGCTGAGCTAAAACCAGGCTCAGCTCTCGGCTTAACCGAACCTGCGGCAACACTATCTGCAGTCATCGAAGTCAGTGTGTCCAGTTACAGTTGCACGTTTGGCGTACTATGTATGACCGTATGTACAACATCACATGTGCACGGTTGCAAATACACGTTGTAACGTTGTACTTGTGCGAATTGACGCGCAGTTTGCGAAATGTTTGTATGCAGCTTGACAAGCGCTTGTGCGAATTGACGTGCAGATTGATGTGAATTGATGTGCAGATTGACAAGCGCAATTGCAGATATTTTCAGATTTGCGAAAATAAGATATCTCATATATGGCCGCAGCTCCGACCCGTTCCACGCAGTGGGGGTTTTCACTGGGCTTCAAGACTCGCTCGTTCGCCATCACTCCGCACCGAGAGTATTCCTGACCTATTATTCTTTTATACATAGTTTGTCCCAAACCCCTCCATATGGGAGGGTTTGGAATGACCTAGCTGAGTTACATAATACCATGGATTCAAATGGGTTTACTGCTAAAATAAGTAACTGTGCTCCTGCTACACATGCAGCGATGACTGGGTAGGAATCTATCCTACTAGTAAATTTAAAATTCACCAGAACCGATGTGCGCCGGAGGGCATTCTTCAGTGCAAACGGATGCAAAATTGTGCAACCTTCATTGCGTAACGCCTAAAGGAAATGTAACCAGGCTAGATCGGCGTGTCAAGCTCTCCAAGTAACGTGCACTTCATCCGTCCGAAATCTACATATAGTCAGTTGAGATATGCCTAGAACTTTGAGTCAAAGTTCACCGTTGAGTGCAAGAACTATCCTCTAATTTTGTGTCAAATCCCATCCGATGCGCCAATAAACCAGCTTGAGCGATCATGATACCATTATCGATGCAAAATCTAGGCATGGGTGGTAGGGCGTGCAGCAGAGGGAATTAATTTGCTTACCGTTCATCCGTCGCGAAAACACTGCCACCGCGTTCCCGTGCCATTATCGCCATCATCTCCTGTAGGCGTTCATTACCTTACGATAGACGTGAGGAATCCGTTCTCAACGTTTTATAAAAGAACTCACAACCTACTCCGCCGACTATCAAAACCTCTTTGCTCCCAATATGGGCCATGGCTCTCTCTGTAATCTCAACAAGCATCGCAAAGACAGTTTCTTGGAGAGAAAAACAAAGGTCCGCCGGCGTAAATGTGCCTGGAAAGCCCAACATATGATTGGAAGAATCGTTCAATGCCTTGAAGCGCTTGTCTGTCGTATATGCCTCCGTAGCAGATAGTATCCCAGAAAGCGAAACGTCCATGCCTTTTGTGGCGTATGGAAGGGGGAGGAGTTGCATACCTCTGTGAGTCGTATCAAAAAAATCAAGAGTGGAGAGATATGTGCTCTCACTAACTTCTTTGCCGCTAGCTCAATATTGAATCCAGGGCTAGGATCGTTGCTGAGACCGATAACTCGAGCAAACCTGTCCAGGCAATTTCCAACGGCAATATCAAGAGTCTCTCCGAAAATTCGATATCTTTGACGAGAGTATGCAATGACTTGCGTATTACCACCAGACACATAGAGTACGACTGGGTTTTGTGCACCAGTAACGAGACGTCCCATTTCAATATCTAATGAAAATACATCAGAATCTGGCGAAGCCAGAGGAAACGTCGTGCTTTACGAACGGCCTACGCAGTGATTAACACCAAGTAGTGGTTTCCCAAACATGAGCGATAGTGTGCGCGCGACCAGCGCCACCGATTGTAAAGGACCACCCATGCCCGGACCTTCCGGAAAACTACTCAAGATGTTAGTGATATGTAAAACAGATGGCAATTACCTTTAGTGAAGCATATGCAACTGAGATCATTCATAGATACCTCAGCTTGCATCATTGCATCTTTGATGACCTTCAACACCCACTGTCTATGATGGTTAGCAGTGTCTCTAGGGAGGAAGCCTTCTCCTGCAGGTGTGATATATGTGTGTCGAACATTCGATAGGATGGAGGTCGTTTCGCCCGGGTTGTGTTGCATAACTCCTGCTCCCAGCTTATTTGCGGATCCTTCAAGGCCTAAGGACAATAGTGGCCCTTCTTTTGAAGAGATTTATCAGACGTTGCCTTGTATCATCAGGAAGAAAGACTTACCTGGTTGCTTAAGAGGAACGCTGCGAGGCATACGGGGACTGGCAGCGGCGCTTAGAATTTTGTGACACTTATGTAATCTAAGTGCCTGCGGAACAAACCTACATAGGTTCGGCGGAAGCCTTGTAGTGGAGCTACAATCTCCGGGGGAGAGGCTTGTTGACGTTGGGATGGGTATCAGATCACGATGCCCCACCAGCAGCAACTCTTTATCTTTTGAAATTCCTTTGGATTAGGTAAGTAGAGATGTATTCTAGTTACTTCCTTGCAACAGATTATCGATAGGAAATCGCTTCCTTTTGATACAAGCCTACTATGTCCCGTGATGAGCAAATCCGAGCTTTCCTCGTATGAAGCTGAACACCGTCAGCGAAATAAAGCTAGAATATTACTATCCCATGTAATATAAAAGTTGGACATTACCGCTTCAATTTTACACATGTTTTTCCCGGCCTGTATTTGTTTTGTATAGAAACAGTTGAGAATGCTTACATCACGTGACCTGCTGCATACTTTTGCGCAATGGCAACAATGGAACTCGACATACAATGGGAAGATATTCTTGGTTATTTTATCTCTCATCACACACCTTGACGTGTCCTATTATCAAAATTTGAGCATTGCAGTGTAATTGAGAGAGAGAGACATTTATGAACAGTTTCCCCCACTTTCTCCAGGACAAGGTGGTGTGAGCTGATTCCGAGAAGGTTGCCTGGAGCTGCAGGCTTGTGTTTCTGGGGAGGGTCTTTAGGTGTTGCTGCCATTTGCTAGCACAGTCAGTACAAATACAAGCACAGGATGTTGAGGACGATCTGGACGATCTGGCAGGCTTGAGAGTGGCAGAACAGCGCTGCAGTCACATTGTGCAGGCAAAAAAATTCATACACAACGTATAATGTGTCAGAGAGGTATTAAGGACATGTCTATGCCATTTTGAGGTTGCCAGACAGCTTGTGCCCTGGGGAATTTCAATTGAAAGCTGAGCAGCGCCTGTGTACTTGACAGTTGCTTCACAGTTGAATTTTGAACACAAGAATGAATTTTGAGTGACAAAAAGTAGGTAATATTTGTGAAAGACATACTGAAAGCAAATTATACAAGTTGGCAAAGAGTTTGGCCAGTGGTGGAGGTGGCAGGGCATACCCCTGAATTTGGCAATCTTGCTACAAGCCCCTTCTCTGAAGGACACACAGAGCTTGCGAAGTGTGTTGGAGAATGCAGTTTGTTCTGAACCTATGCAACACCCTCCCTTGCATGGATTTGTCATACAAACAACTATTTGTTTACAGCTCATTCAGAATTATAAGGTGGAGCCTGAATTTTACTGTGAAATTGGCTCCAGGGAAAGAAATCGCCATAACTCATCAACCAGGCCATATTAAGTCTTGATCCATCTAATAGGGCTGATCACAGTAGAGGATTTGATGTGGATTTGGAGGAGATTTGAACAGATATTTGGAATTTTTATAAAGTTCCGACAATGCCCTGAAAACTGATTTTAACTGTGAGAGGCCTGTTTTAAATGTTAGTTTTGAGTCGATTTGGAGAGCACTGGCTGAGCACACCAGCTTAACGGCAGGAGCTGAGATTCAATTCTCTTCATCTTACCATGACATCCACCCAATGTGACAATGGATTGTGGCTTCAACAATGCTGCTGGGACAGGCCAGTGAGGTAGGCTAGCCCACCTAGATGTCCAAATGATGATCTAAGATAGAGGGTAGCTAGGATGTAAGGTGTGATACTTATCTGTATAAGGGCAACCTCTGAGGCTAGTGGAATATCACACTATGGCCTAGCAAGTGGGAATCTGAAGGTAGGGCATCTCACAAGTACCACCATACCTGCAGATATACCTGTACTCTTGAAAAAATGGAGAGTACAGATATGACATTTGGTCAAACATTTACATGTAAATACTCGTAAGTACAGGTAGAGTACAGGTATACCTGTGAAAAATCAGCAAATACCTGCCGATATCTGTGATACCTATGAAAAATGGAGAGTACAGATATGGCTTTTGGTGACCAAAATACCTGCAGATACAATACTCATGAGTACAGGTATGTACTCATGAGATGCCTTATCCAAAGGGATATAAGTCTACAGGAATCTACAGAGAAGGATGCATACCTAGCAAGTGGGAATCCAAAGAGAAAAGTCTAGGGATCCCACTGCCAACTACACTACTGAATATAGGGCTGTCCAGGAGTCTACCCACGGATCACCCGGACTCGGATCTGTGGGTATTCTCATTTTCAAACCCTATACTTGGATCTGCATGGGTATTGCATCTGGGTGATCCAAACCCATGGATCCGAACCCACAGGTTTCCAACTACTTGTGGGTTGATCCGTGGGTATATGTTATTTGTTTCTAGCAGGTGTAGGTACCTACGTATTGACCCTAATGGCCCCAATAAATTAGATAAGCATACGAAATAAATTGTAGAAATTAGGGTCACTACATAGCTACCTATGCCCACTATAATAGAAAGCCATGGATCCCAATACCTGTGGGTTTTAGGCAGAATCCCAGAATCCATACCCAGATCCGTGTGGGTATTGCCCTCTGGGTACTCAATACCCATAGGATCCTTACCCATGAGTTTTCCCATGGATCAACCCACAGGTACCTGTGGGTTGATCCAGACTTGTGGACAGCCTTAACTGAATATAGAACGAACTCCAAAAAATCAACATCCGGCACTTGCAAGATCAATATCCAGCACCTGCAAGATCAATATCCAGCACCTGCAAGATCAACATCAAGCACTTGCAAGATCAATGTTGAGCACTTAAATGAGCACCCAAGATGTAGCTAGAATAAAAGAATGAAATGGAAAAAGAGAGAGGGGAGAATAGACATGAGGAAATGAAAGTGAAGGGAATCAAGGAATAGGGAAAGGGCAATAGATAGAGAGAATAGTAAGGGAAAGCAGGGGTTCCCCTTACATCACCCCCTTCTAGAGTGTGACATCCTGATTACACTGACACCTACAGGAGGCACAAGTGGGATTTGATGAAAAGTGTCAAAATCCGCTACACATATACAATGAGGGGCACCTAGGTGGAGGTGATGGAAGTCAGCAATGAGGTCTGGGGCTGCTAAATCTGCCTCAGGGATCCACTCATCGTGTTCATACCCATAACCCTTCCACCTAACCTTGTATTCGAGTTTTCCACGGCAAAGCTGACTGTCCAAGATCTGTTCAACCTTGTAGTGCTCCTCTTCCCCTACAAGGGGTGGTGGCAGTTGGGATTTCCAACCAGGAATGGGGTCTGGAGGAGCTGGGAGAAGTTTGACCACAGGGAAGACAGGGTGTAGGTGACTCATACACTTGGGAAGTTGAAGATGGTAAGCATGGGAGCCAACCTTGTGTTCCACTAGGAAGGGGCCCAAGTTTCAGTGTGACAATTTCTTTGAAGGGTGAGTGGTGCTGATATCACTTGCATCTAAGAAGACTTTGTCACCCAGAATGAACATAGGGGCTGGCTCACAGCAACAATTATAGTACCGAGCCATGTCTGCCTTTACTAGGGCAACTCTGGTTTCAGATAGGGAGCCAGCCATTTGTTGCTTAAACACATTCACTGCCTCTTTCCTAGATGGTTGCTGTCAAGGTTCAAAGCCCATCCATGGGTGACAACCAGAGTCAAGCATAAAGGGAGTCTCTTTTGTGGGTGAGTGGATGTGGTTGTCGTACTGGAACTCTGCAAGGGGCAAGAGGTCATCCCAGTCATCCTGTCATTTGTTCACAAATAGACACAGATATTGCTTGAGCTCTTGGTTGACATGTTCTGTTTGTCCATCCATCTGTGGGTGGTACAAAGTGGAGGCAGCTACCTCAATACCCAGAAGTCTGTATAGCTCACGAGTGAACTCACTGACAAACTGTGTACCTTGGTCTGAAACCACATGAAAGGGGAGGCCATGATGTCTCCAGACATGCTCCCTAAAGAGGCGAGAGGTGCCTAGTGCCATAATGGTGGTCAATGTGGGGATGAAGTGAGAATGTTTGGATAAGTAATCCACAATGACCATCACTGCATCATACCCATGCAAGTCAGGGAGTTCAACAATGAAGTGGACACTGACCATCTCCCAGCACTGTTCAGGAACCTCTAGAGGGTGCAGTTCTCCAACAGGCAACTGATGCTGAGCCTTGGTGCATAGGCATAGGTCACATGTTCTTGTGTAGTGGCCAATGTAGCAGGACATGTGAGGCCACCAATAGTTCTGAGAGACAAGCTCCAATGTCTTCCAGTGTCCAGCATCACTGGAGGCATAGAAACATTTTCCAGTCAGGAAAAACTTGGGAAAAACTTAATAAGGGGTTGGGTTGTATTGGAGTAATTTGGGGCCAGAAAACAGTAAGAAAATATTTGGATTCCTCATGTTTTTCCAGGCCCAAATGATTGTGAGGCAATTACAGAGAATACTGTGGGAAAATTTTAGAGAAGTGACAGAATTTGATCACAGTATTCTGGGTCAGGGAACTTTTGACAAATCCAGATTTCATGAATGTTAGATGGGGTTGGAAAATCATGACATAATTTCAGGTCTAATAGAAATTCTCCGATGGGAATTGTTGTTGCATTCAAACATGATTGGCTAGACCCAGACAATGATCAGATAATGGGTAATGCAATGATGATTTTCTTGTATTGAAAACCTGGATCAAACAGTCTGTAGTAACACCATTAGTGTGAATCAGAAAATCAAACAGGAATTCCAGGTGTTCTGGGCCAGGAAAACTGTAATGAATGTCTGAATTTGGTAGGGGTTTTCCATGGGGTCAAATGTTCAGGAAATATTGGATTGTCCATGCAGGCAAACTTTGTGGAAAACAGGAATATATAAAATTTTCTCAGAAGAAGCTGCACAAGCAAATTATGAGACATTGTAGAGTTATTTGAAGATTGTCTGGACTAGAGAGATGGTAAGAAGGCAGTGAATTTGGACAAGGTTTTCTGTCTTAAGAAAATTGTCACAAAATGGATTCTGGAAGATTCTGGAGGATTCTAATGGATTCTCGCAGATTCCCACAGATTCCTGCAGATTCTGTCAGATTCTGTGGGATTCTGCCAGGTTTTGGAGCCAGGAGGATGGCTGAGGATTCTGGGAGAGGGCTCAAAATTGTGGGATATTGAGCAGGATTCTGTGAACTTCTATGGAATTATTGCAGAGTCTGGGAGGTGCTGCTAGAGTGCATTTCCCATAGAGCCACCAGGATCTCACCTGAACTTCTTTATTCACCTCCCATCTTGCACCCTTTATTGTCATCTCCAGTGATGAGCGACACTGAGCTCACTGGGAAGATGCCTAAAATTAACACGGCCACTGCACCGGCGCATTTGCTCCTGTGCCAGTGCACCTTTGCTCTCCTTGGCACAGTTGCTGCTCTCAAAAGTGCTGCTCAATTCTTGGTTTGGTTTGCTCAGTTCGTTTGGTTTTACAAGTTGCACGTTGAAATTTTTGAATCCAACGTTAAGCGACATAGCCAAAGGCCTCCAACAAGGAAACTTGTCAAACCACTCAGGACTGGTTTGACAAGTTTGCTTGTTGCAGAAGCAAATTCTCCCACCCTCGGTGCACCGGCAGCATGGTTATTCAGAATGTTAGATAATCCGCTGACTTCATAATGGTGAAGGCAGTTCCGCAACATGTATATATGGTATAGTACTTAATGCCCAATGGTCTATCTGTGATTCTGATTGAATCTTTGTGTATGAGCCACCTTTGGCCGATTAGGGGCCCAGGTGTATCTCCTTCCCCAGGTGCAGGACCATTGTGATACCTAGTAAAACAGTGTTAACGCATCTTTGGGTTCGCCATCAACACGTAGTTAGACCTATACATACAGTTCATTTGGGTACACCAGCACGCAAGGCCTAATTGACCAGATATGGCCATGGCCCGTGGTCGGCAGCTTACCTACTATTAGAGCTCCGGTTTCTCAAACGAACCAAGTGAACAGGTGGCACCTCAATTGTTCCTGTTTGTTCGGTCATTTGCGGTGCTTGAATTTTGGAGCAAACGAACCAAGCAAATTGAACCAAGAACAATTTAAGCACCACTAAAGCGACAACCACGCATGCTGGCGCCACCCCTTGCTTCGACAACACAACAGCAACAGCAACAGCAGCAGCAAAAGGTGGGCCTTGACGGTGCCCTACCGCCCACCCCACCTCAGCACACCACATTGGATGCCTTGTCTCCTCCTCACCGTTGAAGAACCCTCCTTTCCCTACAAAACCGACATCAGTACTTGCTGCGTGTCTTGGCGCCTCATTTCCGACTACCACTGTTATTAGGCTGTGTTTGCTACTGGTGACAAGCGCAAAGACAGTGCTGACAAGTCGTTGGAGTCCTACAAAGCTGCCTCTGATGTCGCCATCACCGAATTACCCCTGACACAACTTATCTGTCTTGGCCTTGCTCTTGACTTCTCTGTGTTCTACTATGAAATCCTCAACAGCGCTGACAGGTACGCATTCACTTTTTCGTATCTTTTTCCTCCTAACA
This sequence comes from Ramaria rubella, assembly GCA_015039355.1. NCBI lineage: Eukaryota > Fungi > Basidiomycota > Agaricomycetes > Gomphales > Gomphaceae > Ramaria > Ramaria rubella. The sequence goes on along the minus strand of MU134377.1, from coordinate 15,362 downwards.
TTTTTCACAAGGCTTGCCATATTGCCAAGCAAGCGTCCAATGATGCCATCGCTGAGCTGGGCAGCCTGCCACTGGCTCCTCTGCAGGTTCTGCACCTCCCACCACACCTGTGCCGGCCCCGTCGTCTGCCACACCGTGCTTGCCTGCATCGCACTGACAAGCATGATAGTCAACAGCACCTACTACACTACAAAAGATGCTCATTGCACATGCGCCTATCTTCATCAAGCTTTCACCAGACCATCATCTGCTGTGCTACCTCCAGTCTGCCAGACACATCATCTCCACACTCATTCTATTTTCATCGATTCTATTTTCAATATGCCATCCAGCATTGCTGCCACCACATCCCATGATTCATTTCAGATGACCACCAAGCCAGACATACACATTGGGCCACACATCGAACTTCCTAGTCGACATTCTCCCCTTGATGTTCATTTATCCAATCCTCCTCCACATGTTGCACATCGTCAGTACTATCCTCTATATGTCGAATCTCCTGAAGGCCCATACTGAACATTCCCCTCCTATCCTCCTTATCGCGTTCACGATTGCATTTGGGTATTCGACCCTGTCTTCCATGCTCCCTTCCACGTCATCGGCTTTGACCCAAACTATGAACCAGTGAATGGTTGGCATCGTATCGTACTCAGGAACTACTGGGATATCAAAGAGTTTTGTCCAGGAACAGAGATTTGCTATGGTTATGTGCCTAAGGACTTCATCAAGCAGGACTTGTCTTCGTTCCCTCTCTGGAGGAGATTCGTATCCAGGTGTCGTGATTGGTTCACATGTTTCTGAGTCGTCATCAAGTCACATGACTCACTTACTCATCTTTGGAGATATTTGACAAGCAACTGGAATCCTATTGGATGGTTATGACTCATTTTCATCACCTGACTCACTTGCTTCTTTCTTGTACTTCTATTTCCAATTGTTCCACATGGTCTATTGTCTGTGACTCACTTGCTTCTTTCTTGTACTTCTATTTCCAATTGTTCCACATGGTCTATTGTCTGTGACTCACTTCTATTCTATTTCTGGGTTCTATTTCCAATTCGCTGCCACATTTCCATTCATTTCTTCGACCACCTGACTCATTTCTCCATTCCATTACAAACCACATTCCTATTTTGGTTTTCTGCCTCTCGCCATTCGTCATTTCTCCTGTCTGCTGTCGACGACATCGTTGTATGGCATACTCGCGTCGTTTGTTGTTCTGCTCATGTATATAAGGCCTGTTTCGCTTTAGTGTACCCCAATTCACCTCTTTCAGTTGGATTCACTCATCTAAGTCTAAGTCTAAGTCTACTACTACGTCTACTACTTCTATGTCTACATCAAGGCCAGCTTTGTCAATCACATGACATTTGCTGTTGTATCTCGTCCACACTTACGTCAGCATATTACTTCATCATCATCACTGCTATGTCATCATCTTTGTTCTACCTTTGTTGCTGCTGATAGTGAAGCGCACTGAGCTGAACACCAGTGTAAGTAGCCATGCAACGACGACACTGCTACCCACTGTCTTTTGGATTCATTTCCGAAAGTAAACTGACAGCGCTTTCCACCGCTGTCGCTCGATGACTCTGACCACGACAGTCTCCACAGTATGTTGCTCCCCACACTGTCGCCCCGTCCCCGCACACCTGCTGCAGACTTGTCACATGCCTCATCCATCATGTTTCCTGCCTCCAATGACTGCTCATCGGATGCCCCACAAGCTGGCCTCCATCGATGGCAATGCCCTCGTGCGCCCCATGCCCATGCAGTGCAGACGCAACGAGCACCTCGCCATGCTCATTCTGCGCCATCTGTGGAAGGTGAGCTCCCCCCACGCCTCAGCATCTCCTACCATATGTGCGCTGACTGCCACGGTCCGCATAGCCCAATCCCCTTGCTGCCCATTGTGACAAATACACCTGTCATCTCAAATTCTTCCTCTTTGAGCGCAAACACATATGCATCACCACATCAGGAGCATGTTCCTGTGTCCCCGCTTACCCCATTGCTCTGCTACAGCACTGCCGCAAATGTGGTCACATTTACTGCCACACCTGTTCCGCACACACCTCCTCGATACCACCAAGCTCCCCTTCCTCCTCCTGCCAAGGGGACCCCTATCACCCACTTTGCCACCCCAAATGCGCCCATCCTCGACATTGTGTTTTGTGTACAATGGGGGTGATAGGTACAGATAAGATGGACAGGGGGATGAGCAGTGATGTCGTGTGCAGCCACCTTGGGGTGGTGTTCCATGTAGCACCGGTGCCAGCAAAGTGCACCGGTGCCAGCAAAGTGCACCGGTGCCAGTGCAAGTGTGCAACAAACAATCTGTAGAGTCATTCAAACTTCAAAGCAATACCACAACCCACCTTGTCACATTTGTCAGCGTATCGACTTCGTCCTGAGCCAGCAGTTCCGACAAGTTTTGCCTGGACGTCACTGATAACTTTCACTGGTCACAAAGCTTGAATAGATACTAGTAGTGCAAGCACTTATGGTTGAGCGATTTCAGATGTCAGCTGGCCAGGTCTGAAGTTCGGCCTTCACCGTCTTCATGCATTTCTGTCTTCATCATTGTGCCTAGATAGCATTTAAATTCAAGATTCAGATCAGTTTCCCAGATACTAACGCACTATTGTACCTGACCGAGACAGCCATGAGGTGAACTAAGGAAGTTGGAACGAGTATGTGTTTGTGGCTTCCTGGCATGGTATCTCCTACCAGCAACGAGAGTCTCATTTATGGGCTTTGTATATACCTATGACCTAGCGAGATGGAGAAAAAATAATAATACTAGTACTATATCTGAGATGTGAACTTACCAATTTTGATTTCTTGCTTTGTACTGGTAGTTGAACACAAAGGGTGGTCACGAGCTGTCACTGACTTCTTTGGTCCGGGCCTGCTATTCAAACATGAAAACTCACCATTACTTGGAAATTGGAATGAGAACTTTTAGAAAGAGGTGCGTATTCGTCAATGTACCTGTAGCTCAAACAGGCAGACGAGGATTGGATTCTAGACTAGTTCAAAGCAGACTAGCTTCGGGGAGAGCCCTGCTCTCGGCACTGCGCATATCGCCATCTCGCCATGATGGCTCTTTGTCGCAGCTCCATTGTTGGAGTCACCATGAGTATTTAAACGATGACTTCCTGTAAAATTAATTTGCCACATTCACAGAGTATGTACACTTCACACACACTGCACCTCAGACTCTGAGTGCAGACAAACTACCTGCGACTACAGCAGCTTCACCTTCAGCTGTTCACTTCTTGCTGTGAGACTCTATGTTTTTTAATAATAATATGGACCTCTACAAACTACCTTCATTAGTGGTGTACTCCAACCACATGGCGGTATTTGTGATGTTGGTTCTGTCAACCAGCACAACACTTTTAACGGTCATGAGTGAGTTCAATGTTACTCACACTTGTAATTTATTTTACCCACAATCTGCTACTGTCAGTCAGCCTTCGGCTAGTAGTACTTACAATACAACTTCGCACCCTCACTCCCAAAGTTTAGACCACGAACCGCCTGCCTTCTCTCTTCACCCATCCATCAGGGTTGAGCGTTTCCAGCGAAAAATATCTATGACACCATACTTCACCGTGTGGTACATCGATTCTCGATGCACGCTTGTGACTACCCCTGTCATTCTGGCTGGAAGTCAGGAGCTGCAGAAAAGCGATCTCTACTTACACTTTGATGGGGAAGGCAGTAGTCCAATGCGCATGTGGGTGCATGCCTCTTCCAATTACCCTAGATTGGCGTCCTACTTGGCCGAAGAGAGAAACTATGGCAAAGTACAAGCATCGCCCTGACATCTTGACTTATCCCTGATTATATATTGCACTCTTTCTCACCAAGATTTCTATGCAATGAAAATATGAAATGTGTGAAACTTGCATGAGTTGTGCAAAGCGAGGCCGGCATCTACTGACTCTTCGGTTAGCTCCACCAGCGCCCATACTTTCGTTACACCTTTCTTGCCCGAAGTCAATGCTGTGCTCAGTGATTCTCAGATCTATTCCAAATGCCCTCTCCTGCTGTCCGTAAGCTCTGTACGACTAGAGCGCAAGGATGTTTTAAGAAAGAAGACATTGATCCCATGACTGGCGAAGTCATATTAGGTCAATATCTAGCTCTCTTGACATGGAGGGGCCATCAGGAAGCCAAGCCCAACAGGTGTTGGATGTTGAAGAGCAGGTGGAGCAGCTTGCCAATACTACATTCCTCTGTTGCAATCACTTTGACGGACACTGTCGCCGGGGGCATCACCTCTGAAAACAATCTGGACAACTCGTCCTCAACTGAAATACCATCTACAAGTACACATTATGCACATGAACCGTCGCACATCGATTCCAATTTTGAGGATCAATCCCGCAGCTTCGCCGATCTTCGACATCTGGGCACTGTTTTGAATCAAAAAGTCAGTGCCTTCATACCCCCTTGACATCTACAATTTGCTTCCCCCCCTGTGCCCTTGTACCATATCAATCCCAATTCACAATCACCACACCTACAAATTTGGGCTTATATGCACTCAAGCCTCGCCATGAATTCAATAGTGCCTTGATGAGATATGAGGTCTCGCTTGTCCAAGTGCATGACATGCTACACCACATTGAATGCCATCGTGATGAGTCACTCTCTTTGAAACAGAAGGAACTCATGGAGCTAGCACAGCAGGCATTAAGGCAAGTGGACAATGTGAAAAATTGGAATGGGACAGACAGCGCTGGCTGGGGGAGTCTTCTAGAAGTGATGATCCACAAGGACCACTCATAGTGAATACAGGTACAGCATACTAGTTCAAGGCTTCCTTATTTCAATACTCAAACCAACATTGTTCAAAGATACTTTCCTCCCACGCAATCATGCTGTAAACAATTTGGAAGCAATCCTGCTGGTCTGCAGATTCATGGCCATGATCCTAAATGTGTTGTGTTGGCTCTCTTGTGATCGATGCAACTTTGCGTTACTCACTCTGCATTACTTAATGAATCAGGCCATTGGTGCCAATTCAGTCACTTCTTCTGAATGGCACCGGAAAAAATTCTTTCATCTATACCTAAAGATCTGTGTACCACATGCGACGAATTAAACATATCACCTGCATTGGTGACATATGTTTGTTGCCCCATGTGCCGTGCTTTGTACCCCCCCAATGTGGCAGGACAAGTTGCAAACTATCCAGAGAAGTGCACCTACCAAGAGGCTGCAGATGAAAAGGCCTGTGGCACTAGCCTTCGAAAAACCCAGTACATCAACGGAATTTCACACATTGTGCTGGATTCTAAATATCTTCATCAGGACTTTCCTACATGGTTAGCATGCTTCATTTGCCGACTGGACATTGAGGCCTCTCTGGACCAGCCCTTCTCATTGGTCCAATTACCCCCCAAATATATTTTCTTGACATCTGGGATGGTCCAATCATTCGCAATTTCATAGGACCGGATGGCAAGCATTTCTTTGAACATTCCAGACCAGAGGCACACCTCCTATTTGGAATTGGCTATGATGGTTTCAATCCGTTTCATAACAAACAAGCTGGGAAGAAAGCTTCAATTTGTGCTATATTCCTTTTCTGCTACAACCTTCCTGAGGACATTCGCCTCAAACATGAAAACATGTACCTAGCAGGTGTGGTCAATGGTCCCAAGCTACCTGCCCTCACAGAGACCAACCACTACCTTAGGCCCATTATTGATCACTTTCATTTGTTTTGGTCTGTGGGATTCCAGTTCACTGAGACACCATTGTATCCAAAGGGGTGTCTTTCTCGAGGTGCCATTGTTCCCATGATCATGGACCTTTCTGCTCTGCAACAAATCACTGGCACTGGAAGCCATGAGGCAACTTTTTTCTGCACTTTCTGTCTCTGAAAATGTCAATCCTACCATGTGGCCCCCCCCTCATACACGTGCTCAACTGTAAGAAGGTAGATTCTTACAGTAGCATATATGCTACTAATTAGGGTATCTAAGTCACCAGAGTGGCTTATGGGTTGTATTATATAAGCTGCCCACTAGGGGCACCTGTAGGTAGTGGACAACTATACAGTTGTCCACAAGTAATTAGATAAGCAATCAGACTTACTTGTAACCACACAACTCGCAGACACCAATAAACTATTGGCACAGTCTGTCTAGTGTGAACATTAGGTTTCTTACACATTTTTGACTGCCAAAAGTATTGGCAGCACTGCGATAAAAAAGATCAAACTGACGAGTAACACTTGCCGGAATTCTTGGAAACAGTAAACAGACATTTACTGTTTATTCTTCTAAATCAATAGAAGAACACCACAGTGTGGCTGATAGATCATAGATCTATGGTTTTGATAAGGAATTGAAGCCAAACATCTAGATCCAGAGAGGATCAAGATACATCTGGGGCCACAGCCAAGGGCCCAGACAGGAGAATTGAGCCTGCCCATGATGTGGACATGTGATTGGGAACACCGATGAGGATAGCTAGTCCTCGTATCACTACGACACCCATAGCTTCCAACTCTAGGAGTGGCCCGCGCGTATCAGCAGATCTAAGAAGATCTGTACTGGAGGAATCAGAAACGGATGATATATTGTCCATTAAGAGAACTAAAAGAACTTTGACTAGGTTGAAGTTATGATCGTCTCTCGATGAGTCGAGAGAGCTGCCGACTAGCGACATGGACAATTCGCTGGGGGTGCGAATGTCGCAGCTCCCACATGTCCAAGAACATTGCAAATCGCGAAGTTCACCATCCCAAACAGGGACAATAGAGCAAGGGTCGGCATGCCGGGATGAAGAAACCTGGCGATATGAACGTACAACCAAACACATTGCCTGGATGTTTATGGCTCTCAAAGAGAGCCGTAAACATGTAGACAAAATGTGCGAAGTGAGCCAGCAAGCGGCTGAGGCAGCTCATGCAGCAGACAACACCACGAACCAACTCCAAACACTAGGAGATGGTATGGAACTGTTAATACAGTCCCTGGAGGAGGAAGTACAAGGACCTTTGCAAGGAAAGGCCCCCGAGCATGGCAACAATCCCAATAGGGATCGTGAAGTTGACCAGGAAGCAGAGAAGGCTCACAGGAAGCGAGACAGACAGAGGATGCCACCTCCATCTGGTCTGAGCACTAGAAGTGGTCCTGGAGAACCTAGTGCCACAATAGAACAAGACAGCGTCAGTATGCGCCAGCATACTGAGGAGGAGATGGATCACGAGCTAGAGGCTCATGAGAGAGAAAATATCCGCGAAGGAATTTGCAGATCAAAAAAAACTTATGATGAGCAAGAAGTGCTCAAAGCAGTGACCCAACAGTCACTGTGGGAGATGATGAAGTCTGACGCCGATAGCATCAGTACCACGACTAGCACTCATGTTAGTCTTGAACATGAGTTCGATCACTGGGATAGGATCAAACATAAGGCAGCATGACGGAAGCACCGTTTGCTAGAACTCCATGCTAAACACACAGATAAACTAGTCAAAGAGGCATATACTGCCAGGATCAAAGGCAAAGCCTTCGATAAACTGATCAAGTCAGCGAGAGTGGCTTGATCTGTCCTCAGTAGCAGTTATAGACTGAGGGATGCATTTTGAATGGCTGACAAACGTCAACCGTTGTATCAGATTGATGAAGACATCGTCAATCCACCAGTGCATCAGGACATGAATACCCACGTCCCCCGGCCACACATGCAGATACAAGCAATTGTTAGAGTATGCTGGATTTGACGTTGGGGTCGGATTTGGTTGGAACTCTCCTTGACCAGGATCAGTAGTTGCAATATTCGGAAATGCATGGAATACTGGATGACTCGGAAGTCAGAGATCCAAAGACTGATCTATACAGGCATTGTTGCGCCCTCTTGGATTTCTAGTGCCCTGGTATTTCAGATTGAAGACCGGAAAGTGTTATTGGGGTTCTGATTGGTCGGGTCTATTTGGAAGGTCAGTGCCAATGATACATTGAGACTTATTGGAGATGAGCAGGGGCTTCGGGTATTCGGGAATGGAATAGTCAATGCGGATGGAATAGGGGTAATGATAAATCAATATCGAGTGAGGGTTAGCTTTACTGGAAAGCGAGTGTAATCAAGGAGGGTTTTGGAATGTCAGATGAGGTAGGGTTGGAAATAATTGGAATGATTGGAATGATTGGAATGATTGGAATAATTGGAATAATTGGAATAATCAGAATACCAAAGAAGGTTTGAAGGCCTTATTGCAGGTAGAAGTTTGGAGCGATGAAGTGTAATAAAGGTTCAATGATATAGGATGGGCAGGAAGTTGCAAGTTATATTGGAATAACAAGTTAAGGTAACGAGATATGAAGGATGTGAGAAGGGTATAAGGTATATGATATAAGAGAGATGTAAGAGAGAGAGATAGTGATACGATATACAAGCTGAAGAAGCTTGATCAAGAGAAAACATATTTTAAGACATGCAGGATTCCGAAATCGGAAACAGAAGATAAGGGTGCGTGATATGGAGTTCTGAAGTCGGAGCGAATACGGAAATCAAGATAAGATGTACGGGGATAATATCGAAATAGAATCATGACTAATAGTAATAAATGGGGACATGTTGGAAATACGCAGAAAAGGGCTTATTGGAATACGTGAAACGTCGGAATAACACGAGTCGGATCTGGGATTTAACAGTGATACCACATGCAGTATCACTAGCAGTCATGGATCCTGAACAGAGGATCCAGGAGGTAGGAGGAAATCCACCTAATTATGTAGATGGAGTCGCAAAGATGGTGCGAGCTGCCCTTGAGAAACACAAGGGCAGCGAGCCAGACAAATCCGTGCTTGCCAAAGCCAGAGTAAACCTACCTCACCCAGCAGAATATGCTGGGAAAGCAGATCTCTAAGAATTCAAGAACTTTATCTCAGGGATCCTGAGATGGCTAGGCATGAATCGTCTATTGGGACCGTCCAGCACAGAACTCCAATTAAAATATTTGGGCACTTGCCTCAAGGGCGAGGCATTGGAGTGGTCCACTCGAAATATCAAGCGTCATGATCGGGTCGTAATTGACTGGACCCTGGAAAGTGCAATCACTGGGTTACAACAGTGGTTCCTTCATGCACTCATGCACAGGCATGCGTCGAATAAGTTCGACACAATTGTGCAAGGGACCAGAACCGTGCAGGAATTACTGAACGATATTACAAAGTATGCAGCACGGATGAGTATATGATCCGCAAATGGTTCGTAGCAGTGCTTCGAGACGTGCTGCATCATGAAGTCTTAAAATTCAACTACACGACAGAATTCAGTTCAATAACTGAGTTATATGAAGCCGCAAAGGCTATAGAGGATGTGTCTTGATATGCCATCGGGTCACGTAAGACAGAGCCTAGCAGTGCTCACATGCCGCAGGCAAAGCCAACTTTGACAACTAGTCGAAATCAGGCTGTGCTGAGCTCGTCTCGAGCTCCCAATACAGGAAGCCGTTCTACCACAAAGCTGATGATATATTGTCCACCGAACGCTTGACCTCAAGTGGGAGTGAGGCTGAGCGTACCCCAAACAGGGGTACAGGCTATGCAGAGAGCTGGAGCTGGAGCTCCTGTCACTTCTCGTCCTTCACAAAAACCTTCTGGAGGTTCAGGGGGTCAAGGACGTAGCACAGAGATGACATGCTACGAGTGTGGACAGGTCGGGCATATCAAGCTGAATTGCCCACAGTGGAAGAATAAACCACGCATAGCAGGTGCACGGCTTGAAGAAGTGGTTGAGCACTCAGGGAGTGCTCAAGAAGGGGAGGAGGAGTCACAAAGTGGCAAACTAGATAATTGAATGGACGTCCAGGACAACCATGAGAACGAAATCGGCAAACTAGTTGCTGATTACCAGTCGGAGCTCATGCCTTATCAATGGGATGACGATGACAATACAAGAATGCAAAGCTCATATCGAGCGGATGGAGTACGTCTACTAGGAATATCGTATGAAGAAAAGCGGCACATATATGTGGTGCAGACACCAACTACCACAATCAGTGGTGGTTTAATTCAAAACAATGACTTCCACATCCACATGGGAGTCGTAGACAGGACCATTGAGCCTGTCTATGATCATCGATTCAGACCATGGGATAAGATGTGCCCCAAACAGGCGTGTATAGACAACCAAACAATCTCTGGGTATTGGGAGATTGGTGGAGTCAGAGCCCACTGTCTGCTAGACAGTGGGTGTGAGGGAGTTATGCTCTCTCCAGATTTCATACATGCTGTAGGCATTAAGACGTTTGAACTTGAATGTCCAATTGGTGTACAGCTAGCATGTGTCTGCAGTAAGTCAACCATCAACTATGGAACACTGACAAGCATGATACTCGACAGCGCCTACTACACTACAAAAGACACTCACTGCACACGTGCCTATCTTCATCAGCTTTTGCCAGACCATCATCTGCTGTGCTACCTCCAGTCTGCCAGATACATCATCTCCACACTTGTTCCATCTTCATCAATTCTATTTTCGATATGCCATCCAGCATTGCTGCCACCACATCCCATGATTTGTTTCAGATGACTGCCAAGCCAGACATATACATTGGACCATGCATTTTGAACTTCTTAGTCGATGTTCTCTCCTTGATGTTCATTTATCCAATCCTCCTCCACATGTCGCACATCGTTGGTACTATTGTCCCTATATTGAATCTCCTGAAGGTCCATTCCGAGTATTCCCCTCATATCCTCCTTATCGTGTTCATGATTGCATATGGGTATTCGATCAAACCTCCCATGCTCCCTTCTACGTCATTGGTTTTGACCCAAACTTCGAACCAGTGAATGGTTGGCATTGTATCGTCCTCAGGAGTAACTGGCACATCAAAGAGCATGGACCAGGAATGGAGATTTGCTACGGTTATGTGCCCAAGGACTTCATCAAGCAAGACTCGTCTTCGTTCCCTCTCTGGAGGAGATTTGTATCCAAGTGTTGTGATTGGTTCAAATGTTTCTGAATTGTCATCAAGTCAAGTAACTCACTTACTCATCCTCGGAGATATTTGACAATCAACTGGAATCCTGTTGGATGGCTATGACTCATTTTCTTCACATGACTCACTTGCTTCTTGGCTGTACTTGTCTTTCCAATTGTTCCACATGGTCTATTGTCTGTGACTCACTTCTATTCTATTTCTGGGTTCTATTTCCAATTCGCTGCCACATTTCCATTCATTTCTTCGACCACCTGACTCATTTTTCCATTTCATTACAAGCCACCTTTCTATTTTGGTTTTCTGCCTCTCGCCGTTAGTCATTTCTCCTGTCTGCTGCTGACGACATCGTTGTATGGCATACTCACATCGTTTGTTGTTCTGCTCATGTATATAAGGCCTGTTTTGCCTTAGTGTACCCCAATTCACCTCTTTCAGTTGGATTCACTCGTCTAAGTCTCAAGTCTAAGTCTTCTAAGTCTACTACTACGTCTACTACTTCTACGTCTACGTCAAGGCCAGCTGTGTCAATCACGTGACATTTGCTATTGTATCTCGTCTACGCTTACATCATCATCATCGTCACTGCTACATCCTCATCTTGATATTTGTTCTTCCTTTGTTGCTGCTGATAGCAAAGCGCACTGAGCCAAACACCAGTGTTAGTAGCCGTGCAACGACGGCACCGCTACCCACCGTCTTTTGGATCCATTTCCGAAAGTAAACTGACAACGGAGTTCCGAAGTCGGGGTGAATACGGAAATCAGGATAAGATGTACAGGGATAATATCGAAATAGAATCGTGACTAAGAGTAATAAATGGGGACATGTCTGAAATAAGCGGAAAAGGGCTTATCGGAATACGTGAAACGTCGGAATAACACGAGTTGGATCTGGGATCTAACAGTATCTCCCTTTTACGGCTGAGCCCTTGAGGCTGATTACGCTATGGAATACTGTGGGAAGTTCTGGGTGTCGGTTATCCGTAAAGGCTGAGATCCTGGATCAGACATATATATAGGGAAAACACTTTGTGGAAGTGCAAATCACTTTTTGATCCCCTACCACCACCACCCAAGAGAAAAAATGCCATCGCGCTCCAGGTCGTTGTCACCCATGTGTTCCGTGATCAAAATCAGCTCCGGCGAAGAACTTGCCGCCAAAGTGAGGGAGTACGAGCAGAAAAGGGCGGAGCTGGAGACCAAGATGTGGAAAAGGGTGAAGGCCAAGCAGGAGAAGCAGGAGAGAGAGGCAGTGGAACAGCAGGAGCGGGATCAGAAGGAGAAGGAGAAATGGGAGCGGAAGAAGCAAGAAGAACGGGATCAGAAGGCGAAGGAGAAGGAGGATGCTGATTGGAGGAAGCGGAAGGAGGAGGCAGATTGGCGGAAAGCCGAATTGATGCGAGCGGTGCAGGAGGAGTTGAGGCGAGAGGAAGCCCAACTCAAAATTTTTCGGTACGTTGGAATTTTTGTGTCATCTTAATTGATAGATTGACAGAAGAATCGGACTAGCCAGAAAAGGTCGATCGAGACTGGAAGGTCAACCAAAATCTGAAAGGCGGTTCGGAATTGTCAGAGGCCGCAAATGGCGTCTTGAGGACGTCTGGTTGGAGGCCGATGAATACAATGATAGATGCGTGCTCTGTCGGACGCGGGGGTTGGAGTGCATCGACAAGGAGCGGAAAACTGGGAAATCGTGGAAGCGGGCGTGCCTCTGGTGTCAGAACGATCAGAAAAGGTGCACAAGGCCAGGTGACGCAGATTTCGTGGCGGAGATGGCAGGGAAATTGTCGCTGCCGGCATCCAGGCGGGTTCAGGCAGAGAACGCGGAGGCCAGACCAGGACCAGCAACAGAAAAACATTGGGTGGAAGCAGTCGTGGATTGGGAAGGGGTGGCGTTGTTGGGGAAGGGTAAAGGAAAGGAACGGGTGACGGAGGACGACGTGGAGGATGAAGCCGAGGATGTGGGGCTCGTGGTGGAGCATGTGGGGCTTGCAGCGGAGGATGTGGGGCTCGTGGTGGAGGATAGGGGGCTTGCAGCGGAAATCTGCAGGCTCCGAAAAACAATTCATTCCCTCATGAAGTGGCTTCGCTACAACGTGGAGGGGATGGCAGCTTTCAACGATATGTTGAAGAAGTTGCACAGGATCGCGGAGATGGAGTTCAAATTCCGGAAGAAGCAGTGGGAGACATACCACAGAGCATCGGCGCCGCAACTGGAGTTGGGGTCAGAAGCCGGGTCGGAGAATGAGGGGGCAAACGTCAGGCTGCAACCGGAAACAGAGAAGGTGGTGGATAAGGGAAAAGGGAAGGTGAGGGAAGCGGACGAGGTCAGAATGGACGTTGATGTCATTCCAGAGGTTCCGGAGGAGGCAGAAATTGCCAAGGAACCAGAGGCAGAAGTTGGCCAGAAACCATAGGCGGAGATTGGCCAGGAGGCGGTGAATCTGGGAGATGCGGATTTGGAGAAACACGTTGAAGAGGAATCAGGGAAAATGGCGGGGCTTGTACTGGAGGTCAATGGGCCAGAAGAGGAGACAATGCAGTAAATAGGAGTCGGAAGGGGAAAAGTAATATAAATCAGAAGAGTTTTCGGTGAAGTAATATGGAACATTTTAGACAATGAAGTTGTTTCTTGTTGTTTTAAGATCGGAAAAAATGAAATGATCAGAAAAATGGAAAGCTTGGAAAAATGGAAATGATTGGAAAAACGGAGATGATCAGACCAATGGAAATGATCAGAAAAAAAGGAAATGATCAGACAAACGGAAATGATCAGACAAACGGAAATGATCGGAAAAAACAGAAAACTTGGAAAGACGAGAAACAGTAAATGAAGGATGTTTGAAGGTCAAGGGTGTCGGAGAGTTGGGGTAAGTCGGAATCGGACAAATGTCGGGATTGACTCGGGATTGGGATTGGACTTGTAAGAAGTCATGTAGAAGTTTGAGAGGGTCAGAATATTGGGATGTGAACGGTCGTAGATGTTGAAGGAGTTTTGGAATTGCGGGAAGTAAATAGAAGCTTAGTAGAGGTGAAAAATTGAAGTGTTGGGTTGGAAATTGTCGGAAAAAGATCGGAGTCAGAGTGGGGGATTGGAAATAGATAAGTTGTCAACATAGTGGCTACTCCCCCTTTAAGGTAGACGTCCCATTGTCTACCTCAGGCGTCGGAAGGTAGGTAAAGGAGTTGGAGTGTTGGAGGACTGAAGGATTCATTGGGAATGTATTGGCTTTTCTAGGAGATGAACAGTGTCTTCTTGGAAATTTCTCGATAGTGGTCTTGATGTTGTCTAGTTGAATTTATTGTAATCACAGATTACCTGACAATTCGGAGAATATTGGAAGTTTTTTGGACTTGAAAGGGGACAAGAGGAGTGAATCAGAAATTTCAGGATATTCGGAGACGTGTTTGCAAGGGAAACAGAGTAAGGAAGACATGTAGGGGAGAAAAGGGTGTTGGAAAAGGTAGGAATTGAAGTTTTGGTGGAATTGTGGGTTTGTTTCGGAAACATTGGTAAGGTACTTGATATTCGGCCTGGGATATTGTCCTAATTGTTGAAGGGTCAGGATCATATCGGAAACGTGAGTCGGAGGATGTACGGATGGTGTATTCATGGATACAAGGGGTTTAACAGCGCCTTTCGAGGGGGATCGTTATTGATTCCGAAGGCGGTTTGTCAGTTATTGTCCCATAATGTGGAATTCGGTGTTGATGACTAGGCTTAGAGTCAGAGTAACTGCATTGTATCTTGAATGGTTGGATTCAGAAGTCTGGAAGTCGGAGGTCGGAAAACTAAATCTTGGAAGTGGAAGGATGTCTTTGAGGAAGATTTGGTGTTTGGACTTGGAGATCATCCTGGGGTGTTCTCAAGGAAGTACAGACGTACTGTGCGGAATGTATCGGATGAAATCCTATAGCTAGAGCCTCGTTAACATGTTCTCGAGGTGGTTCTGGAATGACTAGATGTAAGGAAAATGATTTCCCAAAGTGAGATTCTCTCCCTCCGATAGATGTGATCTTGTCAGAGTACATAGCGGGATATTGATGATCGCTTGTCAGGAATTGGAAGAATCGATGTAATGGATTTTCCTATTGGAAATGCGCCAAAGTTTCCACATTGTCGTTGCGAGTTGAGGTTTCATCAAGCATTGACATTGGATGTTATGGCGGGTTGGAGGATGTCGCAGCGAAGTTGGATTTTCGGAGATTCGGAAAAACGCAGATTGCAGGTTTCCTGAAGACATGTCATAGAATTGAATCTTCTTGGTGAGGAGTGCGGAACTGGGTACTACCCAATACCCTGTCAATCAACGGATTGTAGTGGGTGGGTTAGTGGCATTCCCAGCACATTGGAACAATTAGAAACAAGTGTCGTTATA
>MU134376.1:256650-301720 GCA_015039355.1 Ramaria rubella | reverse complement strand
ACAAACGTCGCCGTCACTGTTCGACGGCGACAACGACTACGGCCGTGCGCTGAGAGCACAGCGGTGGGAGAGGCGCAACGGGCGTGCGTCAGTGTACGGGAGACGTCGTGGGAAGTTGCGGGGCGGTGGGAGACGCCGTGGGAAGTTACGGGGTGGTGGGAGAGGACAGTGCGGTGGGGAGAGGCACAGCGGTGGTGGGAGAGGCGTAACGGTGGAGGAGGAGACACAGTGGGCGTGGGTGAACGGTCGGGGTGGTGGGAGAGTGACAGGGATGGTGGGAGAGCGGGGTGGCAGGAGAGTGGCGGCGGTAACGGGAGAACGACCGGGGTGGTGGGAGAGTGGCAGGGGTGGTGGGAGAGGGGGGGGGGGGGGGTGGTAGGAGAGTTACGGGGGTAACGGGAGAGCGCCGGGGTGGTGGGAGAGTGGCAGGGGTGGTGGGAGAGTGACAACTGCGGTGTGCGGGCCACAGCAACAGGGGTACCGGGGTGCTCGGACCACAGTTGGTGGTACCAAGACTCAGTGGGTGAATCGAACCAGATTCGTTATCACATCACTACACCGGTGGAGGGATAAGACGAGTGACAGGACGTGGACACCCTGTCATCTACCACGTCGACAGTGGTAACGTACTCCCCTTCCGGGGTGTCGGTCGAACCAGATCCGTTACCACACCAATACACCGGTGGAGGGGTAAGACGAGTGACAGAGCGTGGACACTCTACCAACTACTACGTAGACGGTAGAAACGTACTACCCTTCCGGGGTGTCGGTCGAACCACACGGTTGATCTACCACATCACAGTACCGATGGAGGGGTAAAGTGACGGAACGTAGACATAAGATAGACATGTGTGTCCGGGGAATCGGTCGAACCATAGGGACGTGACTGTCGGGACGACTTCGATCGTGGTAAAGGATCCCGGAAGGTAGACCGTTACCACGTCAGAGTGCCGATGGAGACGGAACGTAGACACTCTGTCTCTCCTACGTAGGGGTCGAGTCATGGGGACATGACTGTCGGGACGACTTCGATCGTGGTAAAGGGTCCCGGAAGGTATACCTATTGGATCCTTTACCACTGTTAAAATTACTGGGTATTTCCGACCCCGTTCCATCATATGACCATAATTTTCTATTACCGGTTTCGAGTTAACAAAAATTTCAATTTTAACCTAAAACTTGTTATTTTACCTGAATTGAGTTTATCCGTGAAGTAACTAAGTCCCAGGTACGAGACTCGGAAAGTACCCGATCTTGTTCGTCATCAACTCTAGACTACCAAAAGGAAGTACTTTTATTTTTATTTTTTACATGTGTCATCTTGACTCGGGATTTTAGTTACACTTGTGACCCCTTTATTTCTTAGAGTACAATTCAGGTAAAATAACAAGTTTTAGGTTAAAATTGAAATTTTTGTTAACTCGAAACCGGTAATAGAAAATTATGGTCACATGATGGAACGGGGTCGGAAATACCCAGTAATTTTAACAAGGTCAGTGTGGGTTTAGGGGGTTTGTGGGTAACAGTGTGTCGTCGACTATCTGTACGAGACTAAAACATATACTATCCAATAAACCCCATATAAACTGGTGGTGTTAGGATGGATGCTTTAAAGTGAAAAACCCACATCCTCTGTAAGTAGTCACAAATTAAGCAAGTTTTTACTTAAATTCGTGGGTTTGTGTGGTGACGACCCACCAACCCGCGAATAAACGTAGGATCCAGCTAAATAACATAAACCTTTTCAACATAATTGGTACAAGTTAAACTACGAATTACATACTTAGTATAAAACTAACATGACCTTACTTTTATATTATATTCAGTGGTGAGACGGGGGACCGTGTTTCAATGCGCTACGTTTACTTCCTATCATTAATAAATATATACATTCTACCATACTCCTCTCTATAACTTCCTTCCCTTTCATGACCTTTTAGTGATATTCTTGTTACTCACAACACTCAGGACCACTACCTTCTCAGTTTTTCTCTAACGTATTTACCCTACAACGGGAGGTCCCGGAAGAGAGGTACTTAAGTTAACAAAGTAGACTACAAGGCTAAGGGACTCAAATGCTTCCTTTTTTAGCCGAAAATAATCACCCCACAAAAGCGGAAAGTTTTCTAGTAACGGGAAAAGGGTGCTATTAGGACCTAATACGTAAACCCAGGTGTCAAAATGTATTCTTTTGGGATGTTCGACTCGTGCTTTGTACAGAGAAAAACCTAAAGTCCTACCAAAACCCCAGAGTTACCCCAAGATGACCCTTACTGGTATAAAAACCGTGAAAGTAAGACGAATCAGACCCAAGTCGATCTTGGGATTTGTATCCTAAATACATCTCTGAGAAGACATTAGATGGAGGTATTGAAGGATCCATGAGACTAAAATAAAATTTTTACAAATAACAAAAACACTAGTGCTATAGAGTTGTGTTAGGGCGACCCTAACATCAGTGTACTGGTACGACGACGTCGACGTGCAGGTGTTGAATGGTCAACCACATCCTTCTGAACCTGTATATGACTTTTTACGTTCCTTTTCCTTTGTACTATCCAGTCTTGTACCTCACACAATAGGGAAATAGACACGACCATACCCCGTATTCTCTACTTAATATTTTACCCCTATTTGTCACCATATACGTCCATGATTTTGTGGTTCACGGAAAGTCCTGCGGTGTTCGGTTATCTCACACCCCCCCGAGTTTTGTACTGAATTAGAACACACTAAAAGTACCCACTTGGTGGTGACGGAGTGACCAGATTGCAGAAGTGGTTAAAACATCGAACCAATCGTGTAGTTTCACCAGATATATACACACCTACATGTAGTAAACATAACTGGACATTTTATAAGTATGTGTTCACTATAGTATACTTTTAAACTACCGTCGTCACGTTGTGAGTGTAACCTAGGTTTTGTGTAAAACGTTCAGAGATCTCGTGATCTTTGACTGATGTACGTTTAAATCACTAGTTGGTGTATTGTTTTGGGATCGGATTCGTAAGTTTTACGTTAACGGGTCCAAAGTTCGGTTAGTCGGTGGCGACGTTGCCGCGGCCAGGGCCCCTTAGCAGGGGTCTATGGCACTCCGGGAACACATAGGGCATGTGTGCCAGCGTGTGTGCCGCCCCGAGGGCGCCGTTCGTCATTGGTGGCGGCAGTTCGGCCTCTGGGGCATTGCTGCGGCACTGGGGGCCCTCCATCGAACCGGCATAGGTTCCCCCTGTGTCTAGGGGGCCTATGGCGGTCCTGGGGTGTCCTGGAGGGCCATGGCGGCGCCGTTCGGTCATGTGCCATCACCGGGGTGCGTGGATGACGCGGCACCCTGTGGGCGGCTTACACGCAGTCCAGAACACTTAAGGGACCTCTTGGGGGTCCCCACGCATGGATGCACCCTTTGCAGCGTGCGTGATGTGGTGGGTGGTAGTGTCGGTGAGAACGTCGCCGGTGTGACATTCCACGTCACACCCGCATTCTCGCTGCCACCACCACCACCACATCCGCAATGCGCACCGCCCAGTCACAACAACCCGGAAGCTGTATGCACGCCAGGGGACCCTCAAAAGGTCCCCAAGGCTCCTTGGACTGCATGTAAGCCGCGCTGTTGCGCGCTGCGACATCCGCGCACCCTGGCGGTGGCGCATGACCGAACGGCACCGCCATGGCCCTCCAGGACACCCTAGGACCGCCATAGGCCCCCTAGACACAGGGGGAACCTATGCCGGTTCGATGGAGGGCCCCCAGTGCCACAGCAACGCCCCAGAGGCCGAACAGCCACCACCGACGACGAACGGCGCCCCCGGGGCAGCGCACACGCTGGCATGCATGCCCTATGCGTGCCCGGAGTGCCATAGACCCCTGCTAAGGGGCCCTGGCCGCGGCGACCTCGCCACTGACGTTTTCAGCGGCAGCGATAAGCTGCTGCTGTCGCTGATGCCGGTGCATGACTCTCGCGTCACGCGTGTGCCTGCACGCGTACTGCATGCGCGTAATGGCGTGGGCAGGCTCCTCATGAAGGAGCCCCACAGATGTCGCTAGCGACGTCTGTGGCGGTGGCAACCTGCCACCGCGATCGCGTGCGATACTCACGCTGCACACACGCAGACACACGCTCTGCGTGCGTGCGAGGGTGTTGGTGGGCTCCTTGTAAAGGAGCCCAGATGTGCAGGCGTCGGTGATGCCTGTTGTGACCGCCCACAGTCAAGCGGGGTCGCTTGTATTCAGACGCGACTTCTACAAGTCATGTATGCACCCACGTGACAGTCACGTGTGCGCCAACCCATTCATGGATCCCCCCCGAAGGGACCTAGGGCTCTGAAGGTCATCTATGATGTTTGAAACCTTATTGGCCTCCCTACGGCTTTGGCCTGAGGGGCAGAGTGTAAGGGATTTAAATTACAGGCCTTCATAGCCCTGGGGTAGTTGCTTATGTAAGGAATATTATAGTTAGTTACATAAGCTTTTACTCTCTTATACCACCTACTACGGTGCACATTTTATCTTGCTATTTGCTAGTTTTGCAATAGAAAGAGATTCTGTTTACTTGTGGGATTCTAAGAGATAAAATCTCTTACAAAGATGCTCATAAGTAAAGAGAACATCTATCCTTGTGAAAATAGCCTGTGGTATCATTAAACAGAGTTATGTACATACTACACTGTGGAACACCCCAAATGCCCCTGCAATAGGCACTCAACCACGTTCCCACACTAGCCCACATGAATCTTTGAACTCAGTTGTGAAAATATATTTATAATGTTTTGCTGTACTATGATTTTGGGTATGTTCTGCAGAACTGTTTTACCACATTTTTGTTCCAAATTGTTCCATAATGATTCTACACATACTTCTTCTCCAAACATTTGCTGTCCACTGTTATGCAACCCTTCAACTGTCAACAATGTTGCACAGATGTGGATCAGGTGGCTAGCTGCCAGGGTTAGAACATTAAACATCTAAGTTGGAGTGGACCTACCCTAAAGATCATGTGAGTTGTTCAAGACCATACTTTATCAATGAACACCTTTCAGGTTCCAAACGCTGCATCTCTTCTCCTTCCACATAGTGGCATCCATCATCCTTCACCTCCTCTGTGCGCTTTGTTCTTTTACATGGCCTTGGCTTTAGATAAGTTCTCATTTATCTTATCCTCATTATCCTAACACTTTGGTAACATATCATCCAGATGTGTATTGTCAGAAACCACTGGTCTTACTGTCTTATCAGCTCACCTTGTGACCCATGCTGTAAGTCCCATCTTTGAAATTCATGTGAACATGGATAAACCAAAGGGGATGTCGGTACAACTGACATACGTTCCCCTGTCCCACATGGGTCTGCTATAGTAGTAGGCTGTTGTAGTCCAAGGCCTGGATGGTGCCGTTCGGTCATGCACCACTGCTGGGGTGCACAGATGTTGCAACACGCAGCAGCATGGCTTATGCGCAGTCCTAGGTGGATGGGGGACCTGTTGAAGGTCAACGCTGGGCGTGTTGCGTCAATGCTGGGCTTGCAGGGTTGATGGCGGGGGCATGGGCTCTTGCGTAGTCAGCAAAGTTGCTCCGTTGCCTCATGTGATCTGTGTCTGATAGCCCCACACACACCAAACCTTCATGTATTTTGAGGATCTGGTGTGTTTCCTTTTCTTTTCTTTTCTTTTTTTGTGCTTACTGTCTGGTATTCTTCCAGTGGTGTAAGTCACCATCTTTTCAAAGCACATATTCATCTTTCACTGATGCAGGTCTGACAGATTCTTGGTTCTGGTGCTTGCATTCCTAACACAATCTCACAAATGAAATAGTCATGGTGAGTGTTCTTAATATTCTCCCTGTTCTGTTTACCAACTCCTGAGCAATACCATTGCAGTTCCTGTATGGTTTTTACTTGCTGTCCCCCACCTGTCAGCCCTATTCCCTTGGCTTGTTTTAGTGTGTTCTCTACTACTCTCCCAGATATTTTAATTCAAATACTTTGCAGTTACATGATTGGTCTGCAGATGGTTGGTCTATTCAGACTGTGTGTGTGTCTGGAAGGTCCTGGAGCTCATCTATGAGCAAGATTCTCATCATTTTCATGTGGGTCATACATACATGAACTTGTTAACATTTAATTGCACACAGTTTCAAATATAAAAGGAACATGTGTGAATATTTGCCATTCTGCTTGTATATTACATACTTGAAAAAAAATTTAGCCACTCTGCATATATACTTATATTCTCAATTGTGTGGAATGGATCACTGCTGTCCATGACAAAGCCAATTCCCATTTTATTGTGCTCAGTATATTTAATAATGAGTGACTGTACCCTTGGCAGTATGCAGCACCATGTTTACTATTGAGTAGTCCTTCCAATGACATGGTGCATGAAGATTCAATTCTGATTCCCTGAGTTTATGAAGGAAAGAATCGGCTTTTATCGGCTTTTATTAGTGGGCTGTTTTGGCCTTTCAAAAGATCATCCCCCTTTTCCCACAGTAATCCGGGATTATGCATTTGGGTCCATAGTTTACATAAGAAATCCCTACAAGCTGAGCACAAAATATGTCCCTTTTTGGATTTCAGGATGGTTCTGGGGTCTCCATGGGGTTCTACTGGGAATGACCATTCTTTTGGCACTTTCATTCTGCTTGGTTTGGGAGCACCTTTGATCCCAAACATGGGATTTATGTAGAGACTCTTCTGTAATTGGCTTCCACAACTTCCTAGGTACTCAGATTTTATTTTAAAATTGTTTGCTGTTTTCGTGATCATGGTATCTTGTCACAATCCAGCTGGGATAGTAGTCATGTGACCACACTGGGTCCACAAGCAGATGGTACTGGCGACTCAAACTTACATGTCAAAACTCTCAATTTTCTTTGGACACTTGCAAGGCTCTTTGAGTTCATCAGCAAATTCTTTATTTTACAAATAACTACAGTACATAAGCAAAAGTCATAAGGACAGTGTATTTATATCCACAGTGGAGGGTGGCAGCAGTGTGCAGAGGGTGCGGAGGGGTCTAGGAAGGCGGCAGTGATGTACACAAAGCACAGAGGGGGACAGGAGGGCGGCGGGAGTGCGCTGAGGGTGCGGTGGGAGTAAGAAGGGCGGTGGGGGTGGGCAGAGGGTGCGGATTAGTCTAGGAGGGCAGCGGTGGTGCACACAAAGCATGGAGGGGGCAGGATGGCAGTGGGGATGGCGCGGAGGGGGGCGGTGGTGGCAGCCTGTGTGCACTGGGATGGACATAGGCTGGGGCTGCGCGTTGGTCTGGGACGAGGCGTGGAGGGGGTGGGGAGACGTGGATGAAGTGGTGGGTGTGTTGAGTGGCACCGCAGAGGGCATCCAGGTGTGGGGGTGACGTGGACGAGGTGGGGCAATGCAGAGAGGGTGGCGGGGCGTTGAAGGGCGCTGCAGAGGCTTGCGGGTGCATGCGGGTGATGCGGAGGGGGTGGGGGCGATGCGGATGGAATGGCAGGGAGTTGAGGGGCGCCGCAGAGGGCGTGCAAGGGTGGGGCGACGCAGATGGGGTGGGGTGACACGGAGAGGGTGGGGGCAACACAGAGGGTGGCGGGCATTACAGGACGCCGCAGAGGCATGTGGGAGATGCAGAGGGGGTGGGGGCTACGCTGAGAGTGTGTGGGTGACACGGATGAGGTGGCGGCAATGTGGAGATGGGGGCAGCAATGTGGAGATGGGGGCAGCAATGTGGAGATGGGGCAGCAATGTGGAGATGGGGGTGGCGATGTGGAGATGTGGGGACGACATGGAGAGCATGGGGCGACACTGGAGCGTGGCGAGGTGTTGAAGGGTGCGCAGAAGGCATGCGGGTGTGTGGAGGTGACACAAATGGGGTGGGAGTGACGCTGAGAGCGTGCGGGTGATGCAGATGAGGTGGCGGCAATGTGGAGATGGTGGCGGTGACGCGGATGGGGTGGGGATGATGCGGAGAGCGTGTGGGTGTGTGCACACTGCAGGGGACACGAATGGGATGGGGTGATGTGGAGAGTGTGCAGGCGTTGTGGATGGGTGGTGGTGTTGAGCGTGCGGGTGCGGATGTCGCAGTGCACAGCTGTGTGGCTTACATGCAGTCCTCGACCTTTTGAAGGTCCTCTGGGGTGGATGTGGCCCGTCTGGGCCATTGGGTGGTTGTGGCCCATGTGGTGTTGGTCTTGGGTGGCAGCAAGAACGTGCTGATGTGACAGCACACTGTGACAGCATACGTTTTAGGCGCCAGACCTTGCGGAGGTTGCATGGTCCAGTGCCTATTTCAGCCTTAATACAAAGTAAGATGTTGGCTTCTCACTATACCACAAATGTCTACTGAACACAACACTAGGTGTAATTCCACCTCATATTCTTTGGTCTGGTATAGGTGAATTACAAAAGTTCCTTACATAAACCATTCAGATTGTGTGACATAGTTAGTGTTGCTGTGACTCGACTACAAGTTGACTAGTAGTCATAGTCTGGTCAAGTTGTGACTATAAAAGGCACAACTATGATGTGACTACACAGTGACTAGGCTAGAGACTACAGGATATCTCATGTCTGTAGTCACTTCCCTGCCAAAAATGCAACTATCTAGTTGTAGTCACAATTTTTTGTGGCTAATAGTCACAACTACAAGGTGACTCTGACTACAACTACAGATTTTTGAGGTGACTACAGTAGTCATAGTTGTGACTATTTTAGTCACAACCAGGCTAGCCTGGTCATGGCAACACTAGACATCGTATGACATTTAGTTTGAACTCTGTTGATTGCATCTTGGTTCATCATGAACAACATCACTTGCACATTGCATGCTGGTGTATGCAGGTTTATAAGGATGCAGATTAAGCTGCTCCACCATGTGGTGAGAACTCATACTGAGGGAGAACTGTCAGGGGGTGTCAGGGTGACAAACATAGGGGAATCGGCTTCTGTCATACGGAGCAGTGGCCCATTTCACAAGTCTGAAAGAGGTTAGTGGGAATGACGACGGCCACCAAACACTGTACTCAAAAAGGGATGGGTCGAGGCTGTGTCAATGACCAGTCAGCCAAAAGGAAAGGCATTGTGAAACTAAAAACATACCCGGCCCTGCTTCCAGTGCGATACTCAGCAAGGAGTTGATTTTCCATTGAAGACCCTGGCTGCAGTGTAGCAGGATCGGCATTTCTGATGTTGAGAATACTTTTGGACAGGTATTCCCGCAGAATTGAGGTCCGCTGCTGTGATGTTTTTGTGCTTGCTGAACGTAATCTGCTCCAATTGTATCTGTCGCAACATGTCCAGCACGGTCGTCTCAGGGTGGTGGACCACCCAATGAGCTATGGTGTTGATAGCCACACCCATCATCGACTCAATCCCTCTAATTGGAATGCCTAAGAGAGAAGAGAGCAAGCAGTGAGCAAAAGGAAGAAACTCAAAAAGAACTAGCTCACTTCGACCGGCAAGAACCTGTCTGAATATGACATCTGAGCAATTGGTGTGCGCAGCAAGCACAACCGACCAAGTGCCAGTCACCAATGTCGAGGGCATTATACCTGCAACTCAACCAAATGAGTTGTGCCCTGTGTGGATCACACGCATCACTGTTGCATTGGCCGCCACATGAGGGGCACTGGGCAAACTGTGAAGGAAAGGTGTCAGCGACACATTTTCTAGATGGCTTTGCCAGAAGTCCATGCCGGCTGTGCGGTTGAGACGTTCAAGGTATTTGATCATTGGTTTGAACGAATCGGAGAGGGAGGGGGCGGCAGTCATAGACATCGTGGAGGTCAGATATCACATTGTCCATGGCCCAGCCGTCAAATAAGGCATGGTGCATGCACCACACGGGAACACGGGCAAATCCTTCAAGTTCGAAGACGCATGCATGAGTGGCAACCTCGCCTTGCTCAAAAGATCGAATAGCACGACTGCTCTCATACTCGGCCACATGGAGCTCAAGCTCAGTCTCATCAGACACAATGATGGTAGTCCACTCCATGCACCGTGCTCCAGGCCTCATCAATACTTGAAGTCACCGGTTGGACATAGGGTCAAATGCAAATACCATACAGAACATCATGCCATTTGGATGGTTGATGAACTCCTCAAACACTTCTTGCACCCTGTCACTGTGTGTCCCCAGGGGGAGATTCCATGCCTGGCAAACATTGTATGCATCCTGAACCATGAGTCCAGCCATGAGCAGACTCGTCTGAAGCCCTGTCGTGGGGTATACATCCAGGATGTCACTGGAATAAAAGCAGTCAGTACCGAAGCGTAAGCATTTCTAAACCCTAAACCAATCAACTTGCCTGGCAGAGAGACCATGGTCTGGGAGCAGTTTCACCCACAAGAAATCAAGGTGAGGTTCATCCATGGTCAACACAGTGAGATCCTCAGGCGCATCTCATCTAGAGTGACTGAGGGAGCATCATCATTGTCATACTCATGATCCACCATGGCCGACTTGGTGATCTTCGCCATTGCACAAATTGTCAGATTGCAGATAATGTCTGTGGCTGGAAGGTGGAGGCCTGCCTTGTGACCTGCAGAAGCAAGGCGGATGGCTGATAACAAATCGCCCCACACAGTGTAAAAATCGTCATTGATGCGCAGCAGGGCCTCCCTTATGTGCAAGGTTGATTCCCACAGAGACTGATGGCGAGCTGCATCTCTGTCAGCTGCGCTGCATCAACATTGATGCTGCCGCCTGTGCTGTTTGTGAGTGATGCCTGTATCGTCTGTTCATGCAAGTGAAAGTACGGCTTGAGTGCCTTCCAGTCAAGTTTTCCTGTGCTTGCCACAGGGAACTGGTTGAGGGTGACATAGATAGTGGGTTCCGATTCCCCGAGTTTACGAGGGATAGAATCGGCTGTTATAGTTGGCCATTTTGACCTTCACTAAGATCATCCCCCTTTTCCCACAGTAATCCAGGATTATGAAATTTTGTCCACAGTTTACATAAACAAACCATACAACTGGACTATGAAACATGTCTTCTTTTGGATTTCAGGATGGTTTTGGGGTCCCAGTGGGGTTCTACTGGGAATGACCATTTTTTTGGCACTTTTATTCTGCTCAGTTTGTGGGCACCTCTGACACAGAATATCCAATTTTATCTGGGTGTTACCCTGGACCTCTTCTCTAACTTCCTAAGTCCTTTTATTTTATTTTTCTGTTAGTTGCTATATTTGTCATGTTGGTATCTCAAGGAATCCTATTGGGATTATGGTCATGTGACTGTGTTGCTGTCCACAATTGCTTTGCGCAACAAAGTCCATGCCCTCTTCAGATCTCTCATCTTCCCTACTCTCCTGCCAGACATTTCTGTAATAATTTGGTAATATTGGTAGGCAGTAATATACAAATTGTAGTCATCTTCTTAACTAAAAATTGAGATCCCCTGAATTTCACCATCCACAGGGGAACACAGAGGGGTCTAGGGGGGTGGCGGTGGTGCACACAAAGTGCCAATGGGCCAAGAGGGCAGCGAGTGTGAGCAGAGGGCGTGGAGGAGGTCAGGAGGGTGGTGAAGGTGCGCAGAGGGCATGCAGGGTGCCAAGAGGGAGGCAGGAGTACATATAGGGCGTGGTGTGGCCGAGGAGGGCAGTGTGGGTGCACACAAGGTGCGGAGGGGGCCAGGAGGGCGGCAAGGGTGAGCAGAGGTGCGAAGGGGGCCAGGCAGGGGGCAGGTGGGCACGGCGTGCGTGGAGGGTGCTAAGACAGCGGCTGGGGTGTGCGGAGGGGACTAGGAAGGCGGTGGGGGTGTGCAGAAGGAGGTGAGGAGGACAGGAGGGCGGCGAGAGTGTGTGGAAGGGGCTGGGCGGGCAGTGGGGACAGACAGATGGCGCAGAGGGGGCCAGATGGCACAAAGAGGGCCAAGAGGGCAGTGGCAGTTCCCAAAAGGCGCAGAGGGTGGTACAAGGGCAGCTGGGGTGTGCAGAGGGGGCCATGAGGGTGCGGAGAGGGGTGCTGCGGTGGTGGCATCCAGTGCATGGTGGTACAGACGTCAGCTGGGTGGTCTGGGACGCGTGGGATGGCGGCGCGTAGGTGTGCAGCCTGGGACTGCCACCTGGGGTACGTGGTGGTGCCACACGTATGTCGAGCGTGTTTGCACATTGCTAGGACACGCGGATGGCGGGTGGTGGGGCATCCATGGGGCCTGCAGTCTGCTTCCTGCGCTGCAGCCCCGCACATGTGTGTCGTTGCGATGGAGCGGGGCGTCACCGTGAAGGTGGTGGCGTCAAGTTGACCCAGTGTCATGCTCCTGATGGGATCTTGTCTTCTGTATAGTCCCTCATCGCCGGCGGCAGTCTCCACGCTTTGTCGCCGTGTGGGGTGGTGGCGGCGACTCCACCGGTTGGGCTTGTGGTGTGGCGACGCGACTTGTGCTGATGTACACAAGAGCATATGCTCTTGCATACATCAGCAAAGGTAGTGGATTTTTGCTGACTACGCAAGAGCGTGCGCTCTTGCATAGTCAGCAAATGGTTGCAACTTCCTACTCACGTGACTAGCTGGGTGTGGGCCAATGCTGGTGCATGGCAAGTACGATTCCTTGGGAAGCTTAACTTTTTTTTTGTTTTAAGTTTATTTTAAATCTTCATTTTACTTATGGAATTGGATGCTTCTGATTGTTTGCTATATATTGAAATACACACATTTCTTTTTTGCGCAGTCCATAAGTCAATTTGTGCTATATTTAAATTGCCCTCATATACCATGTAGTGCTGGTCTCTATTCCATTATAATACCACCACTTTGAATTAATGTCAATTACCCTAGTAGTAAAATGATAGCCACCGTGATAGATTATACCTTTTAGATGCATCTCATGTACTTTTACCTGAGCTTGGCATATTGATGCTCTGAACAGCTCACATCTATTTTTCTAGCACATAGTCCATTGTCATCACTCACAGTTGGCAAGGGTGCTGAAATAATATGACATTGCGATGTTGCTTTGCAGCATCTTCTGAGGGAAATGTTTTCTTACTGCACACATGTATCAACCCATAAAAACAAAGCTGTACATAACCAACACACCAACTTGGCATAGAGTGCTCAAACAACTTCTCTGTTTAAAAGTGCTTCTGTACATGCACATATGTGTTCCTTCAACTTGACCACCCGCACACATGCAGTTTTTGGGCATCTCTGCCAAGCCCATTGCTCTGTGCCATGATTGTTGGAAGATGATCTGTGAAGGTAATGTGGCTTATCTAGTGAGAGGCAGTCTTCAGCTATGAATGGTATCATAATAAGATCTATGTGTGCCAGTGTGGGGAACATGCAGGAGCACTGGCAACAGAACTCTTTAAGAGTAAAAATGAATATCAAAATCTGGACTCAACTAGGAAGACCCTATCAACACACCATGAATGTGAGTACAGTTTTTCTACTTTGAAATCTGTGGTTCAAAATCAAAGGCAACCTGCATGTGCCAACAATCCTCTCTATCGTAGGGGTCCATCCGTTCTGCTGAAAATAGGTGTGATGAAATATGACTTACCTTCAAAACCCATTGCTAGTCACAGAGTACATACTACAAACAGGCCCCTGGCTTTTATGTGTAAGTTGAGATTGAGTGTGCCAATTTCAGACTGTTATATGTAGGCTGGGATGATGCCTGAGAAATATTGTGAGCTTTAAACACCTCCCAAATCAATGAAACGAAAGAATGAAAGAGTGATGATGCACTTACATATGAATTTGCTGTCCAGGCTTTGACTCTAGGAATGCATACAATATGCCAGTCCATTTTCTGCTCGGTGTGTTCTTCTTGTGTGTCCCCACCTTAACAATTTTTTTCATTGCCAAAAGAGCTCTGGGGTCTAGACGAGTGCCACAGAAGCTCAGATCATTTTTATTGTATGTAATTTATGAATTGGGCCTTCTCAATATCTTCTGCAGTCAATTTCTTTCAGAAAAAGAGAGCTTCACTTGCTCGTGATATCCAGCTTGCCTGTGGCTACATGGGTATCACCAAGTTTTCAGGATCATGGTTCAACAGTGTCAATGTCCAGAACCAGTGAAACAACGGAAAATATGTACCATAACCTTGAAGATCAGCAGACCCCTGCCTCAACAGGAACATGACATGTCATGTTCCTCCACCTATGCCACAACCTTGCACAACTACTCAAACAACCCATGCCATCCATGCAATTCCCTCAAATGACCTTCCAGAACCATGGCTGTCACCTCACCGACAGGCAAAAGTTGTGGTAAAAAGACAGTGCTGTCATGGCTGTTGGGAGAGCAGGGGGCAAACAGTTAGTAGCAGTGGCAGACTCCATGTGGTGGGGCATGGAGTGTGTCTCAGCATTGTTGCTGGTCTCTGTCCACACATCGATGATCGTCACAGAGCATGACTTTTTCAGTTGGTGTCTTCAATGTCTTCTCTTTTGTGAGCTTGTTTTTGCATTCTTTTCATGGATTGGCTTCTTGTGCATCCAGCATAGTTTTGAGGTTCAAAGTCAGGACTTTCTGACTCAACTTGCTGTCATGATTGTGAGAAATCGGAGGCTCAACTAGTCACAACTTCACTTGGGTAGGCAACTTTGAGTTGACTAAAAGTTGAGTTGTGGCAACACCAATGAAGGCTCACAGAATTAGGTGTCAGTGACCCTAAGTGTATGCTAGTTCATGTGCTCTTTATCACCCAAGCTGCAGACCCAGACAGTATCAGATTTGCAAGCAGCTGCTGGATACTCTGGTAAAAGATTGAGTGTCAACTTGGAGTGTTGGACTCCACTTTCCCATCATAGCATACAAAGTATCTTAGATAATTTTCCTGTGTGTTGATTTATACATCTACTGATTTTTTAACTAACTGTTCTATGAGTACACCACCAGACATGCTTGATGTTTTGAAAATGTTGTTGAGGGGTTGTCCACATCTTAGTGCCCTATCAGTGCTGCTCAATTCTTAGTTCGCTTTGCTCGGTTCGTTTGCTCCAAAAATTTTTAAGCACCGCAAACAACCAAACAAACAGGAACAATTGAGGTGCCACCTGTTTTCTCAGTTCATTTGAGAAACCGGAGCTCTAATAGTAGGTAAGCTGCCGACCACGGCCAAGCTCGCATTGCCAGTCAAAATGAACTGTACATAGGTCTAACTACATGTTGATGGTGAAGCCAAACACGCATTAACACTGTTTTTACTAGGTAACACAATGGTCTTGCACCTAATCGGCCAAAGGCAGAGCGTGGCTCATCCTACACAAAGAGTCAATCAGAATCACAGAGTAGACCATTACTATACCTATACATGTTGTGGAACTGCTGATAGTGTACCTCCTTCATCATTATGAAATCAGCGGATTATCTGACATGCTGAAGGTGGTAGAATTTGCTTGTTGGAGGCCTTTGGCTACATCGCTTGACGTCAGATTCAAAAATTTCGACGCGTGACTTGTAAAACCAAACAAACCAAGCAAACCAAACTAAGAATTGAGCAGCACTATCAGCGGGGAATGATTTGGCAAACTATCCCCGCAGTCATATTCGTTTAATTCAAAATCATTCCAGAATGTACAATAACATAAAATTGTTAGAGAAAACATTACAGGGTAGTTGTCGGTGACATTGGGTTGGTGTTGACAGTCAATTTGACAATGTGCAACAGCATGTTCTCATAACGTCTTCAAGTGTGTCCCTGGAGCTCTCGCCAGATGTTTGATAGACGGAATACACTCCATTTTAATTCTATATGTAACTACGACCCTACACGAAAATACAGGTGTGGTATACAAATGCTCTCCAGGACCTCAACAGCACAGGAATTCTCTTCTTTTGCTGGTTAGATTTTCCTGTTGGTGGAAGATACAATGGGAGTTAGACTCGTGACCAGCCTACCTAGTTTGAGCTTGTGTGTGTGTCTACATGTGCTACATTAGAGACTGTTAGACTTGTGACCAGCCTACCTAGTTTGAGCTTGTGTGTGTGTCTACATGCACTACATTAGAGACTGGTCACGAGTCTAGATGGAAGTGGCATTTTCAACTGCCAAGATGATCTAGGGAAAAGGGTGACGAGTTCTCCCACATTGATCACAACAGAAAACTATAGCTGAGAATGTAAGTTGATGAACAGGTAAAATGAAATGGTGTACTTAGACAAGCCTACTCGCATGAAAACATCCCATAACCCTGTTACTTCGCAAACCAACGTTGCATGGCATCGAAGGATCCTGGGGAACCCAACATCACTGTCGCCACACCTACTTTGAAAGTATACTTGAGATCCGGTCCTTCAGCTGCACTTTCTTCGGCCATCTGAATGTGGAAGTAATGGTGGTGCGTGAGAAGGAAACATGATCACAAGGCATGAGAGTGTCGGAAGAGGGACTCTTGGGGTGTTGTGGAGAGAGAAACAAGGCTGTTGTTGATGTGGAACTTGTGACCAAGTATTTAAATGGAGGCTCTGCTGTGTGACATGATGTCAGGCATCCTTGACCTGAGTCCACAGTCAGTTTGTGTAAAATGTTTGGTTTAAGACCACTAAAGAGTTTGGGAACTGCCAAGGTTGATTGTTTTGAGGAGAGGCATTTCAATATGGAAATATTTTTGAACAATTATGCAGATTGGTTTTAGGATCGTGGCATCACAAAAATATATTCATAATGTATTTTAAACATTCATGTGAGCTAGTGTGGGAACATAGACCGGTGCTTATTGTGAGCACGTCTGGGGTGTCCTGCGGTGTACAAAGGTGGACAGAAGTGAACAAACTTGTGGAGCAGTTTCAGTGCGCAGGAGTATTACCTAAGTAAGGCGCTTGAGACGTCGGAATTGGCCTACTGAGACGAACACAGGCAATGACAATACCCCATGTCGCTGCACTGCGACCCACCATGTGATGACAACCGAACGATGTGCTGCAGCAGTGGCAGTACCCCCAATAGGCTCCAAACGCGCCCTATCGCTAAGCACACACGCGCTCCTGACCCGATGACGACGACCTGTTCCGGACCGCTCAATGCAGGGAAAGAGTACACAGATATACAGACAGGTGCACGCAAACTGGAACCACAGACGGAGAGGTAAGTTAAGCTTAGAAAGCAACGAAAATGCAAGACTCACGAAGAGTGCTAGCATTCCACCGCCAATGTTGAATAGAGACCAAAGATGTTGTCCGTATCGCTATGGACTTATTATGCACAGCTGGTGACAAGACAGACAAAGATGGGCCCCATGTACACCCATATACTGATGCTTTGCCACGTCAATGTCGCCGCCTTTGCCCCGACGACCACGCCCGGCAGCGCCCCACCTCAATTTGACAACATGGTCGCGCGAGGGATGGCAGCAGCAGCAGTAGCACCCCCAGTGGACCCCAACTGGACTCTACCGCCCGCCCCACGCGCGCCACAGCGCCACACCATGGCTGTACGTGCCCTCATGCAGCCTCACACCCCTTTGTCCCCGCGCCCCAAGCCCCAGGCCTCAGGCTGTACTGACAGCCACTGGGCAGTCCACTGACACCTGGACGCACGCGTGCAAGCCACCACCCCCGCGTCGCCGACTCGCAACACCCCATCCTACCTTGACCACCTGCAGCCCCATGGGGTTCCACTCCACCATCCACAGCCCCGGTCGACCCCCGCAGAACCCCACCGCCTGCTGTTCGCAAGCCACACCACAAGGATGCCCACACACTCTCGCTCGCACCGCCGATGCCAACCACAACCCGCACGCGAGCAGTCTTGCGCATTGACGCCGAATTGGAGAAGAGGATAGAGGAGAAGGGAGAAGGAGAAGACGGTGAAGTTGTCACAAGGACAACGCCGTTGCGGGCGCGCACATTGCTTGTGGCACCCACAATAGTGCCGCCTCATCGCTGCACCTGCACCCCCTCGCCATCTCGTGTCCCACCGACGGCACCCCCTGATCACCCACAGCGTACCCTACCGCTATCACAACGTAACGCACCTATCCTCACCGAACTCGTCAACATTCATCCAATGACACCCTCTGTGAGCGCTTCGACCTGGGACAGTTTGTGCATAATAGATCTTCGCCCGTGTAGACCAATTGACGTGCCATCATTGTTTTTACAAGACTCGATTGACTAGTAGTCATCGAATCATGGCCTGAGTGGCTTGGCTGAACGTTCTTTCTGCATGTGTTTTAGAATATTTATTTACTCTATCTATCCAACATTGTCCTATGTACGAGTGGTATTGTCATGACGTATTAGCTGTACGCGATGTACAGCAAATACATCACTCGTCCAACTATGGATTCCAAAATTTGGATTCCAAAATTGGCAATAAATCTAGCGCCACCAAATGCTTGGCCGCTATGGCATATGTTCGAGTATCAGTTCCCAATTCGGTTTCTTTGGTGCAGATATGTATTTCTCTACATATACTCTGCCATGGCCCATATCTCACACTCAGGCTGAATATTGACACCTCAGCCTGCAATGCAAGAACATAGGTGAGTTGATGGTGCACTGGGGATGAGTGCTGACCCTCGCTGTGTAAAGGTTAGTTTTTGTTCTTGCTCACAAACAGGCTATGTCCAACTCTGTCATATGATCTGCAGCATGAATGGGATCTTGAGGTTCCTGCCATACTAAGAAGCATATTTGGGTTTTGTATAAGTTTTTTTTTGATAATCGGGGATGTCAATGTGGGCACTTTTACAAGTGCAGCCCAAAGCACTCACAGTTGCTCATGAGTTCTTCCGAGGAAATTTGCACTAGTACCTTCAATAATCATTTCAGGAATAAATCCATAATTGCAGGAGAGGATTATCCTTGGACCTTTGAGGACAGCTGATATTAGATACTCACAAAGATAATCATTTTGGATATTCCTTTTGGTGAATCATACCAGTCCAGGCTGTGGCCACTTATGTACATCCTTTTGTTTGAGGGAATCAGGTTTGTTACATAGCATATAGTAAGTCCATCTTTGCTTATATACATTACAAATACTTACCATTCAAGTCCTACAATTAGACATGAGCTTATTTGGTACCTCTATGCCAGTGTCATCATTAATCCATGTTCCCCTAATAATAGAAGGTATGTCCAATCTCTTCTTCCACTCCTTGCCTCAGCCTAGGCACTAGTTGATACCCTGTATCACAAGTCCATGGTAGTTTATTTATCCCATTGGTGTACTGTCTATCTTCATATTCTCATTACAGGACCTGGACTTGGTGTGCTCCTGTCTGTGTATACAAATTGGTCCAATAGTTGTTGCTTATAGATCTAGCTGTACAATTTTGTATGGCATGCACTGTGCACACCAAGTACAAGCCAACAAGACTCCACCAAAGTTGCATATGAGAGCATGTCGTGGGGCGGCTGCAGAATGGTTCACAGGATGATACAGATGAGCACATTAAGGCTTATAAATGCTAACCATGCTACATGTATAATTAAATAAACATGCAATAAACATGCAGAGAGCATCACAGAGAGTGTAAATGGAACTAAAGAACATCTTATGACACTAGGAAATGTTTGAAAGGATCCTCGGATTCCATGAACCAGTTGACTGCCTAATAAGGGAATCATCTTTTTTGCCACGTGGAGTAGCCTAGAGTTAACAAAAATTTAGCTGAAAGTGAAGTTGTGGGACAACCAAGGAAACCATGGGATGAGATTTTCTATTTGTGTGAAAACTGAGCCACTTCCTAGGAAAATGGGAAATTTTTGAAATTTTAGTGTACTGGTGCATACCAACAATTCCAAACTCCGCTAACACTATGTTATGGGGAATCGTAATTTCCTAGGGTTTTCCCTCCTGAAAAATCTTTGGAACAACATCAGATAATGATAGATATTCCAACTGACTGTCTTGCCAGAAAACACTGGAGAAACACTGGGTTTACCAATGATTTTCCTGAACATTGTCATACCATAATCCATTATGTCTCCCAATGATTTTTCTAGGCCTGGAAATCTTTGGAAAATCATGAAATTTCCCTAGGTTTTCCTGGTTGAATTTTCCTTGGAATATGCACCCAGTTCCAATGGTTTTCCTCAGGGTTTTCCAGGTCGGAAAATTTTGACATGCCTCCAGTGACTGGAGTTTACAGGTGAAGAACGTGACATCCTGAGGGACATTCGTAATGGCACCAAGGAAGGAGAGCTGGAGGAGTTGGTTGCATGTGCTGCTAAGGAACTTTGCAAGACTACTGGGAAGTCTGTTAAGTCATCAGAGTGGGGTGAGAGGGATGGTACACTTCTGTTCTGTGGAAAGATATATGTCCCCAATCAGCATGACTTACAGCGTCGAATTGTCTCCCAACATCACAACACTTGTATTGCTGGCCATGCTGGAGGTTGGAAGACCTTGGAACTTGTCTCTTGGAACTATTGGTGGCCTCACATGTCTCGCTACATTGGTAGCTACACAAAGGCGTGTGACCTATGCCTGCGCACCAAGGCTCAGTGTCGGTTGCCTGTTGGAGAACTACACGCTCTGGAGGTTCCTGAGCAGCATTGGGAGACAGTCAGTGTCAACTTCATTGTTGAGCTCCCTGAGTCACGTGGGTACAATGCTGTGATGGTTGTTGTGGATTCCTTATCCAAACATTCTCACTTCATCCCCACCTTGACCACAATTACAGCATTGGGAGCCTCTTGTCTCTTTAGGGATCATGTTTGGAGACACCATGGCCTACCCCTCCATGTGGTTTCAGACCGAGGTACACAGTTTGTCAGTGAGTTGACTTGTGAGCTATACAGACTTCTGGGTATTGAGGTGGCTGCCTCCCATACCACCCACAGACTGATGGACAGACAGAACGTGTCAACCAAGAGCTGGAGCAGTATCTCTGTCTATTTGTGAATGAGTGACAGGACGACTGGGATGACCTCCTGCCCCTTGCAGAGTTCCAGTACAACAGCCATGTCCACTCATCCACAAAAGAGACTCCCTTCATGCTGGACTCTGGTTGCCACCCACGCATGGGCTTTGAACCTCGCCAGCAGCCATCCAGGAGAGAAGCTGTGGATGAGTTCAAGCAACGAATGGCTGACTCCCTGTCTGAAGCCCGAGCTGCCCTTGTAAAGGCAAAAGAGCATATGGCTCGATACTATAATCGTCGTCATGAGCCAGCCCCTACCTGTGTTCCTGGTGACAAAGTCTTCCTAGATGCAAGCGACATTAACACCACTCGCCCTTCTAAGAAATTGTCACATTGGAACCTAGGCCCATTCCTAGTGGAACACAAGGTTGGCTCTAATGCTTACCATCTTCGACTCCCCAAGTCTATGAGTTGCCTCCACCCTGTCTTCCCTGTGGTGAAGCTCCTCCCAGCCCCTCCAGACCCCATTCCTGGCCGGAAAGCTCAACCCCCACCTCCCCCAGTCCTTGTAGGGGAAGATGAGCGTTATGAGGTCAAACAGGTCTTGGACAGTCAATTCCGCTGCGGAAAACTCCAATACAAGGTCAGGTGGAAGGGTTATGGGTGTTAAAGACCATATTGCTTTTCACCGGAGTTGTGGAAAACATCGGAAATATCGGAATATCGGGATCAAACGGGCTTGGCTTCAACTTATGGGTTGCACCTTCTTGGATTCTCGTGCCCTGGTATTTCGGATTTCTTGAAAAGTCGGAATTCGGAGAATGTCGGAATAGTCGGAGATCTATGGAAGGATCAATGACAAGACAGCTAGTCAATACTTAACTAGTATTTTCGGAAAACATCAGAGAAAATCGGAGAAGAGTGGAATAGTGTTTGAAGAGGATTAAAGGTAAGGATTAGCCTTTCGGAAAAATCGGAGTTTAGACTGGAGATAAGGGTTTCGGGATGTCAGAATGAAGATGATCGAAATACAATCAATATGCGAGACTCATCGTATAAGTCAATATACGTGATAGGCAATATGACCAATGATAATGAACAATCAATATTCAAACTAGAGAAAGAGATGTACAACAAGCATATTTAAGGAATAACTGAGGATGCCAAATCGGAGACATAACAGGTAATGATATGAGATATGGAATTCCGAGACAGGGTGAATATGGAAACCAATACAAAGTCGCAGATAGGACATATGGATATAAGATCGGGAGATTGATCTCTGAAGGATGACTAAGGATGTTTAAATGGAGATTTCGGAAAAAGTCGCAAAAAGGTTTATCAAAAAAGGAGATTGTCGGAAAGGAGATTGTTGGAGAAGGAGATTTGTCGGAGATTGTCGGAGGAGGAGTTTCGGAGATTGTCGGAAAATCAGAGAATGGATATGGGTTCTAACAGTATCTCCCCTTTAAGGCCAAGCCCTCGAGGCTTTAATGTCTTGAGACATTTTGGCATTGGGTGGTTGTAAAGGCTCAGAGAAACTCCTTGAGTTGCTATTCCCTTTGCGCTCTTTTCCCGCAACCATGATTAGCTTGGGTGACAAACTTGTGAATGAGCTTGTGGAGATTGCATGGGGACAGAAATGGCTTCAGGCAAAGTGGTGGAAAACAAGTGGAAAGCAGGAAAAGTGGTGCCAGAGGTAATCATAGCATGAAAAAGGCCCTGTCGGAGAAATGTCAGAAAATTGGTGAATGGAGAAACTGGAGGTGTACTGTGCATTGTCAAGTCCACAGGCTATCCTGCACAAACATGGATTGGCAAAATGGAAGGGTCCTGAAAGGCCTGCCATGAGTGTGTGTGTTAGGCAGAAATGTAGAAGTTGGTGGATAAGGATTTGAACAGGAAATGGAGAAGGTTGTGAACAAGGATGTGGAAAAAGGGATATCAGGAATATTGTCAGAGAATTGTCGGAGATTTTTGGAAAAGGAAATCAGAGGAATGTTGGGAAAGGAAACTGGAGGAATGTTGGAAAAGACATTGGAGGAATGTTGGAAAAGACATTGGAGGAAAATCCACATATTGGAGGACCTTGATGTGCCAGGTATAATGGCTAAGTCTTCTGCAAAAGATGTCAGAAATCGGAGTGGAGATGGAGATGTCGGAGTAGAGTCAGACTGTGAAGATGAAGTAGAATGGAACTGGATGGTGTTTTCGGAAAAAATCGGAAAAATCGGAAAAAAGCAGAAAAAAGAATAGGGGTGGAAATGTGATGAATGGAAATGTGGAAAATGATGGTAATCCACAAGTGGAAAATGTGGAAAAAGCGGAAAAAGCGGAAAAAAGCGGAGAAGCGGAGTTGGGGAAGAAGGAGGAGTAGGGCCTCAAGATGAGGACACTACAAAGGTGTAGATAGGAATCAGAATGATGGAAAAGTAATATAGTAAGAGGGTTTTCATCGGAAAACCTGTGTGATGGAAATCTGAAAAGGAAATGGACATAGAAAGAACAAGGTGAAGAATTCCAGATTGACAAGATAGGTGGACATTGTGGAAACAAGGATGTTCAAAGGGTCGGATTGTCGAAAATATTGGGATTATCGGGATTGTTGGAAAACAACGGAATTGTCGGAGAAGGCTTGCTTCATCTTGAAATATTGCACAAAGACATAAGGTCTTGTTTGGAGTCGGGATGGGTTACAGAATGTGTCAGAATGACTGAGAATCTTGCTTGTCAGGAATCCGGAAATGGAATGATCTTTGCAGATATTGTAGAGATAGAGTCGGAAAGATGGTTGTCTTGAAAAACAGGGTGCAATGGAGTTAAGTCGGAAATTTTCGGAAATTTTCAGAAGGTTTCGGAAGAACAGATGGGTGTCGGAAAGTGTAGAAGGGTGTCGGAAAGTGTAGAAGGGTTTCTGAAAGTGTAGAAGGATGTCGGAAAGGAAATAAAGGGTGTCGGAATAGAAAGGTGTTGGAATACTGGGTCAGGGAATGTTCTTGTCAGGTGGTCCTGAGGTTTTCGTGATCCATGTGACACTACACGGACTGTGGAGTTAATGGATGTGGGTTGGAAAAGGGACGATGACAGCTGAAGGATGGTCATGATGGATGGAAATTGTGTGACAGAATAAGGCTGGCATAGTCGCTACTCCCCTCTTAGGTAGACGTCTCATTGTCTATTTAAAGAGTCAGATTTGTGTTGGGACATTCAGAATAAGAGTGGATGGATGAAATGGTATGCAGGTATTCTTGTGCAATTTTGTGTTGGAAAATTTGGCTGTGTGAAAAGTGTTCAAGATGATGCTTGAAGTCTTGAAAATTCAAAGATTGCAAAATTCCATGTTGAATTGTCATTGAAGTATCATGGCGTTGTAATTCCTAGATGAAAAATAGTGTGTCGGATTTCTCTAATGTGGAGAAATGTCAGAAAAAGTCGGAAATCAGAAAATTGTGAAGTCGGAAAACTTGAAGGTGGAAATTGGAGTCAGAAATCCTGAAGTTGGAATCTTGGAATCAGGAATTGAAGTCGGAAATTGAAGTCGGAAATTGGAATTGGAGATTTGAAGTTGGAATAGGGAATTGGAATAGGGAATCGGAAAATGGGTCATGAAGTCGGAAAATATCAAAAAAAACAATGGAGTCAAGTCGGAAAATTTTGGAAAAGTGGAGTTAAGTTGCAAAATATCGGAAAACTTGAAGTTGGAAATTGGAATTGGAGATTTGAAGTCGGAAATTGGAAAATCCAATGAAGGAAATTGCAAAAGTGAAGGCTCTCATTGAGGATGTTGCTGTGATACTGGTTTTCAACAGAACTGTGGAAAAATGGAGATAGTATCGGAAATGTTCAGAAAATGAGGTGGTGCCCTTGGTTGAAAGACTTCAGAAAAAGAGAATGAGAGCAAGATGATTCCATGATGGTCTTGTCGGAAATTGTGGAAAGACTGAGAATTTCAGAATCGGGATGTCGCTTTTGTCATCCTTTTGAATGCAGAACAGATGGGTGTTGACAAGGACCATAGATAGTGATTGTCAAAATCTAGAGGGTCGGAAAATGTCGGAAAAATCGGTGTCGGAGAATGGATGTCGGAGAAATCAGTGTTGTATTTTGGAGAAATCAGTGTCGGACTTTGGAGAAATCAGTGTTGGAGAAATCTGCTGATAATTGATGCAGAACCAGAAAGGCCACCTTATTCCTTCTGCGAGGAAGTATCGGAGTACTGTGCGGAGAAAAATGTTGGGTGGGTCCTATGGCTATAGCCTCGTTAATGAACTGTTGGGGTTATTCCAGCTTAACTAAAGATAAGGAATAAAGTTTTCCTAAGGAGTGATTCTCTCCCTCCCTCAAGGCGAATGAAGGTTGTCGGAAAAGTGGAAGAATCGATGGTCGTGACGAATTTTCCATTCGGAAATGAGTTGCTGAAAATATTGTATGTGTCAACTTGCTAAGACAAAAAATTGTCAAGGCATAGTCTAGGATGACACAGATTTGAGCAGGTCAGAGGGTTGTCCACAATCAGATTTTCGGATTTGTGGAATTGTGAATTGCAAGTTGCCACAGGGACATATGGCAGAGTCAGAGTCTTGACTTGCTGTTGAGGAATGCAGAACTAGGTACTACCCTATACCCTGTCAATCAACGGATTGTAGTTGGGGGGTCAGTTGTGTGCCAGCATGTCAGAACAGTCAAAATCAAGTGGTGCTACACCATATGGTAGTAACAACCTGGATTGATTGCTGGACAGATGGACGGATTGGCGTATTAATAGCCTACTGGATTTACAACTACGTTGTGGTCAGAGGGTTGAAGATTAACCCTTCGGAAAAACGCGGGATTCCGAAAGCGGTGTTCTAGACTTGAGGAAAAAGTCGTAAACATCAGAAAACGTTGGAAACGTCAGAAAGTCAGAAAAGAATAAGAAGTGGAAATGTTGTCCACTAGAATTCAGAATTAACATGGAGGATGGTGTCGGAAATCATAAGGAGTGGTGTCGGAGTTTTCGGAAAATGATAAGAAATCAAAATCGGGATTATCAGAAAGTGTGGAAAGAGCCTCGGAATAATGGAGTGTTGATGCCGATTTGTCTGTACTGAGGTCTTTGGAGCTGTTTAGACTTGCAAGTTGTAGCCTATGTGATGTGCTGATTGCAGCTCAGATTGTAGCTCTCCTATCGGAAGATGATTTGGGACAATTCTTTGTACAGTGACCAGGTAAAGGATGTCGGAAAGTCTTGGTTTTGGAGATATCAGGGTTTCGTCAGAATGTACGCAAGGAACTGGGAATTGTCGGGAAAAGGGTGTGAAAGGTAAGAATGAAGGGTAGGTATTCTCCTTGGAAACTTGATTGATCTTGATATCTTCCTCGTCATGGTTGAGCTTGTCACCATTGTCAGAATCGCATTGAGGGTTGACATCATTGCCATTGGAAAAAAACTGGTGTTGTTTAAAGTTCTCCTAGTTGGTCGGAAGGGTTGCTGGTAAGGACATAGATGGCATCAGATGTAGGTGATCAGAATTGGATATCGGAAGTTATTGTAAGAATCAAGAGTGGTAGTTTGAATATACTGTTAAAGACCATATTGCTTTTCACCGGAGTTGTGGAAAACATCAGAAATATCAGAATATTGGGATTGGACGGGCTTGGCTTCAACTTATGGGTTGCACCTTCTTGGATTCTCATGCCCTGGTATTTTGGATTTCTTGAAAAGTCGGAATTCGGAGAATGTCGGAATAGTCGGAGATCTATGGAAGGATCAATGACAAGACGGCTAGTCAATACTTAACTAGTATTTTCGGAAAACATCAGAGAAAATCGGAGAAGAGTGGAATAGTGTTTGAAGAGGATTAAAGGTAAGGATTAGCCTTTCGGAAAAATCAGAGTTTAGACCGGAGATAAGGGTTTCGGGATGTCAGAATGAAGATGATCGAAATACAATCAATATGCGAGACTCATCGTATAAGTCAATATACATGATAGGCAATATGACCAATGATAATGAACAGTCAATATTCAAACTAGAGAAAGAGATGTACAACAAGCATATTTAAGGAATAACTGAGGATGCCAAATCGGAGACATAACAGGTAATGATACGAGATATGGAATTCCGAGACGGGGTGAATATGGAAACCAATACAAAGTCGGAGATAGGACATATGGATATAAGATCGGGAGATTGAATAAGCACCCAGTTATGTAACGGCATTAGATTCCAATCCCGTTATGTAATCACAGTACATTCCAGTGCTTATTTGTGTACTCCTTTAGGTAGTTATCTCGGCAGTGGGAACCTTAGGCTTTTCTCTTTGGATTCCCATCCGCCAGGTGTGTATCCTTGTATGTAGTCTTCTGTGAGCTTATATATCTTCGGATTCCCATCTGCCAGTGCTTAGTGTGATATTCCACTGCTCCTGGAGGTTGCCCTTATAGCTGCACATTCCCCACCATGAAAAATAGGCACCTTTGTTGGAAAGTGCCTGTCCGCACTGTAAGGCCTGGTGAAAAGTGGACATGTTGGGATCGGGTGCTGGCTGGGATTTCTGAGATAACCCGGCAAAGCTCCCATCCGCTCTCCGCGACGAGAGCTTATCTTTTCCAAATTGAGACACGCTCACGCTTGCACGTAAACATAATCCCAAATCTGCATT
Organism: Ramaria rubella; assembly: GCA_015039355.1. Classification (NCBI taxonomy): domain Eukaryota; kingdom Fungi; phylum Basidiomycota; class Agaricomycetes; order Gomphales; family Gomphaceae; genus Ramaria; species Ramaria rubella. The sequence continues at coordinate 274,335 of MU134376.1, read as the reverse complement.
TGGGAACGTATGCTCAGAATGCGGCCCAACTTCTTGTAAGTTTATCTTTGGGCTTGGCTACCACGTGGACATGTACATAAAATACATAAAAGCAAACTGGCTACACGTCTATTTTATAAGTGCCCTGGACTCGTCTCTTTGAACTAGCATGCCTGGCCGAAAAGTATGCACCTGCGAGGTGCATTGCCATGGTGGAAAGGAAGTCGCTCGCGCTACTTGGTATAGGCACAGATCTTTCTGGAGGGATGCTATGCAGAAACGCATGGCCGCATCTGGGGAGTGTTTGTCCTCCGGATCCGAGTCAGATGCCAGTGGATCTCTTACCTCTAGCATGGCTTCAAATGAGCATAGCTCTAGGGAAAAGTCTACCGATGAGCAAGTTCCAGGAGCAAGTGGAACTGAAGATGATCATGAAGGATTGAATGATTCAGACACACGTTATGACGATCCACAGGTGCGTATTTCACCAATTCTACTTCGTATAATACAATGACAATTCTGACCTGCAGGGTGGAATACAACAAAATAACCACACTGGCGAGTGGGGCAGAGAAGTAGACTCTATGGACAGGCAAAATTATGACCCTGAGGTGAACATCTTCGAGTCGGTTCACAAGAAGTTTGTGCTAATCATGTTCTCATGCGGATAGATATTCGAGGAACAGAACGCTGATGAATTCGACACGAAAACGTCAGATTCCTCCACAAATGAGCTAGATAATCAGACCAATGGTAAGTATTGCAATAATACAGAATATAGTATCATACTTACGCGATTTGGTGTCCCTGATGTGACTTAAGGTAGTTCATCAGATAGGTCCACAAATTCTGAGGAGTCAGATGACAGTTTGTCATTGTTATCAGCTGACAGCGAGTCTGAGCTTGGAGCTCAAGATCGTCGTTTGCCGTTTTCTTTCAACGGCAACATCAAAGTTCCCGTGTTGCAACAATCCATGGTTAAAGGTTTGCAGAACGTGTCATTGGATAACGGTGACCTCTCCGCTCGCATTCTCTCCCGCCTTCGTAATCCAGAGGCTGGGACGCTGCAAATCGAGGATTGAACCAAATTATACTCCCTCAAACAGTATATAGCGACCCAGAATGTGTCGCAAAAAACGTACAACGTGTTTCGGAAAAATCACAATGAGACGTATGTTGAGGATCCAATGTTGTCTCTGGAGCAGCTTAAAATGAAGCGTGGAGCCTATCAGACACGACATGTGTCCAAAATCTTGTGCGGCATATACAGGTCCTTTTACCGAGTTGCAAAAATGTCCCCAGTGTGGTGCTGAACAATACGACAGCCAGAAGCTAAAGGTCAGTGGGGGGGAAATCAAGCAAGCATGCCAGTATTTCTATACGATACCAGTGGGCCCGCAGTTACAGGCGTTATACAGGGACCCCCAGATGGCTGAGAGAATGCAATACCGCCAGCATAAGACTGAAGAGATCATAGATCAAATTATACAAGACGGCAACATCGTTCAAACTTACGAGGACGTCTTGAACGGCTCCGTTTACTTGGACGCTGTCAGTCGTGGTGACATAGGTCCAAACGAAATCACGCTAGTGAATTGTATGGACGGTGCACAGCTCTATCTTCACACGGCATTGGATTGCTGGATTTATATATGGATGGTATTCGAGCTCGCCCCCGAATATCGCTATAAACAATGGTCGATTTTGCCCAGGGGAGTCGTTCCTGGTCCGCGGAAACCTAAAAATATGGATTCCTTCTTGTTCCCTGGGTTCCATCACATAGCTGCTTTGCAAAAGGAAGGGCTACGTATTCACAGAGCATTGGCAGAAGATTATATCAAGAAACAAATTTATTTCGTCATGGGATGTGCAGATGGACCTGGGAGTGTTTATTTCTCCTGTTTGGTAGGTCATCATGGTGCATTCCCATGCCGTATTTTCTGTGGAATGAAGGGACGTCACAAACCGGGGAAATCCCACTATTTGCCGGTCCTGCTCAAGCCGAATGACTATGAGTTTGACGGGTGTGATCACCCGGACGTCTTGGTGGAACCAATTCAAGGGGGTTCGGATGCAGACTATGAGGCGAAATTGTTATTCCTGATGTGGTCTACTGGTCCCACGGACTGCAAGAAAAGACGACTAAATACAGGGATATCACGTCCCCTCTATATTTGGGGTTTGATCCGAGATATAGACTTGGCATGGCATCAGCGCTCTGCGGTGATAGCATGCACGCATGCACACTGAACATAGGTGATATCTTGCCCAAACTATGGCGGGGGAACCTCCAGTGCAAAAATACTGACAGTGTTTCAAATTGGCCCTGGGCAGTGTTCAAGAATGAAAAGGCTTGAAACCACATGGGGAAGAGGTGGCAGCATCCAAGCCTTTCATCCCTGGATCATTCGATCGGCCGCCTCGGGACATTGCCCAGAAGGTCAATACTGGGTATAAAGCGAAAGAGTTCCAAGCATATTTATATGGGCTTGCGCCAGCCTTATTACACGCGTATCTTCCAAAGCCCTACTGGCAGAACTTTTTCAAGTTGGTACGGGCAGTCAGGATCATCCTTCAGAGGCGCATCGTTGCGGTACAGCTTGTGGAGGCTCACCGTTTGTTCCAAGAATTTGCCGTTGAGTTTGAGCGACTCTATGTCCAACGTCGAGTCAATAGGATACATTTCGTCTGTCCTTGCATACATCTCAGCACAGAGGCACCCAGCCATGGACCACCGTGCATCTTGTCAGCATGGACTATGGAGCGCATGATTGGTGAGTTAGTTTCAGAGCTCCGGTTGCCCTCGAATCCATATCATAATCTTTCTGAACACGCATTGAACAAGGCACAAGTCAATGCCATCAAGGCCATGCTCCCTGAGCTCAACGATGCTACGGCGCAGAGAATCCCTCGGGGCTCACAGGACATAGGAGATGGATTTTATTTGCTGAGGCCGAAGGAGAAGAGAGCTAGATCGTATCCCAGAAATTTGCAGGTTGGAAACCTCGTGGCGACGTTTATCTCTGATGCAGAGAGCTGTTTGGGATTTGACACAGGAGATGATTTCCAAGTTTGCTTTGCGAGGTGGGGCAGACTCCTTTTGCCTGTAGGTCAAATTGTCCAGAGTGCTTGGAAGGAGACGGTGAAGGAGGAGGGTAATGTTCGTCACTCTCGGTGTGTCAAGGTGAGTTGCCGAGGTAGCCTCCATTCCGAGTCTGTACCTTTTTAAGTTTCTTTTTTTCTAGCTACAGAATGAAGGACGCATAGAATTCGCCAAGGTACAATTTTTTTGGGCCTGGAAATTGCTACGGAACTCCATGCGTGTGCCTTGGTGTGCTTATACTCCCGGCCGGATGCATTCATGTGGGAGCAGTCGTGCAAGACTGTTTTTTCTGTGACATTGCTATCCGAGACAGAAGGTTTACGTGTGGTCGATGTGAAATCCATCGTGGCCGTGGTTTCAATGCAACCTCACGTATATCAAGTTCCTGGGCAATGCCGTCGTTTTTTTTGTGTGGGAGAAGATCGGTCTGGTATTGATATTGGACAATGTTGAAAGAAATGGAGAAGGAGAATGAGTGTGATGCTTAGTAGATAAATCATATAAATGTAGCTCATTTTTGTAGATAAAATCGACTGAAATATATTGCTGCGCGACATACGTGTATACAACGCGTCAAATCACGTGACGCGACGTGCTCCTTGCTCCCTTCTCAGTTCTCCCAGTCCCACCTCTGCCGCTATCACCATATCACGCATATAGTAGTCCAGCAACCATGGGATCATACTTAAAAGATCTTAATGAGAACCCTGAAACTTTCCCAACCCAAAATCACTCTTTTCCCCCATCTTCTTCACCCACTCTGCACTCATCGAGTGCTCATGCTAATTCCTACGCTCTGCATAGCCAATAAATGAGCTACGCCTCTCCAACAGCTCCAAAGGCAAAGGTATCCAGCGCTTGAGACCAGACGCGCTGATGGACCATCGCAATGGTTCTATACAGGTGTGAATCACACGCATATAGTTTATTTCTAACCAAAAATTGCCATTTTTGTCTTGTAGTCTCAATTATCCACAGGCATAGACTTCAAAACAATTATTGCTGGTGCCACCGCTGAGGATCTACTTGAGTATCACAACGCGCCGTATTTTTCATCTCCCATGCAAATTAAGACGCTCACCGGTGAAAATCAAGCCCTCAAGTAAACTCACACTTGATTCAACATTTTTTCACTGATATTCACTCACAGAGCATCCTATCACCAGCTCCTTGATCGTGTCACCCAGCTCACCGACCGACCTGCAGTCACTCACCCAGTTCAAACTAATGTCCTTCCTATCATACCAGTTGTGCACATGGACGGCGATCTACTTGAGTCTGATTATCCGGACGTTCTCTTTTGGAAATATAACTCTTAAAACCCCAAGGGTGGCGCGGGGTACGCCAGTGCTCGCCAGTCACGCCATGACGATGATTACACGTCTTGGCAATTCATCTGCGATGAGCAAGGGGTGCCTGTAGACAAGAAACAAGTCTCGAATATGCGAGCCTCAGCCTACAAACTCTGGAATGTAATACTCTGATTGGGGTTCGCTCCGAAGACATGGTGTGGAGCTGATGTCGAAGTCGTACATTATTTTTATCAGAGCATGTACAAACAGTATCCGTACCCCACTTATTGCGACCGTCACTGGAAGGTCGAAGCCTTGGCGACCAAGGCATATTCCGATTGGTCCCATACCCACCTGATCAAGGGGTCATCTGACACCGATGTGGACCTCCAGGAGCCTCTTCCCCAGCCTGTCCCCTCGAGATCCAACGAAGCACCGAAGTCCAAAAACATAAGAAGCGCACTCGTGAGGAAGGCTCCTCCAAATCCGATGCTCACCACCAAAAGAAGCAAAAACAATCACACTGTGACTCAGCCACCGATATCCCTGCGAGCCTAGCTACATCAACGATTCACCATAAGCCAGCTCAAACCCTTGAAAATGAAAGTAAGCCTGCCTTGATTTCGTTGAACACTGCCTTGCCTCTTAAATTATTCCGAAGCCTCAATTGCCGGGCTGTTCACTACCTGCCCTCAAGCTCAAGTTGATAATTCGCAAGAAGATTTATATGAACAACGCCAAGAACCCCTGCGAGTCCAAGGCACCAGTGATTTGAGCCCTGCAGCCCTTGATACGCTCGTTAGTCATTTCTTTAAGATAGTCACCTACTCCCTTTTCATTCCTATTAAAGCACAAGCCAATCAATCCTTTGTGAGTATCGGCTGTTTCTCATTACCCTTCTGATATGTGACAATATATAGTGCGGAAATTGATCCCACTTCGACAACAAACCAAAAAACCACGGGACTGTCTTCTACTATAGCCGCCCCACTCAGGCCCTTGATTCTGGAGTTGTAAGTCACATTCTCATGATCTCTCATCTAGAACCTGGGGCTACCATATCATTCACTTATAGCCGACTGTAATTAACCCTATGTGAGTAACGGAACATACATCTCAAACCTTGAACTAAAATGCCTTGGACGTATTTCAGTGCGCCAAAAGCCAAACCACCACTTCCTATTAACCCCCAAGACAGTCTAATTCCTGCTGCAGCCCCTGTGCCCATCGTTATCCCTCCTCTCCTCTCAGGTCAAGCACTTTCCTCTTCCGCCACTCTTGTTTCCGCCATCCCCGCTCAGGCGGCTCTCCCCCCAGCACTCGCTTCCCCTACGCTCATCTCTAATCCCATTCCCATGCCTTCTTCAGCTTCTGTGCCCCAGCAGCCACCTGCGCATAATCTCGGTCCTGCGCACCAAGTCCAGTCGCCCAGCCCTGTACCAATCTCAGACTCCGAATTTCTGCTGATCCCTCTACGTCTACAGGTTCGACCTTGCCCTTGACTGATGCGAAGACAACGCAAACCAGCGGACTTTCCATTAAACAAGAAGCCCTGAATGCGGTGGATAAGTCCACCAATCCAAGCATTTATTATCCCGATCGGAAATCAAACACGGCTCGGTCAGTCAATACATGACCTTGCCAATATTATTTATTTTCACCTGAATTCGCACCTTAGCAATTTGTTTTCCATTGACTACTGCATCAAATATCGCAAAAATAAAGTCACTAGACAGCAAGTTAACGACGCATACAAAGCGGCACCGGCGGACATCAAGGCCGTACGTGTTACTCTACGTGGATTTACATGTGCTCATTTGATCATAGCAATATGCCTCTCTGGAAGCGACGAACAAGGCTACTGGCGTGCTTCCGAATCCCAAAGGCTCGTCTATTGCCTTTGAATAACGACGGGTGTGTCTACTGTTTCACATCTGATTGCAGATAAAAAGGAATTTATTGTCACCGTGCTACTATACAAAGGCAATAATTCGGCGGAGGGGTTTGGAAGGGGCGTCGAGAGGATGTGGGAAGGGAGAAATTTGGCGCAAGAGGACCGGGGGAGAGCGGTGGGGGACGGAGCTGGACGGGAGTGGAACCGATGCTAACGGAAGGGGACGGATAATGACAAATTCCTGTATTTCAGAGCAGGAATCAACGGATTGGAACAGATTCAAGCAATTTAGGCGGATTTGAGCAGACGTCACCTGGGAGCCGTGATAAACGTCAGGGAGCGCGGGGTAGCAGATTTACTGAACGAAATAACTGCTCCGGACATTTTGATCTGCCCTGAGTGTCTCATTTAGCCGCTTTCCTACGGCCCCAGGCGTTTTGCTCAAGCCTAACGGATGAAAACAGACCTCAGCGCATGAAAACAGCTCGAGCCTGAAGGGAGCAGATCCACTTTTCACCGGGGCTGACCGTTCTCGCAGAAGGTCCGAAAAAGCTAGCGCAAACATATGGGCGGAATACTGTCCAATAATTCGAAAAACGCCCTCATCCTGTCCACAATCATAAAATGGGCCATTTTCACTGAAAATGTTCCCATTGGCGCACCTGTTGGACCCAAAATCTGCCAAAAGGCGCATTTAAGCGGTCGAGCTTAGAGAAGTCTGTATCAGATTACCTGGAATTCCGCCATCGAACGTGCATAAAATTCTAGCGGGGTGAAAAAATTGCGCGTATGTGGGATAGCCAGACTAAAAGCGCGGACGGCGCAAAAAGAGCGTTAACGAGACTTTGCGTGCACATGTTTAAGAGATAATATATTAATAAAATGTTAACTCACAAGCTTTATGAATGGTAAGATTAGCGTGGCTCTTATAGGATCCGAAGGTGACTGGTCACGGCAGTGTAGGCATATTGGTGTCTCCGACGGAACATGGATGGTACTCGCAACCACCTCGAGTTCTTCACCCAAGCGGCCATAATCATCTGTGATTCATAATTCGTCATAGATGCATTGCCCAACGTGGATCTCCCCTCACATAGCGGGGTTTATAAGGTTTTATTAGGCTAAAAATAGGCGTTTTTACCGGAAACTAAAATATCAAGTTAAATTTCTGATTTAACATGGATTAAAACTTAAAGAAAAAACTTTTTTTTTTTTACAGTGTCAAAAGTTCAAGAAATAGCACAAATTTGAACACTCAATCTTACTTAATCTTTTAGCCATTATCAAAGCATTTGTTAAAGTTAAAATATAGCCATCCCTACAATTTTTCCTTATAACTTCAAGTATATTGTCAAGTTAGACCACTACCAAAACTAAAACATTTATCTCAGGTTTTATGTGCCAACCAAATACCAAGTTTTTTTTCAAATTTTTATGATTATCAAAACTCCAATTTTAAGTTCAAGTTTAAAAAGTTATTTTAAGTGATTGCCCACTCATTGCCCACTCATTACCCTCTCATTGCCAGTCAGTTAATCCTAAAAAAAATATAATTTTGAGAGTTCTTTGTAGTATCTGTGCAACTTACCATGGACAACAATAACACCACAACATGGTCAGGGGAGAATAGCCACTGAGCAAAATGGCATAAAACCCAATCCACCTCTACAAGCTCTATGGTAGGTGACAATGCAACTGAATACAGACTGGCAGGGAAGTGCGGAAAATGCCTGTAAGGATCAATGGTCCCACTTTTCATTGGGTAATGGCGCTGAACAGCCAATGATATGTGACTGTCAATTTCAATGATATACTTGATGCAACCAGGCACAGGTCGTGTAGTTTTGTCACCAGATGGATAAAAGAAAACAAGACTGTTGCCACGATGAGTGGAATACCTGGCATATACGATACGGCCAAATGGAAGCCATGCATGAAAAATAAGTTTGGCTGCTTCACCAAGTGCTGTAAATCACAGGGAACAGGAACAGGTTTTGAACTAGAAAGGAAATTTTGATCAAAATTTGAGCTTGGATACTCATCACGTTGTGGTGCATATGCCTTATCAAAGAGAAGTTTACACTCTTTAATTGCAGGTGGGCAATCTGACCTTCCTAGCCATCTTCGCAGTTTTGCTGCTCGAATGAATGGTTGTAATACAGTACTCTCAAACTCCCCTGAAAATGGATGAGAATAACACATCACATACCACAGTGCGGGACTCACCAATTTTATGATTACTTGGCAGTCATTGTAATTGACCAATGAGTCATTCAAAGGCAAAGCACCACCATGACCGAACTGGACCAAAAAGCAAAAGAAAGTCATATATATGGAAGGCCATGTGATGATTTGGCCAATGACCAGCGTGTGGGTGGATATCAATCGTCAGATCACCAACCCACTTGATCAAACAATCACGGTAGGCAGTTGCACGTGCCTCAGTCATGGTTTGCTTGCAAGCAATGATAATAGCTGAAACCAAAGCCATGGTATGGTCTAAAACCTGTGAAAACTTCATGCTTGATTCAGGAGAAGGATGAGATGATCCCTCTCCCCACAGAGCCACAAGGGCAAGTGGTAAGTAGATGCTGTACATCGTTCGCCACTCATCAGCCTTCATAGTGCCAGCTGCTGCATCTCCAAAGCCACGAGGGACAGATCTCAACCAAGATGGAGTATCTGTGTTGGCAATAACACTCCTAATGTGTTGCATAACCTCAGGAGTAGCTATTGTCAGTCGTGGAGATATATCCAAGACCAGAGGCTTGCTTTGTCGCTAATAATGACATCAGTCAATATACAATACTAAACTGAGGTGCACTCACCCATATCATAAGTTATTCCACCCAGTCTGTGGAATAGAGCCACCAAGCTCAGTTGCAATGAACTGTAGACAAAAGACAGTTTTCTTTGTTAATTTGCCCCATAGTGCCTCTAAACTTGCATCAAGTTTGGAGGAATCTTCAGCAACCTCGATGGGGGCTGTGAGAAGGGCTTGAATGTTTGTTATACCCGCCATTTGTCTTTTTTTCATGGTCCTGGCATCTGGTTTGTTAAATTCATGAGTGAAGGCAGGAATAACTTCAGGCTTGGCCTCTGCAGCTTTCGTAGTTAAATCAAGGACTTCCTGACTGTGCTGTTGAGCGAGGCCTTCAAGAATACAATGCATAGGATCCACGACAAGCTGACTAACAGGATCCCAGTAAGGTAATCGCCAGAGTTCAGACCAACGAACTCTGTGTGCTTTGTAGATCTCAGATCGTTCCTTGGTTGTTGATGCAGTTTTCCACTGGTTTGCAATAGTTCGAAGTTCAGCACCACTATGTTTCTCCCATGCGTCGCAATCCACTCTTCCAAGAGATGACCTATGAGTACATTTGCAAGCCACACAAAATATAATGTGGGTTCCAGGCCCTAACTGAGCCGTTTTACGAGCAGAAACAAGATCAGCAACCATGGCAGCAACGGCACAACGGCTTGTATGTCCCTGCGGAGAGGATGGTGTCCAAGAAAAATGATATCCTCTCTCCCAGGCAATCACCATGTCATCAATAACAGACTTTAAGTATGGATTCAAAAATTCAAGGGTAGGCTCTTTGAGGCCAGATATGATCCCCGCACAATATATATTTTCAGGTTTATAGTGAATGTCTTCTGGTAAATTAATACAGGCAGCAGAGATGAGGCCGGAGGATGCACTGGCGCCACGGATGTGCATCCCTTCCGCATTAAAGAAGTCAACATTTATCACAAATAGGTATCGACCTTCTGTGCCTCCATCAATAAATAATTGGCCAGATACTGGGCCTTCAAAAGTCCTCAAGAATTGGGCATCGAAAACACCCTTAACGTAGGTAGGCTGCCGTTCATTGATAGAAGCTTGAAGGTTCAAGCACGCATTATCCATGACCGTCTCATGTTGTGAAAGGAGTCCAGCCAGATAATCCGTGAAATGATGATAGACAAAGGTCCTGATGGGAAGAATTTGGGGGTGTTGTCAAAAACCTCGCTTTTAAGTAAAGGCTCATTACATATGGCAGACTCAGGATTCGGAATGTTTGTACACCGTTGAGGATAGATGGGAAAGGTGTCACCAGTTGCAAATTGTGGTGCGTACGTAGAGTGGCAGGAAGGACAAACTGCAAATGTTGTAGTGTGACCCTCGAGTTTGAATCTAGAGAGCGCATCTTCAATCGAGATAGGAATTTGAGACAAGATATTTGAATGGGATGGATTGTGGCTGCCATCTCCCTTCTCGGAGAAGAGGGACATTATGAAAACAGCACACCCATGAGAAAATCAGTAGCCCTCCGACTGACTCCCATGACAACATGGGAAACCACTCCTAATAAGATTGCCAGTTGTGCAACCTCGTTGGATCGGTCAACAGGCAGTTCGTAATGATGAGCTACAAAAATAGTAAGAAATGATTGCATCAAATGACAATACAAAGATTTTTCAAACTTACCACAATCAATGTGTACAGGATCAGTCGTGGCTAGGGGGAGACTGCTTCTCCATTTGCAAAACTGAGTGTCCAAACGCTGCAAGGAAGCGCTCACTTGCTGCTTGCATTGTGTTACAGCAGTGGTGTGACACTGCACTCAATCTAATGCATATTGGAGTTTGAGAAGTTCAGATTCGATGTGAGCAACAGCGGTATCAGTTGGATCCAAGGACAACAATTCCCACGCACCACTGATACGTGAATGCATGTTATTGAGATAATGTAGAGCTTTCCGACACCTTTTATCCAGATCTCCTCTTATAACGAATGGCGTTTCACAGAAAGAAGAGGATGAGGTGGACTTTTCTCCGAGAGACAAGCGACCAAGATCCACGTCGATCCCACGCAGGGAAGGTGAAGAAGGGACACAAGGTGCGATGACATTTTCTCCGAGAGATATGTGACCAATGTCTATATCGATGCCATGCAGGGAGGGTGAAGCAGGCACAACATTGCAAGGATGTTTATCAGAGGCAAGACAACGAACACCCGCGAGGATCTCTTGTAGGGGGGGAGACTCTGAACGATCAGGGAGCATGTCGTGGCCTTTGCACATGGCTTGATGGTCCCTCGAGACATCCAGTGGTGTGGTGATTGACCGTCAAGATCGGGTCTTTCATCGAGCAACATATGAGTAAAAACAGCAGTCCCGACAACTAACGACTCCTGAGGGGATCTATTGTTTTGTGAGGCTCGATTTTCCCTCTCCTGCTGTGCACGAGTATGAATTTTAAGGTGGTAAGGCGATTCCCAAAGCTTTCCCTGAAGGTCTCCATTGTGGTCAACAGTACCATCAGAAGTGCATTCACTACAACGACACAAGACCTCTTTAGATCTTTTGACCATTGCGTGTATAGTTGACGACGTGGAAATCTCGTTGAGAAGTATGTGCGATGAGTATGTTACACACATATAATGCTTGTGGGCCGAGATGGAAGATAAAGGGGGTGGCACAGAATATATACACTGGGGGCATGAGCATATTTTTAGTGTAAAAAATGTGATAAAAATGCTTTTTCCTTACAGATTATTCGTTCACTGTTCTGGTTGAAAAATCTCCCAAAAATGCTGCTTTTTTATCAAGTTTTAGGACCTGAAAATCTGGTACATACTTCACATTTCTAGGCATGGGAAATGGATGTAAAATGTGAGAAATAATGAATTTACTCATTGATTTCATGCCACAAAAATGCAAGGACAATCTTGGTTTTCATTGACATTTTCAACAGAAAAGAACCAAAATTTATCCAAGATTCCATAGTAGAAAAAAGGGTGAGAAAATTAGTAAAATATATGAGATTTTCATGAGATTTTTCAAAACTATTAGCCAATGAATAATCCAACATTTTTCTTTAGTTTTTGCAAGGAAAAACCTGATGGATAAATGTTTATCCAATGGATAATCACTCACCCATAGGCAATATATAACAAGTTTTCTGAACCGAAAAGGTAGTGAAAAAGTCAATGGATAAGAGTTTATCCCTTGGATAATCATTCTGCCATAGGCAGAACATTTTTGAACCAAAAAGGCAATGAAAAAGTCAATGGATAAGAGTTTATCCCTTGGATAATCATTCTTCCATATGGGGGAAATGTTCTGCCTATGGCAGAATGATTATCCAAGGGATAAACTCTTATCCATTGACTTTTTCACTACCTTTTCAGTTCAGAAAACTTGTTATATATTGCCTATGGGTGAATGATTATCCAAGGGATAAACTCTTATCCATTGACTTTTTCATTACCTTTTCAGTCCAGAAAACTTGTTATATATTGCCTATGGGTGAATGATTATCCAAGGGATAAACTCTTATCCATTGACTTTTTCATTGCCTTTTTGGTTCAGAAAACTTGTTATATATTGCCTATGGGTGAAATGATTATCCAAGGGATAAACTCTTATCCATTGACTTTTTCATTGCCTTTTCGGTTCAAAAAACTTGTTATATATTGCCTATGGGTGAATGATTATCCATTGGATAAACATTTATCCATCAGGTTTTTCCTTGCAAAAAACTAAAGAAAAAATGTTGGATTATTCATTGGCTAATAGTTTTGAAAAATCTCATGAAAATCTCATATATTTTACTAATTTTCTCACCTTTTTTCTACTATGAATCTTGGATAAATTTTGGTTCTTTTCTGTTGAAAATGTCAATGAAAACCAAGATTGTCCTTGCATTTTTGTGGCATGAAATCAATGAGTAAATTCATTATTTCTCACATTTTACATCCATTTCCCCATGCCTAGAAATGTGAAGTATGTACCAGATTTTCAGGTCCTAAAACTTGATAAAAAAGCAGCATTTTTGGGAGATTTTTCAACCAGAACAGTGAATGAATAATCTGTAAGGAAAAAGCATTTTTATCACATTTTTTACACTAAAAATATGCTCATGCCCCCAGTGATAGAAAGATCTGCGGGTGAATGGGCGTATCACGTTTGGGTGTGTTGATGGAAGATAAAGGAGAGGGGAGAGAAGAGAGAGAGAGAGAGCAGATGAACAGGCGTATAACGCTCGCAGGTGGCTATGATGGGGGAGGTGGAAGGGAACGGTGGAAGACTTGAAGGTGATCGAAGTGGATAGGTCAACGAGTGTATAACACCCGGGGGTGGCTATGATGGGGAGAGGTGGAAGAGGCAGACTTGAAGATGATCAAAGTGGATAGGTCAACGAGTGTATAACGCTCGTGGAGGTATATGGGAACGAAGGAAGAATTAGAGGTGAAGGGGAGTCAATGAGCATATAACACTTGTGGGTGGCAACGGAGGAGAAACTACGAGCGTATAACGCTCATGGTGGGGGAAGTGGAAAGCGAAGTCCATTGAAAGTCCGATCAGCCTGCCTATTACTAAGCCTTCGCCACCTTTGCATCGGCATTTGCCGGATTTTGCAAGCACAAGTTACCTCAGCCGGCCTTTGCCGTTTGTGCTTCGCCACCCACTCCTTCCACCGCCCACCATTATACGGCGGGATGACCCCTTCGCCACTACTCCTTCCACCGCCCGCCGTTATATGGCAGGACACCCACCTTGGTTGCCATCGTCGTTCGACTTCCTCACCATACTTCACCGCCGTTACCTTGGGTGCCCTCAGACGTTCGACTAGTCATCTTTGCCACCACTCCTTCCACCGCTCGACCCACCTTTGTCGCCATCGTCGTTCGATGTTCTCGCCATTCTTCACTGCCTCTCCCTTGGGCGCCCTCAGTCGTTTGACTATCTGTGCCACCACTCCTTCCATCGCCCGCCATTATATGGTGGGAGACCCACCTTTGTCGCCATCGTCGTTTGTCGTCCTTGCTATTCTTCATCACCTGTCCCCTCGATGTCTGCCACTCACCCCCCATAATCTCCTCACACCCATTGCCATCCTCCTCTCTTTCTCGCCACCTGCCATTATACAGCAGGTCTCTCTCGTCATTCATCCTCCCGCCTTTCTCTCCACTTTCTCCCCCCCTTTCTCCCCTTCTCCTTTCTCTCCACTTTCCTCCTTTCTCTCCACCTTTCTCCCCCCCTTTCTCTCACCTTTCTCCCCCCCCTTTCTCGCCACCCGCCATTATACAGCAGGTTTCTCTCGTCATTCATCCTCCCGCCTTTCTCTCCACCCCCACCTTTCTCTCCACCCCCCGCCTTTCTCGCCACCCACCAGTCTCTCTTGTCATTCATCCTCCTGCCTTTCTCTCCACCTTCCCCCCCCCCTTTCCCACCACCCGCTGTTATACAGCAGGTCTCTCATCATTCATCCTCCCTTCTCATCCCTCTGACCTCATTCCTCTGAACGAGGCCAGAGCATACATTCAACACTGGTGATTCATTTATGTCCTGCCAATTTACAAAAACATCATGGTCTTCTTGTGTTTACGCTTCCCTCCCGTCCTTCTGGCCTCTGGTTGCCAACTCACATCCTCCCTGTATCCCTTGTTTGGGTTGATTGCCAACCTTGTGCCCCTTTTATTCCACCATCCTCCCGATGTGAAACCAGCTCCTTGCTCTCTCAACCATGTCAGGCAAATTTCTGGCCATGTTGTGTTGCCCAACTGTCTTTGGCGTTAATTATGGCGAAATCTCGTCAGTAGAAAGGATTGCACATCATCAGGGATGTATTCTGATACACAAACATAATGGCTGCCCCCAAAACAAGGAGTTTGACCAAGCAACGACCTAGAAAAGTAAATGACCAAGCCTCCTTGACCCATTGTTCACTGGTTTCATCGTCCCGTGCGTATTTCCAAATGCGCGCGTATATGTCGTCGCTGGCATCCAAGGAGGCTGTCACAATCATACCCACGCCGTTCCTGTCATGTGTCTGTGACATTGCAAGTTCAATTGTAGGATGGTAAGTGAAGAATGAGCAGGTACCGTGATTGTCTGTACTAAGCCTTTCTTGGCATGTTGCAGAACATCTAAGTTCGTTCCCTTCACTTGGTTGAATATGTACGTGACGCCATGATCACTCCCTCCCACAATCGCTTTTCCGTCCTCACTAAACGTCACTTGCTTTGGCACGTTTCATCTGGGTTTGCCTGTGTTGAAAGTGCGGATATATGCTCCATTACCTAGCCAATATAAATCGAACCCATCTGTAGTATTATCAATTACGCATTGATTGTGTTTGTTACTAATTGCTGCACTTCCACTGGGATCATAAGTATGGTCTTCACCATGTTGCAAGATACTCACATTCTTGGTCCAAGCTCGTGAGTAACCATGACTTTCCCATTGTCCCCTCTCAACACATGCCTTACATTTTTCTCTTTAGAACAGGACGAGACCGCAAATAATAGACCTACATGTTGCCGTTGAAGAGTCCGAACACCAAGACGTCTTTGTTCAGGAACTCCTTATTTGAGGCGTCTTTGTTGAAGGCATCAGCAAAGCCTACTGCTCTTGGTACAGTCCCATTGAGTTGCACAGAAAACACAGAATGCAATGTTCCCCTGGCATTGACCTTCCATACTTGCACCATACTGTCGCGTGTGGCTATAGCAATGCAAGGCCTTGCATTGCAGACAGGGTTGTGAGTTATACAGGTTAATTTGCAACCTGTTCCCAATCGCTTGGCCGTTATTTCTTCAAAGTTGCCCTTTGAACAGTATATTCCATATGTCATGCTGATATATGAGTGGAAAGCGGTGTCACGTACATCTCGAGAATTCTGAGCCCAGATGACCAAATAACCCAAAGCCGTGCCATAGCACAAATGTTCATTTGGATCATCTCAATGATTGATCCACGTTAGACAACTCACAGGGCCACGTGCAAGCAGATTCTGTTTCAGAGCAGTTAACTGGGTCTTGGATTGGATATCCCAGAGTTTGACACCGTCACCCGCTGTATGCTAGTCAGCTTGGTGCCAAACTTGATTATAGTGCTGGCCTACCGCCACTCGCGAGGACGTTGTCAGTCGTGGACAAGGCTAGTGAGTTGATGGCATCTTGATGCCCCTTGAGTGTAGCAACGAGTTTATACCGATGGCATGAGGGGAGGGTTGGCTCTGAGTGCCCTGCACCCTATATATTCACATATTACGATAATTGTTCAACTTTGAAATGCTCAAGACCCCTTCTCAATTATATGCCTTTTTCTTCTTGTGTTCCCAAATCCGGCATCTATTACCAAAGGAAATTATCCATCTGTGCACAAGAAAGAACACTGCCTCCTAAGTCGTCGCTATTGTCACAATTGTTGCCCACCCCACGCACGTTTGGCGTCATAATTGTTGCCCACTCACGCGCGTGTCGCGTCATAATTGTTGTCCACCCACACGTCTCTAGTGATAATCATGGCCCACCCACACATCTCATGTTCACAATCGTAGCCCGCCCACACGTCTCACGCCCTCGCACGTTCCCATACCATTGACCATGCACCTCTACATCTCGCAGTCGTCGCCCACCCACCACGCTTCTGCAGCCATATTTGTTGCCCACTCTTTTCACTTCTACCCTCGATCATCGCCCACTCTTCTCCATCTTTCCGGCCTTATAGTCCCCCTCAGTCAGCCACTCTTTCACTCTCCGGCCTTGTACTCCCTCTCACTTGCCCACTCTTCTTCCATCTTTCCGGCCTTATAGTCCCCCTCAGTTGCCCACTCTTTCACTCTCCAGCCTTGTACTCCCTCTCACTCACCCACTCTTCTCCACCTTTCCGCTTATAGTCCCCCTCAGTTGCCCACTCTTTCACTCTCCAGCCTTGTACTCCCCTTCACTCGCCCACTCTTTTCCACCTTTCCGGCCTTATATTCCCCCTCACTCGCCCACTCTTTCCCCTCACTCTCACTGGGGGCATGAGCAGATTTTTAGTGTAAAAAATGTGATAAAAATGCTTTTTCCTTACAGGTTATTCATTCACTGTTCTGGTTGAAAAATCTCCCAAAAATGCTGCTTTTTTTATCAAGTTTTCGGACCTGAAAATCTGGTACATATTTCACAATTATAGGCATGGGAAATGGATGTAAAATGTGAGAAATAATGAATTTACTTGTTGATTTCATGCCACAAAAATGTAAGGACAATCTTGGTTTTCATTGACATTTTCAACAGAAAAGAACCAGAATTTATCCAAGATTTCATAGTAGAAAAAAGGTGAGAAAATTAGTAAAATATATGAGATTTTTCATGAGATTTTTCAAAACTATTAGCCAATGAATAATCCAACCTTTTTCTTTAGTTTTTTGCTAGGAAAAAACCTGATGGATAAATGTTTATCCCTTGGATAATCATTCACCCATAGGCAATATATAACAAGTTTTCTGAACTGAAAAGGTCATGAAAAAGTCAATGGATAAGAGTTTATCCCTTGGATAATCATTCACCCATAGGCAATATATAACAAGTTTTCTGAACCCGAAAAGGCAATGAAAAAGTCAATGGATAAGAGTTTATCCCTTGGGATAATCATTCA
>MU134376.1:197486-252328 GCA_015039355.1 Ramaria rubella | reverse complement strand
TGACCCCTTAACTAGACCCCATTTTCCTCACAAGTTACTTTAGTAGGGACCAAATTGGGTCCCCCAACCGCCCTCCCAACCCATACCGATATGCTAAACTCGGTGTTCTACTTTGACAGTACTCACAACCAGGCCACCTCCGCATGGGCAGTGGACCAGAACAGTAACATGGACCTGTCTTCAGAAACAATACACACTGACCAGATGCAGTGTGACGATCCTTGGAATGTTCCATCCGAATCCATGCCAAAGCCAAGCCAATCCACTGTAAGTGGCTTAAATCGCATGGCTAATTCTACTGAGAGCCACCCCTCAGTGGTCACATAATATGAGCCCTGACTCAGAAAATGACTACTCCCCCAACGATGATATTCCGCAAACAAAGTGTCGCATTATTGAGGTGGATCAATCGATGACTATGCGCCTGCAATGGAAACAGGAATGAGAGGCTCAAGAGCAGGTAAATCGCAAGAACTTGCAAAGAATAAAGCAACTGCATGCATGAAATCGGGAGGCAGAGGAGGTTTGTAGCAAATCACAAATCTCATATAGCAACTCATGATTCATTGAATTCAGGTGCATCAAAATAGCGTATTTGAGCTCAAACAGCTACTAAGAAACCAACAAGAAAACCATTAGGATCCAGGCAATCAGGGAGTAAGAGCTAGAAGAGCGAGTATGCAATTCTCTGCTAGATGAGCTGAGGAACGTGGAGGAAAGGAATAGGATGGTACTGCAGGAACAGTTTGAGAATGAGATAAATAAGTTGAAGGCAAGTCTCACCATGAAACTGGTATCTTCCCTTGAAATAATCTAGGTCCTTGCAATAGAGCGAGAAAGAGATGGAGATTGTGCATCTTGAGCAACGATATGCGAAAGTACTGGGAAAACAGGTACCACGACGTAATTAGTATCATGTTAGGTTGCTCAAAGTAAACAGAGGGAGATCACACCTATCATGTCCCCCACCCCATCTATGACACCATATATACAACCAATTCGACCCTCAGCAGAGACAGCAGCAACGCCATCGAGACGAAAAACCGAACCCCCCTTCACAGATAGGGAGCAGATGGTTGAAGGACCAATGGCCTCGACCTCAACGGCACAAACAACCACTTTTGAGACACAGGGAAACCAGCCAACACGGGACTTTTTAAAGAAACTAAAGAAAAAACATCGCGGTATTTCTGATAGAACCACGTTAGTGGGTTTCTCAGTGAGATTATTTCACGCCAGCTGAAAAATCAATCAATTCTAATTCTTATGAAGGATGATCCAGCAGATCCAGACTTACAACAGCATTCAACAGCTGGGAGTTCGATACCTAACAATATGGAGAGTCCGCCTCTGAGCGAGTCGGATCGACATACAATCACGTTATACAAGATTGCACTTGACA
The DNA here is from genome assembly GCA_015039355.1 of Ramaria rubella. Lineage (NCBI taxonomy): Eukaryota > Fungi > Basidiomycota > Agaricomycetes > Gomphales > Gomphaceae > Ramaria > Ramaria rubella. The sequence continues at coordinate 250,926 of MU134376.1, read as the reverse complement.
GCTCTGCCATCCAAAGTTCCATCCAAGGTCGGTGGACAACGAAAGCAAAACAGGACATCCAACCATGATGAGGAGTTGGAGAAAGAGATTAAATTCGAACTTCCTGAACAACAAATGATGCACTTGGTCAGGTAATGCATCTAAATGAGACCAATAACGACTGACGTACAACCTGCAGATGCATGTTTGCAACCTATTCAAAGATATTTTCCAAATCGAGCAGAACAGTGATTTCATAGCCCATGAGTCTGCTCCCGCAGAACAGGGTCTTGCTCATAAAGCTGGCAAAATCCAACCAAATCATGATGACCTACACTTTGATATGTGGCACGGACCAGAAACCCCATGGAACTCCGTCGTGCTCAACATCTTGCTTCAAAAACTCATGGCAGAGGAAGAGAAAGCACATTGGGACCTTCCAGACAGATCAGCAGCATACTATTCCACGTTGTTGGAGGAAAGATACATCCGCGCAAAAACAGCTTGGAGGGATGGACGACCCAAGAGAACGGACACAGGGGAGGAAGAAACTAGTGAGGATATCGCTACACATCTGATCGACAAAAGGGAAAATTATCTAAAGGCAACGCGAACATACAAATGGCGAGAGACAGTGAGTACGATTTAATTTAATGCAGAAACTATAGCTTACCAATGGAGAGAAATTTGAGAGACGGATAAAAACCGCAGAAAGTATGGTGGCACTCAAGAAGGATGCCGGGGCTACAGAAGCGATTATTTGGCAGTGGTTATTGGATATGCTGAAGACTTTGGGCCAGGATGGCATGAGTTTGGAGGAGAGTGACTATGAAACCAATGACAGTATTCATTCAGTGTTGCACCCCAAAAATCTTCCATGGAGACACAACATCAAAGAGGAACTGAAAATCTTGGATGATCAACGACATCTTGATCAGGACATATTTGCTCCTCAAGGTGCCAAACCAGTGCAGCGAATACACAGTCCTAGGAATCCACAGACCAATCAAAAACCCCCCACTGGATTGCCCAAGATATTTTACGACGAGGAGTGGCTTAGCGATCAAACAACGCATTATGTTGAGAAAACTTTGAAGGTGTCGAGCGCCAAGTTCTCGTTGATGAGAATCGAGGCGCGAAAGAGATGGTAAGCACGAGGAAGGCGGAGGGAAGCGTAAACACAAGATTGTAATGTCTTTGTAAGGCAGAACAGAAACGAATAATGAGTATTGAGCGTACGCTCTGGCCTTGAAGACGAGATGGGAGGCGCTGGGGGGATGAATGACGAGAGAGACCTGCTGTATAATGGCAGGTAGCGAAACGGGGGGGGGAGAAAGGCAGGAGGATGAATGATGAGACACCTGCCGTATAACAGCGGGTAGCGAGAGAGGGAGGAGAATGGCAACGGGCATGAGGAGATTATGAGGTGGGTGGTGAGAAAGAGGGAAGCGGGGGGAGAAAGGTGGAGAGAAAGGCGGGAGGATGAATGATGAGAGAGACCTGCTGTATAACGGTGGGTGGTGAGAAAGGGAGGAGGATGGCAACGGGTGTGAGGAGATTATGAAGGGTGAGTGGCAGACGTCGAGGGGACAGGTGATGAAGAATAGCGAGGATGTCGAACGATGAGGGCGACAAAGGTGGGTCTCCCGCCGTATAATGGCTGGTGATGGAAGGAATGGTGGCACAGATAGTTGAACGACTGAGGGCGCCCAAGGTAGAGGCAGTGAAGAATGGCGAGAACGTCGAACGACGATGGTGACAAAGGTGGGTTGAGCGGTGGAACGAGTGGTGGCAAAGATGACTAGTTGAATGACCAAGGGCGCCCAAGGTAACAGCAGTGAAGTATGGCAAGGAAGTCAAACGACGATGGTGACCAAGGTGGGTCCCATTGTATAACAGCGGGCGGTGGAAGGAGTAGTGGTGAAGGGGTCATCCCGCCGTATAACGGTGGGCGGTGGAAGGAGTGGGTGGCGAAGCACAAATGGCAAAGGCTGGCTGAGGTAACTTGTGCTCGCAAAATCCGGCAAATGCCGATGCAAAGGCAGTGAAGGCATAGTAATAGGCGGGCTGATCCGACTTTCAATGGACTTCCCTTTCCACTTCCCCCACCATGAGCGTTATACGCTCATAGTTCCTCCTCCGTCGCCACCCACGAGTGTTATATGCTCATTGACTCCCCTTCACCTCTAATTCTTCCTTTGTTCCCATATACCTCCACGAGCGTTATACGCTCGTTGACCTATCACCTTCACCACCTTCACCACTCATTCTTTCCCTTTCCCCACCACCCACCATCGCCACCCGTGCATCTCCCCTACTCTCGCCAGGTGTACCCACACTTTCCGCCTAGTTACAGGTCCCTTGGCTTTCCCAGTCTCTCGCCACTACATGTGTTATACGCTCGTATCTCTCTCCTCGTGTTTCCCTGCCTCTCGCCCCTACGTGTGTTATACACTCGTATCTCTCCCCTCGTGTTTCCCAGCCTCTCGCCACTACGTGTGTTATACACCCGTATCTCTCCACACTCGTTCCCCTGACCCGCTCTAAATTCTCACGTCGCTCATGCGTTAGTGTTCTTCCTATGGTTATTATGCCTTTCTTCTGCTTACAATCTTACCAGTTACCAGACTTCCACCTCACCTATGTACGATGAGCACACCCACAGTAAGTAGTGCTTCTCATGACTTTCCTTCCATGTGCATGCTGATCGTTTTATAGGCTGATACAAAGGTGTTCGTTCATGACGGCATGATTTTTTTGTCGCCTAATATGACTTTCCTGCTCGTCGTTCCCCCTAAACCACTTCCTGACCCCGACTACATTGGCCCTATGTCCTATGTTCACCCACGCAAGATGTGTGCAATGCAATGGTCATACAATGCGTTCCTGTACCTCGCGTATATTCCTGCGCAACAAATTTACTTCCATTTTGAAGGATTTATGTCTTTGGTCTGTGATCACTGGAGAATTCCCTTAGAGCAAGAGTGTCAGACTGGAAAACTTGCGTGCTCCATCGCTGAGTCGTGGAATTTAATAGAGATAGGCTTGCAATGTATATCTGAAGCCCTTTTCTCAGCCTCTGGTTTTTCGCTCCTGCTTTATTTCAATTTTTTCCCAAGTCCCACCAGCAAAGGTTATTTGTGGACCCATCGATCTCCCGAGCTGGCTGAAAAGTGGGCCCTGATCTCCCGTGATGCATTTGTGCTGCTGATGGCCATGTGTTCTATGGCCATCGCCCTTTACAGTTACACTCCCCCGGGCGGTCTCCCAAAGCTACATTGGCTCGAATACCTCACCAAGACAATGAAGCCCCCTCCCCACCTGGTGTGGCTCAGGAACATTGAGCAGTCACCTATTGCCAGGCTTGATCTTTTATATCCTCGGGCCAGCGTCATCATTGATGTTGTTTCCTGCCAATATTTGAATTGGGTCAGTATTGTGATGGCACATAATACCCCCATATGGTTCTATTGGGGAAAGGTTGATTCCCCCCTCGCTAATCCGGCCAGAAAAGATATTTGTGCACATCCACCTACTCCTGAGCAAATCCGTTCGGCCCACAATGCCAGTACTTTACCCATGGACACTGAGGCCGTGGCACTAGTGCGCAAAGAGCAGCGACCCGACCCCAAGAGTTGCCAACAACCGGGCAAGACATGGCAAGATTTTTTCATCAGGGAGGAACAGCAAAACGCTAAGATAGAAGCGTGTGAGGACGAGAAGGCCAAACAAGCACAGTTGCAGCATCAAGCAAATGCCGGCTGTCCTGGAAGAAGAGGTGCACATGTGTATGTGTGGATGGATGCGGACGGCTTCCTTGTGCGTACTCGCCTCACCTGTGGTGAGGTCAACGACTGGTGGGATAATTTCAAACCGACACAATGATGCTACAACGGCTTTGCAGACGAATGGGACCTTTGTGAAGATTTTGATCTGAGTACACCGGTCCGCACTTGGGAGCAGTACGATGCCACCTTGAATGATGAAATGGAAATGGATGGTGTGATGTCCATGGACAACATCAGCGCTGCAGACCCTCAAGAGACGGTGCCCTCTTCCTTTAGCGACATCATTCCTATGCCACGCAGTGACAGCTATATTGAATATCTCTCAACTCTCCTCGGTCGTACAGGGCCTCTTGTACAATTCCAGCTACCTCTGAAAGACACGCTCGTCAGTATATACAACCACCTGGGGATTTCAATGCCAGATGTCGACTTGAGTGACTATAAGGGTTTGCCAGACAATGACCTCTCGTGGGAGAGGACACAAATATACCTCACTCTCGATGGGGGCGAGATTGAAGATATGTACCACATTCCTGTTCAAGATTTCGTGTTTAGATTATTGGGGGGAAATTGTCCTGTATCCTTGTTCGGGGATCTCTCTTCGTCTCATCCCTTCCCTTTAAACCCCAACCATGGGATGTTTAGGGTAGCTATTTGGAGAGTTCACAGCAAAGAGAAACCCCTCTATGCGCTACACCCCCTCACACCCATTCCTGAAGGTCATGAGTGGATCCTGTCGGTCAACGATGTGGCAACCATTTTGGAGACCTTGCAGCGTGAATTTTCTTCACGTGATGCAGTTGCCCACTATTATATTAGCAAGGGCATTCCTTTCAAGACGGTAATGCGGCTGAACAAGTCGTCTTTCAATCCCCTCCTGCCACCTTTCCGTGATATTGGGCTCGGTTGGCAACCTATCAGTTACAGACCTACTGCTGTGGACTATGCAGCTTATGAAGTGATCTGTGGGGAATTATTTCGTCAACCCCGTGCTCGTGCAGCCTTGATGCATGGAGGTATTGTCTGGTGTCTAGCTGTAGAGCATATCTGTCCGGAAAGTGTACTCATAGGGCCAACCAATGAGGTTTTCAGGATTGGGGAAGTTATACGCCCAGATGGTGGATGATACTCTAAGTGAAGAAGAGTTAAACCTAATATGCGGTGTCTACCATTGTGAAACAGGTGAGTTATATTTTGTATTTTTGTATTACATTCACTTGATGGGAATTTTTCAAGTTAAGCCTAATTTGAGTAAGGATCTGTCATGGTGGCCTAAGCCAAGTTCATGGTCCCATAGTGGCCTTAATGTAGGCTATTGGTCACCCACTGCCAAAGTATGGTACCAGAATCGGCTGGCTCATATCCAGGATAACACAGCAGAGTTATATCATGCCAAAAAATGGAAGGCTGCTGTAGCAATGCATAGGAAAACTTTCAAAGTTGCAGATTTCAATAGCAATTTTTCTGTGAGTTTTTTGGCTGGGGTACAATTTCCTTAAAAATTTGGTAGTAATTTGTAATATTATAATTGAATTATTTAACAATGGGTGGGTGAATAGTAGGCAAACAGTGGGTAATGAGTGGGTGGTCAGTGGGTGATGAGTGGGCGATTATTTTTTATGTCAATATAAATGTTGAAGAAAATAAAATGTGTAAGATGGTGGATAAAATTCAAAGTTATGTTGCTTTTTTATATTGCATCTAAATCTTTAAGTTTTATTTTTGATTGAGCAATAACTCAAACTCTTATCATGACTTAAATTTGAAGCTAGATTTAAAGAAGTGAGGATGATTTTGAATATTAAAAAAAAAATAATGTAAAAATATGTCTCAGATGTGTATTAAAATTTGAAGTTAAGCTAATACTTATAGACCCCAATTTTTCTTCTTATTATTATATGTAAAAAATGTATTCTAAAAATATACTTTTATGTTACAGGAAAAACACATATTTTATCCTCAGTAAAATATTACAATCTCCGCTGTCTCAAAAGAACCGATGGAAGTGATGAAGCATAGGTCGCACCGGGGAGTAATGCACAGGAATCAAGCTCAAGAGAGAAAGGAAAGCTATCCATCCATCCATCAAGTAAAAATGGACGTGGGGAAACGAATTTGTAAAAGATCCTCAGCGCAATTAAAGCCACGTGATTCGGAAAGGCTATATATATAGGGTGAGCAATGCCAGTGATGGAGCTGAGAGATGATCTATTTAGCATTGCTCTCCGGTGTATGAAGTTCTGATCTGTCAAGAAGGGAAGCGAACGTATTGTGGGATGGCTTGGCTTCTTAGATAAAAGATGGAGATGTAAATAAGAACTTCAAGAGAGGGTAGGTCCAAGAGGGGTCCAGTTTCTGGGCGGTATGGCAGTGTCGAATTGGTTTGTGAACGAAATTTATGCAAGGCACTTTAGCGCGTTAAAAGATCTGCTATTTCGATTGACAAACGGACCACTTCTCAGAGAGCTGTTTCGGTACCCTGGGCTAGTCTATCCAGCCGTCTTGACAACATCCAGTCCAGTTCGCGTGAGGGGTTACGAGGGGTCACATCCAGCCGTCCAGAACGCCTGGACGGACTGTAAGGCATCCACCACTAGATATGCACCTAGCTTATCCTCCGTAGACAGCATTTTAGCATCCACGCGCGCCGAGCTTGAGAAAGCATAAAAGTTATTCAGAACGACCATCCTCGATACATTGATAGACCCTAGCCTCACTTGCTGATCCGGAAGATATTTATTCTGCAAAATTTGCAGGTAAAATGGGTATGTCCAAATGTCCATAACATACCCAGAGGGGGGCAAAGAATAAACGGGTATATCAACTGCGAATACAGGTGTTGTGGGGCAGCCGCGCGACTCAAGGAGCTCGAGATGATTGAATATAACAATGCGTCGCTGAAATTCATAGGATCTGAAACTCGACGTATTTGTCACTTCTAAATATTGATTAGTCTCTCCGTTGTGAGGGGAATAGCGGCTCTCATCACTGACTCGGAATCCTTTCCACTATATCCCAAACAGCACCCCACGCCTCCGGCGGCATAAGGTGCGTTGGCTAAATACTGCCACAGAATGGTGATATCGTCATTGAGGTCATTACATGCTTGATCCAGGGATGAATTCGCTTCAAGATGCATCGAGAAGTTCTGCAGCCGGTTGTCAACAATTCACCGCGGTTTGCGCAGCATACTGTAATGAGGATGGTCCAACGGGAATAGCTGTGGTGATATCACGATTGCACGCAACAAACGGAATGGTCTTCTCACTGAGCATGATCTGTCATCTAAATCACAGGCCAGGTGCCAGGGCAGATTTGCCAAACTGATTTGTCCCAGCCACAAATTAGATTTGTCTGATTTGTTGGCTGAGCAAATGCAAATCAACAAATTAATTCTGCGTTTAGGTGAGGCACGAACTTACACGCGGCGAATTCTCCCTCGTCTTAGCTAACTGTTACAGGCGCTACCTGTCCGCTCGCTCGCTGCCTCTCGCTCGTTTCTTATCCCCATACTCGCTAGTATGTTTGTCATAGTATGGGCGGAATACTGTCCAATAATTAGAAAAATGCCCCCATCCTGAAAAACAGCATACTTACTTGCAGCTGGCAAAAAGGCGACTTAACTTATCCAGATAGAAAAGAAACCGCGTGCACTCAGTACGTTCGTGAGAGAAAGCGGAGTCAAATGTGTATTTGAGCGCGCTTCATCGCAACCTCAACAAACAGAGCGTACTTATCACGAATGTAGGTGTACAGTGTTTGCCTGGACACACCCATAGCAGCTGCCAGTGATTTCCAGGAGTTTCCCAAGGCGTGGAGTCGAAGTGCACGGTCGAGAGGCAGTTGGTAGGAGGGAGGGCTGCGACCACCGGTATATACCTTCTTGGGACCACTAGACGAAGATATATCAGGTGCACTGAGAAATCCTTCTAGCGGCCGCATGAGGTTATTAATATCTTCGATGAGCTGTTGTTGTTCTTGCGCTGAGGTCATCGGGTCGTCTAAGTTGAGTAGGACGGTACGGACAGCCTCAAGCTGTGCGACGGAACAGAAAGGACTCCATCGAGGACATCGGATATCTAGGTTGCTATGTTGTCTGTGGGAAGCTCTTTTGATAAGTGATATTGTCGAAGCCTGCAGTTGTTGGCCCTCCACCTCCGACGACGTCAATTCGCAGGAATCGAGCTGGATGTACGTCTATCCAGTGCGCCGCTGATGTCTTCCCTGTCTGTTTCTCTATATAATCTGATGCTTGCATCCATTTGGGCCCTATGCGTTTTATCCATTTGATATGGGGTCCCAAGTCGTTCTTATCGCTCGCTATGGTAGTCTAGGTTAGGTCAACCATTGCTCAGTACACGATTGTGTGCATTGACCCGCAATAGGCACAATACTTCTCTTCAGTCTCGTCACTCTGGGAATTTCAGGAAGTCTCGTTGGGGGGGGCGACGGATCCGGAGATTTTGCCCTGGCTGCCTCCGTCATCACAATGGTCATCATCATCCCGACGTTCGTGCAAGGCACCTTTTTAGCAAGTGCACAAGTTGACCTTTACCATTCAGGCTTATTATCGAATTTTTTCGCAAGGGTGCATTCACTTCTATGGTAGCCGTTGAATTTGGGTGGTCGGGTGAGCTTAGTGTCATGGCAAAGTCTTCGCGTGCTTGGTATTCACTTTTTTGTGCAGCGGTCCTCACAATACTCTGGGTGGCGGCCGCAGGTGTCGCAACATCCGCGGGAGCAATATGCGGTAAATAATATGTCCAAGCCATTTCCTCGCACACCTTTTAACAGCTTGTACCTACACTTTGAAGGCGATTTTTTTGAAGAGAATTGCAGTACTGTAGAAGCCCTCATCTGGTTTTCATGGCTTAACTTCATCAACTGTAAGCATCTGTTGCTTATTTTAGTTTTTTTTTGTCGGGCCTCTTACGTTATCAATAGTTTTCGGATGGACCATTGCCCTCTTAGCACTCGCCCTAACTGCCCATTCGCGCGGCAACACTTCCATCTGGACGTCTTCCATCAACACCACCAATTTCCTCGCACGCACAGCGGGAGGCTATATGGTTCCTCAAAGGCAGATGCAGTATGGCGTGCAGCCGCAATATTCTGACCAAATGCAGCAGCAATATGTCGGGCAGCCACAGCAATACCCACCTCAAGGGTATTACGCGTCTGTGGGGCCACCACCTGGCGCTTTCCAAGTCTAAGACACTAACTGGGTAGCCAAAACTTATGGGACACTTCTTAACTTCACCATCTTATGGTGCTTTTCATCCACCACTGCTACAAGTGTAATATGATCGCGCGCGGGCGGTGCACACCAACTATCTTATCATTTTTCGACCACACGTAGAGCAGCTTGTAAAAGAGTAATATATTTGCAAGAGACCAGGTACTAGAGAGTCGACGTGGATGCGGCTGGGGGATATTGGATAAATTAAATCACTTATTCCCATCCATTAGTAGCATGGATTTTACAAACACCACATGAAAAGGAAAACAGCTGCATATTGCTGAGATGATTAAATTGATTGTTTTTCAGAATCTTTATCCTCTTTCCATTTATGATTCCCACTACAACCCCGGTCTCGTGCTTCCAGCCCGAGGTCAGCGTTGTATATTCGGAGAAGAGCAGCCTATGTTGCAGAGCCACGGGAGCTAAGTTACGGTAGATACAAGCTTGAGCATGAACTACACGTACCAGTGGACACGCTCTGACCTAAACAGAGGCCACGAGAGATACCCACGCGTTGGGAAAATGTCCATGTCCATTAGACAACGCCCACAACAACACCCATGATGTAATGTAGATTATCTAATGGCACATCTTGTGACAGCTGTAGACGCCGGACTGTAGACACAATTTCGTCATCTTACGCGCACTCTACGGTGCCACCGGTCACCTCACGACAAAGTCGGCTAATCCCGTGGCAGGGAAACTTCGACGTGAATATCCTCTGCCAAAAATAATCATAATGTCTTGAAACACCATAGATACACTCTAATAGACATGCTTAAGAAGTAAACCAACCCCCCCAGCCGCCTAGAGCTTTTTTGAAAACTTTGCCCTCAAAATTTGACCCCTCCTACTGAAAATAGCCAAGAAAAATAAATAAAAAATACCAAAAATTAGCAGAGCCTTTAAACTGCCTTTTACATGTATTTAGATACTCATTTATTGCTTCCTCACCTCTTAAAAAGCATATCATGTAATCATATTGATGTCCATGACAATACCTTGCCCCACTTTCCTGTGAGATTTGTATTTTTTGACTGTGCGGTCAGCATCCTTTCCTGAAAGGCCTTTCCTGTAAGCATCCATATATCTATAACATTTGTGAAAAAACCATCAGATGATGGGGGTGCTGCACTTATCCAGGCACCTTGGAACCTCATGTTGTGCCGTTGCAAAGCTGCCATCTGCAACTTCAGAGAATTCTGACAAGACCGTAGATTAATAACCATTTATTAAAAAATGTAAGACATACCGCACTTTGCAAAACCCCATAGTGGCTCGATAGGATTAAGTTCACAATGAAATTTCAGTAGAAATATACATTGGTGACCAGCTGCTTCAATTATTGTCTGTAGCATTGATTTCTCATTGGCAAAATCACTTTGGCCAGCCAAAGCTCGGAACATGCAGCAGTCGTTACGATTGGACTGAACGCCAAGTGATGCATCGTCCAGGTAGGTGGGTTCACCGTATTCCTCCATGCGTTTTCGAGCCTCTTCTTCAAGCTTTGTACATTTGGTAGCTGACATTTTGCAACTTGAACAAGTTCCGACAACTCTTCCTTTATTTGCAGCTGAGATAACCTGGGTTAAGCCATGTTCTTCACAAATCTGTGCCATACCCTTTGGCTTGCCAATCAACTGGGGATCGTTGGTGTCTGCTGATGTAAACACCATACTCTGGTGAGTGCTGTGGTTAGAAACAGCAGGGCAGTCAAGGGGTATAACTGTGGAATGCATGTGAGGCTGATTTCCACCAGGTTTGACATTCATTTTTTGAGCGCACAAGGCATAGGGGGCAAATGCTTCATGAGCAGGATGCTGATACTCCAGAAAATTGACCCCTTTACATAAGCTTACATAAGAAAATCCAAATTGCGGATTTGGACTCCTTTCATCAAGCCCTTTCCTTCTCACTAGGTCCGGATACCTTGGCACGGCTCATTGGCCCAAAATATCTTTGTCGTGAGGTGGCCGGTGGCACTGTAGTGAGTCTATTCTCTGATATTTCATTTACTATAAGCTATAGTGTTGCCATTGGCTCTGGCTGGTTTCAGCTAAACCACGAACCAAGCTTGTTTTAAGCCACACCGAGCCAAACAAACGAGACCGGTTATTTTTACAATGGTTGACTGTTAAGCCGGTTTCCAACCGGCTTAAGCTGGTGTCACATTCACTAGTTACTGCTTTGAACAAACCACTGCACACCACGTAAGCTCCCGATCTCATAGCAGCCACATATTCCTCATCCTTCAGGCCCTCTCGGGGAAGCATACATGATCCCCTCTCAGTGTCATACACAAGTCTCGAACCCCAGTGATAGCAGTAAGTTTTTCTTACAATTTTATAGCTGAGAGTCATGCCGCCCCAAGGTGATGTGTTCTGGGAGTGGGTGTTGTCGTGTATTTACACAGTCTCTATTTCACAGATTTCAACTGACCTTTTCTGTCATAGATTCAGCCTATTATGAGCCAATTCTAGAAGGTTTCATCCAATTCTGCTGCCAAGTCATTGCCATGAACTCAGGCATACCAAAGGTGGCATATTTTGCTGTGAGTTCAATACCATTTCCCCCTCTCTCCCATGCCCCCTCGCAAAAAAGCTGCTGATGGGGGCAGTGCTCCATCACAACAGCCCCCTCCCATGGGCCCCACCCTGCATGAAACCCAAGCATGGCCATTGTATCAAGATGCCATCTTTCGTCTTATCAATGAAAAGGAAGATGGAACCATTTGCAATAAGGCCGATGCACCTAAACGTGGTACTGCAGCAACATGTAAGCCTCATGGTCGTGGGGGTGCTGCTCGTGGTCATGGGGCTGCTCATGGTGGGCATGCTCAACCCCAGCCACCTACAGATGCTTCAGAGGCCCAGCTACACTTGAGGTGGGATAAGCAGCGAGAAGAAAGGCTGGTGCGGAATGAGGAGGAGCATGAGTCTCATAATATGGGGTTTCCTGCATTTGCACAACATGCTGAGAACAGTTTCGATGAGATGACTAATCTGGCATCTGATGTGGAAATAGTCGAGACTGAGGGCAAAGATGAGGGCGAGAGTGAGGTGGAACATGACGAGTCCTTTATATTTGAAGATGATACTACATTTGAGTAGTTTCTCACATGTAGACCGTTCTGTATAATCTGTAGTGTCTGTTCTTGAACCCTTAGTGACACGGTATGCCTAATATAACTTGTTATTGGAGATCATACTTTGAGTAAAAAAGTTGTTTTGTATTCAACTCTGTAGCCTCTCACCATAGGGATAATATTTGCACCCTATATCCCTGTATTTCTCCATATTTCAACTGCAACAACAGCTTCATGGTTCGAAGCCAGCTTTAAGCTGAGCCGAGTCGGTTTCCTTTGGTTTGGCTTATAGCTGCAGGCATTTAAGCTGGATCCGACCTGTTCGGTGCGGTTTGGCACCAAAACCAAACCACGGCAACACTAATAAGCTATATGGTTATGGCTTTTCCCCCACCTGTTTACCGAGACATGGTGAGTGAGCAGGGCGGCAACAGGCTGGGATCACATCACACATGGCATAGTTGTCACTGTTGTGGTGACAGCGTGTCGCTGACAGTGGCTGACTAACTCATCGGTGTGCCACTGTCTGACTCGTCGGTGGTGGATATCATATGTTGTAGCACTAGTGGTGTCTATACTTGTCTAGCAGTTACATATATTAACCAGAGTGGCTAGCTATAGATATTTATGAGAGGTGGAGACATAATGAGTGATCTGTAAAGGGCACACCCATTTATTTTCATTCCTGTCTTGATCTGTGTTCCCTGCTGTTCCATCCACCCAACTTACAATCACCTTTGCCTTTACTCACCCACTGTCTTGGGCCTTCACCATCTGACATTCTCCAAAGATTTCTAAAGTCATCTGATGCTTACATCCTTTGGAATCTGTGTTGGGAATCACACAAGTACTGGCATACCAAGTACCTGCAGACATATATTATACCTGTATACTTGCATAAATGGGGAGTAAAGATATGGATTTTGATCAATGTTTATGCGTAAATATTCACAGATAGAGTACAAGCACAGGTATACTTGTAAACAATACCATATACTATAATTGTGGGATGCCCTATTCTGTGCTTAGAGAGTTCATATATAGATAGTTGACTAACAGATGGATCCCTAGCTTTCGGTTCCCTTCCACAAGTCCTAGAGTGTGATTGTCTGCTCAGAACAGGCCCTCATGTGAGCCCCCAGAGTAATGATGTACAGAGTTTCTGTAAGGGGAACCCCATTTCATGTGGTTCTACACTTCTCTATTATCTCTTCTTTCTATCTATTCTTCCCCACTTCTCCCTGTCCTCCATTATCTCCCTTGCCCCTATTTCTTCATTCAAGTTTGCTTTAATAAGCGCCCGTGTTACGTAATGGTATTGGATTCCAATCCTGTTACGTAATCACAGTACGTTCCAGCGCTTATTTGCATACTCCTCCAAGTAGTTATCTCGGCAGTGGGAACCTTAGGCTTTTCTCTTCGGATTCCCATCTGCCAGGTGTGTATCCTTGTATTTAGTCTTCTGTGAGCTTATATATCTTTGGATTCCCATCTGCCAGTGTGATATTCCACTGCTCCTGGAGGTTGCCCTTATAGTAGAAAAGCCTGACAACTTACTGGACCAGCTACTGTCGCTATTGGCTCTGAATCAATATCTTCAGGTGCATAGCAGCTCAGAGCCCCTCTGGTACATCCTTTACATAACATTCTACATTCCACCCATTCCCCATTATGTCTACACATATACCAAAAGACCCCTATCCTTTTGATTTCCAATTGGCTCATAATGAGCTCCACCAACGTGTTGCTGTTCTAAAGTCTGCGCTATGTGCTGAGAGACAAGAGAAGGAGACATTGGCACAACAACTTCGACAGACAGATGTCCAAGTACACACCTTGAACCATGATGTCACCACCCTTATGACCACATCGCTTTCTCCCCCGACCACTCAAAAACACGCTACACCTGCTACTCCTGCTGATTTCAATGGAGACAGAGAGAAAGGACGAGCCTTCCTAAATTCATGCAAGCTCTACCTTGCCCTGTGCCTGACTCAATTTGCCGACCAAGGTCCTGTGGGCCCTGTTATTCATGAAATCTGGTTGTGCCTCATCATTTGCCACACGTATCTTTGAGATGGAAACTAAGACTGGCAGGCCTACTCATCTATCTTGGGCTTCTTTTGAAAAAGCATTCAAATCGACATTCTTCCTTCCTCATGAAGAGACTACTGCTAGGACCAAGCTTGAGTCTTGTCAGTATTATCAAAATTGTCATACAGTTGATGATTACATTGACAAATTTGAGGAACTGGTCAAGGAGTCTGGGTATATGGAACAAGCCTCCCTGGTCATGAAATTTCGTCACGGTCTAGACCCCTCTGTCCAGAGTCAGATTGCAAATATGGTTGAAGGATGCCCCTCAGACGATGACCTTTCTGAGTGGTTTTCAGTGGCTAGGACAATTTCACAGGCACATGCTGCCAACGAAGCATTTCAAAGTGCTTCATGTGATACACCTACACCTAGCCACCCCACAGCAACCTCTACTGGTCTTAACCACAGAAACCCACATCCACCTCACCAATCAGACTCATCACCACAACTTCAGCCAGTAGCAATGGAGGTAGATGCCACCCATTGTCGTCAATCTAGTTCTCTTGTCTGCCATAGGTGTGGACAACCGGGCCACTTCCCTCGAGAATGTCCTCAAGCCTTTGATGTTCGTACCATGACTGCAGAAGAGAAGGAGGAATGGATCACCCACTTGATGTCATCTGCTGACCATAGAGTTCCAAGCCCTGTCAAGGAGGATGGTCCAGAGCCTCAGGAAGAAGAAGAGAATTTTGTGTCACGCAGCAGGTGAATAGTGCCCCTGCTGCCAATTTTCAATCGTTTCGCTCCACTGCTGTATAATCAGGTAAATAATGGATGTACAGATTCAGAACCTGATTCCTCAGCTATGGAGACCAAAATGCTAGACACACAACCCTTAACTCCTCCCCAGTCTCATACTCGCTTCCGTCGTACAAAATGGGAATGAAATCTTCCTGCACAGTATGTCATTGCTTCCACCCCAGGCCCAAACACACACTCTCTCCCAGTCGAGGTTCAAACCACAGATACAGCAGAAATCAAGTCAGTTCGTGCCCTACTTGACTCTGGAGCTACTGGTCTGTTTATTGACTCAGGATTCATACAAGAAAACCGTCTCACGGCACGACCACTCTCACGTTCTATTCCTGTGTACAATGTGGATGGCTCACCCAATGAATCCGGATCTATCACTGAAGTCGTTGATCTAATTCTGCGGTACAAAGACCATTCTGAGAGAGTTGTATTTGCCATTACGCGCCTAGGGCGCCAATGTATGATCCTTGGCTACACTTGGCTTTGGGACCACAACCCAGAAGTGGACTGGAAGTCTCAAGAAGTACGGTTGACTCAGTATCCCCCCCAGTGCCATACGTGTCGCAACATCATCAAGGAAGAACATCAGAAGGCCCTACGACTGTGCCCCTGCCATATTGGTCCTTGCCCTATTCTCATGCATGATTCAGATGGATCAACAGCCGAAGAAGAACTCCTCCTGAGTCAACAGTATGGGGGTGATTCTGAAATGGCTGAAGACACATATGATGAAGCTATAGAAGAGGGTGACCACATTCTAGTTGCTATGCTCCCTCCCCAAGCTGAGTTCGTTTGTGCTTCTTCAACAACATCCCAATGCCTTGCAGAAGCTGCCTGGCACAACTCCCAACCTTCAGAAACTCTTCCAGACTACCTGTCTGACTACAAAGATGTCTTTGCAAAGGAGTCATTTGACAAGCTTCCAGAACGCAAACCATGGGATCATGCCATTGAGTTAGAATCCGGAACCAACCCCAGAGCCTCACCCAAGGTGTACCCCCTCTCACCAGGAGAACAGGCCAAATTGGACAATTCCTCGAGGAGAATTTAAGCACAGGATGCATCCGACCATCCAAGTCACCAATGGCCTTACCAGTGGTCTTTGTCAAAAAGAAAGACAGTGCCCTACAGTTTGTCCAAGACTATTGAGTGCTGAATGCAATGACAATCAAGAATCGCTACCCTCTTCTCTTGATTTCCAACCTTGTCAACAGCCTACGAGGGGCCCACTACTTTACTAAGCTTGATGTTCGTTGGGGTTTTAACAATGTCAGAATCAAAGAGGGTGATGAGTGGAAAGTGGCATTCAGGACGAATTGGGGACTGTTTGAACCTTTAGTGATGTTCTTTGGCCTCACTAACAGCCCTGCCACTTTCCAGACTATGATGAACAACATCTTCCATGACCTCATTGCTGAAGGTGTCATGTGCATTTATCTGGATGACATTCTGATCTGTTCAGAAGATCTAGAGAGTCACCATGTATAAGGGCAACCTCCGAGGCTAGTGGAATATCACACTATAGCCTGGCAGATGGGAATCCAAAGTATATAAGCTCAAGGAAGGCTACAGGCAAGGATACATACCTGGCAGATGGGAATCCAAAGAGAAAAGCCTAAGGACTCCCACTGCCGAGGCGGCTACTAACTAAGGAAAGACTCCGAACAGACTGAACGTTTTGGGCGCTTAAAACGGAAGTCACGTGACCTGTGACATAGCCCAGGTAGATTCCAACTTGCACACGTAAGCGGGCGCTTAAATCGCGAACAGAAGCGCCAGCTGTAGAAGTGAGTAGGAAGGAGGAGGGGAGGAAGGAAATGGGAATATTAGATAGAAACAACAGGGAGAAAGGAGAGATAAAAGGGAAATGGGGATAGAAGAGGTAAACGTGAATAAGAGAGGAGAATAGGAGAAGGAGAATAAAAGGAAGAGGAATATGAGGGGTTCCCCTTACATCACCCCCCTTTTAGAGTGTGATGTCCCGACACACTGACACCTATTGGGGGTACAAGTGCCTTTTGATGGAAGGTGTCAAAATCTGCTACACGAATATGATGAGGGGCACCTGGGTGGAGGCGATGGAAGTTGGCAATAAGGTCTGGGGATGCTAAATCCACTTCAGGGATCCACTCGTCGTGCTCATACCCATAGCCCTTCCACCTAACCTTATATTCGAGTTTTCCATGGCGAAGCTGACTGTCCAAGATCTGTTCGACCTCGTAGTGCTCATCTCCTCCTACAAGGACTGGGGGTGGAGGTGGTTGAGCCTTCTGACCAGGAATGGGATCTGGGGGGGCTGGAAGGAGTTTGACCACAGGGAAAACAGGGTGTAGGCGACTCATAGACTTGGGGAGTTGAAGACGGTAAGCATGGGAGCCAACCTTGTGTTCCACTAGGAAGGGGCCTAAGTTTCAGTGTGACAATTTCTTCGAAGGACAAGTGGTATTTATATCGCTTGCATCTAAGAAGACTTTGTCACCAGGAACGAAGGTAGGGGCTGGCTCTCGGCGATGATTATAGTACCGAGCCATGTCTTCCTTGGCCTTTACTAGGGCAGCTCGGGCTTCAGACAGGGAGTCAGCCATTTGTTGCTTAAACTCATTCACAGCCTCTTTCCTAGATGGTTGCTGATGAGGTTCGAAGCCCATCTGTGGGTGGCGACCAGAGTCAAGCATGAAGGGAGTCTCTTTTGTGGATGAATGGATGTGGTTGTTGTACTGGAACTCTGCAAGGGGCAAGAGGTCGTCCCAGTCGTCCTGTCGTTCATTCACAAATAGACGTAGATATTGCTCGAGCTCTTGGTTGACATGTTCTGTTTGTCCATCTGTTTGTGGGTGGTACGAAGTAGAGGCAGCTACCTCGATACCTAGAAGTCTGTATAGCTCACGAGTGAACTCACTGACAAACTGTGTACCTCGGTCTGAAACCACACGGAAGGGAAGGCCATGGTGTCTCCAAACATGATCCCTAAAGAGGTGAGAGGCTCCTAACGCCATAATTGTGGTCAGGGTGGGGATGAAGTGAGGAAGTTTGGATAAGGAGTCCACAACAACCATGACAGCATCATACCCATGCGACTCAGGGAGTTTGACAATGAAGTCGACACTGAGCATCTCCCAACGCTGTTCAGGAACCTCTAAGGGGTGTAGTTCTCCAACAGGCAGCCGACGTTGAGCCTTGGTGTGTAGGCAGAGGTCGCATGTCCTCGTGTAGCTACCAATGTAGCGAGACATATGAGGCCACCAACAGTTCCAAGAGACAAGCTCCAGTGTCTTCCAGCATCCAGCATGGCCAGCAATACGGGTGTCATGATGTTGGGAGACAATTCGACATCGTAAGTCATGCTGATGAGGGACATATACCTTTCCACAGAACAGGAGTGTACTGTCTCTCTCATCCCACTCCGATGACCTCACGGACTTCCCTGTAGTCTTGCAAAGCTCCTTGGCAGCACATGCAACTGACGAATGACAAACAGTTCTGGTTGGAGAAGCACCAAGTTATCATTGTCATTCGAGCCTGTACCATGATCAGATTGGCGAGAGAGTGCGTCCGACTTGCCCATTGTTTTGCCTGGGCGATGGTACAGGTTGTAGTCAAACTGAGATAGGTAGAGTGACCATTGAGCTTGGCGGCGGTTGAGCTTCTTAGATGTGCAAAAGTACTCAAGGTTTTTGTGGTTGGTCCAGATCTCGACATGGTGTCTTGCCCCCTCAAGGAAGTGTCGCCACTCTTCAAGGGCACGAATGATGGTGAGCATTTCCTTGTCATGGATTTCATAGTTGCATTCTACCTGACTGAGACTCTTGGAGAGGAAGGCAATGGGGTGCCATTTGTTATCGCTTTTGGATTGCTGAGAGAGAACAGCCCTGGTTGCGCAGTCTGAGCTGTCAGCCTCAACACGATATGGGAGGTCATCATCTGGGAATGTGAGGATGGGTGCAGACGTTACCAATCTCTTTATTGTGTCAAAGGCAGCTTGTTGAGGTGGTTCCCATGTCCAAGGATTGTCTTTGCGAAGCAGGTCACACATGGGGTGAGTGTGGTGTGAGAACTTCTCAATGAAACGGCAGTAGAAGTTTGCAAAGCCAAGGAATGACTGCACCTCCTTCTTGTTGTTAGGGATTGGCCACTCTGCAACACCAGCAACCTTGATCGGATCCATCTCGGCTTTCCCATGTGAAATAATAAGACCTAGGTATTCTATCTTGGTCTTGTCAAAGTCGCACTTATTGGGATGCAAATAAAGCTTGTGTTCCCTGAGATGCTGGACCACCTTTCGTACAACTTCGTGGTGCTTCTGTAGATCCTCTGAAAAGATCAGGATGTCATCCAGATAAATGCACACAACACCTTCAGCAATGAGGTTGTGAAAGATGTCGTTCATCATGGTCTGAAAAGTGGCAGGGCTGTTAGTGAGGCCGAAAAACATCACTAAAGGTTCAAATAGTCCCTGATTTGTCCTGAATGCCACCTTCCACTCATCACCCTCTTTGATCCTGACATTGTTAAAACCCCAGCGAACATCGAGCTTGGTAAAGTAGTGGGCCCCTCGCAGGCTGTTGATGAAGTCCGAGATCAAGGGAAGAGGGTAGCGATTCTTGATAGTCATTGCATTTAACACCCGATAGTCTTGGACAAACCGTAGGGCGCCATCCTTCTTCTTGACAAAAAACACTGGTGAAGCCATTGGTGATTTTGATGGTCGTATACATCCAGTGCGTAGATTCTCCTTGAGGAACTTGTCCAATTCAGCCTGTTCTCCTGGTGACAAGGGGTACACCTTAGGTGATGATCGTGGGTTGGCTCCTGGTTCTAGTTCTATGGTGTGGTCCCATGGTTTGCGTTCTGGGAGCTTGTCAAATGACTCCTTTGCAAAGACGTCTTCATAGTCGGATAGGTAGTCTGGAAGAGCATCTGAAGGTCGGGAGTTATGCCAGGTGGCTTCTGCAAGTTGTTGGGATGTTGTTGAAGAAGCACGAATGAATTCATCCTGGAGAGGGAGCATAGCGACCAGAATACGGTCACCCTCTTCTATAGCTTCATCGGATGTGTCTTTAGCCGTTTCAGAATCACCCCCATACTGTTGACTCAGGAGGAGTTCTTCTCCGGCTATCAATCCACCTGAATCATGCAAGAGAATAGGATAGGGACCGATGCGGCAGGTACGTAGTCATAAGGCATTCTGGTGTTCTTCCTTCATGATATTGCGACATGTGTGGCAATGGGAAGGACAATGAGTCATCCGTACTTCTTGAGACTTCCAGTCAACTTCTGGGTTGTGGTCTCGAAGCCAGGTGTAGCCAAGGATCATATGTTGGTGGCCTAGGTGTGTAACAGCAAATATCTCGGAATGATCTTTGTACCGCAGGATTAGATCAACGACTTCGGTGATAGATCCGGATTCATTGGGTGAACCATCCACATTGTACACAGGAATAGAACGTGAGAGTGGTCGTGCCGTGAGACGGTTTTCTTGTATGAATCCCGAGTCAATAAACAGACCAGTAGCTCCAGAGTCAAGTAGGGCACGAACTGACTTGATTTCTGCTGTATCAGTGGTTTGGACCTCAACTGGGAGAGAGAGGGAGTTTGGGCCTGGGGTGGAGGCAACAATATACTGCACAGGAAGATTTCGTTCCCATTTTTTGCGACGGAAGCGAGTAAGAGGTTGGGAAGGAGTTAAGGGTTGTGTGTCTCACATTTCGATGTGCATGGCTGAAGAATCAGGTTCTGAATCTGTATATTCATCATTTACCTGATTATACAGCAATGGAGCGAAATGATTGAAAGTAGGCAGCAGGGGCACACTATTCACCTGCTGCATGACACAAAATTCTCTGCTTCCTCTTCCTGAAGCTCTGGGCCATCTTCCTTGACAGGGCTTATGATTCTAGGACTAGTGGATGACAGCAAGTGGGCGATCCATTCGTCCTTCTCCTTTGTGGTCATGGTACGAACATCGAAGGCCTGAGGACATTCTTGAATGAAGTGGCCTGGTTTTCCACACCTATGACAGACAAGGGAATTGGGTTGGCAACGGCAAGTGGCATCTACCTCCATTGCCACTGGTTGGGAACCCATAGTAGCAACAGGTGGGGCTGTCTGAAGCTGTGGTGCTGATTCCGATTGGTGAGGTGGCTGTGAGTTTCTGTGGTTGACACCAACAGAGACTGTAGAGGGACGGGTAGAAGTATTCGGTGTACCATGTGAGGCACTTTGAAAGGCTTCATTAGCAGCACGTGCTTGTGAGATTGTCCTAGCCACTGAAAACCATTCGGAAAGGTCATCGTCCGATGGGCATCCTTCAACCATATTAGCAATTTGGCTCTGGATAGAGGGGTCAAGACTGTGGCAGAATTTCATGACAAGGGAGGCCTGTTCTCCATATCCAGATTTCTCAACCAGCTCTTCAAACTCATCGATATAGTCATCAATGGTACGACGATTCTGATAATATTGACGCGATTCGAGTTTGGTCCAGGCAGTAGTTTCTTCATGGGGAAGGAAGAATGTCGACTTGAATGCCTTCTCGAAAGAGATCCAGGTAGAGTGGGTAGGACAACCAGTTCTAGTCTCCATTTCGAAGATATGTGTGACGAAGGATGAGGCACGACCAGATTTCATGAATGACAGGGCCCACAGGACTTTTGCATGATCATTGGCAAAGTGGGTCAGGCACAGGGTGAGGTAGAGCTTGCAAGAGTTCAAGAAGGCTCCTTTTTCTCTATCGCCATTGAAGTCGGCAGGAGTGGCAGGAGTGGCGCGTTTTTGGGTAGTAGGGGGGGAGAGGGATGCGGTCATAAGGCTAGCGACATCATGGTTCAAGGTGTGCACCTGGACATCTGTCTGTTGAACCTGTTGTGCCAGTAATTCCTTCTGTTCTATCTCAGCACGCAAGGCAACCTCTAGAACTGCGACATGCTGATGGAGCTCATTGTAAGCTGCATGGAAATCGAAGGAATTCGGGTCTTCCAGTATGGGTGTAGACATTGTAGAGGTAGATAGAGTATTAGGGAATGTACCAGAGGGATCCTGAGCTGCTATATACGTCTGAAGATATCAATTCAAAGACGAGGGCGACAGTGACCGGTCCAGTGAGTTGGCAGGCTTTTCTACTATAAGGGCAACCTCCAAGGCTAGTGGAATATCACACTATAGCCTGGCAGATGGGAATCCAAAGTATATAAGCTCAAGGAAGGCTACAGGCAAGGATACATACCTGGCAGATGGGAATCCAAAGAGAAAAGCCTAAGGACTCCCACTGCCGAGGCGGCTACTAACTAAGGAAAGACTCCGAACAGACTGAACGTTTTGGGCGCTTAAAACGGAAGTCACGTGACCTGTGACATAGCCCAGGTAGATTCCAACTTGCACATGTAACCAGGCACTTAAATCGCAAACAGAAGTGCCAGCTGTAGAAGTGAGTAGGAAGGAGGAGGGGAGGAAGGACATGGGAATATTAGATAGAAACAACAGGGAGAAAGGAGAGATAAAAGGGAAATGGGGATAGAAGGGGTGAAAATGAATAAGAGAGGAGAATAGGAGAAGGAGAATAAAAGGAAGAGGAATATGAAGGGTTCCCCTTACACCATGAAGTTGTATGGAAAGTGGTACAGCGTCTCAGAGAACACAAGCTTTATTTGCATCCTGACAAGTGCGACTTTGACAAGACCAAGATTGAATAACTAGGTCTCATCATCTCTCATGGGAAAGCTGAAATAGATCCTGTCAAGGTTGCTGGTGTCGCTGAGTGGCCAACACCTAACAATAAGAAGGAGGTGCGGTTGTTCCTTGGTTTTGCCACCTTCTACCATCAATCTATTGAGAAATTCTCACACCATGCATGTCCAATGTTTGAACTGCTTCGCAAAGACACCCCTTGGACATGGGAACCCTCACAGCAGGCTGCCTTCGACACTATAAAGAGATTGGTAACATCTGCACCCATCCTTGCATTCCCAGATGATGACCTCCCATATTGTGTTGAGGCAGATAGCTCCGATTTTGCAACTGGTGCTGTTCTCTCCCAACAGTCCAAGGTCGATAGCAAATGGCACCCCATAACCTTCTTTTCCAAGAGTCTCAGTCCAGTTGAATGCAACTATGAGATCCATGACAAGGAAATGCTCACCATCATGCGTGCCCTTGAAGAATGGCGACACTTCCTTGAGGGGGTGAGGCATCATATCGAGATCTGGACAGACCACAAAAATCTCAAATACTTCCACACAGCAAAAAAGCTCAACCATCGCCACGCCCGCTGGTCTCTTTATCTGTCTCGGTTTGACTTCAACCTGTACAAGACAATGGGCAAGTCAGATGCACTCTCATGCCAACCTGATCATGGCACTGGCTCAAATGACAATGACAATTTGGTGCTTCTCCAACCAGAACTCTTTGTCATCCATGCACTGGAAGGACTGGAGTTTACAGGTGAAGAACATGACATCCTGAGGGACATTTGTAATGGCACCAAGGAGGGAGAGCTGGAGGAGTTGGTTGCACATGCTGCTAAGGAACTTTGCAAGACTACTGGGAAGTCTGTGCAGTCATCAGAGTGGGGTGAGAGGGATGGTACACTTCTGTTCTGTGGAAAGATATATGTCCCTGATCAGCACAACTTACGACGTTGAATTGTCTCCCAACAACACGACACTTGTATTGCTGGCCATGCTGGACGTTGGAAGACCTTGGAACTTGTCTCTTGGAAATATTGGTGGCCTCACATATCTCACTACATTGGTAGCTACACAAAGGCGTGTGACCTATGCCTGCGCACCAAGGCTCAGTGTTGGTTGCCTGTTGGAGAACTACACGCTCTGGAGGTTCCTGAGCAGCATTGGGAGACAGTCAGTGTCAACTTCATTGTTGAGCTCTCTGAGTCACGTGGGTACAATGCTGTGATGGTTGTTGTGGATTCCTTATCCAAACATTCTCACTTCATCCCCACCTTGACCACAATTACAGCATTGGGAGCCTCTTGTCTCTTTAGGGATCATGTTTGGAGACACCATGGCCTACCCCTCCATGTGGTTTCAGACCGAGGTACACAGTTTGTCAGTGAGTTGACTTGTGAGCTATACAGACTTCTGGGTATTGAGGTGGCTGCCTCCCATACCACCCACAGACTGATGGACAGACAGAACGTGTCAACCAAGACCTGGAGCAGTATCTCTGTCTATTTGTGAATGAGTGACAGGACGACTGGGATGACCTCCTGCCCCTTGCAGAGTTCCAGTACAACAACCATGTCCACCCATCCACAAAAGAGACTCCCTTCATGCCGGACTCTGGTTGCCACCCACGCATGGGCTTTGAACCTCACCAGCAGCCATCCAGGAGAGAAGCTGTGGATGAGTTCAAGTAACGAATGGCTGACTCCCTGTCTGAAGCCTGAGCTGCCCTTTTAAAGGCAAAAGAGGATATGGCTCAATACTATAATTGTCATCATGAGCCAGCCCCTACCTTTGTTCCTGGTGACAAAGTCTTCCTAGATGCAAGCGACATTAGCACCACTTGCCCTTCTAAGAAATTGTCACATTGGAATCTAGGCCCATTCCTAGTGGAACACAAGGTTGGCTCCAATGCTTACCGTCTTCGACTCCCCAAGTCTATGAGTCACCTCCACCCTGTCTTCCCTGTGGTGAAGCTCCTCCCAGCCCCTCCAGACCCCATTCCTGGTCGAAAAGCTCAACCCCCACTTCCCCCAGTCCTTGTAGGGGAAGATGAGCATTATGAAGTTGATGTAAGAGATTTTATCTCTTAGAATCCCACAAGTGAACAGAATCTCTTTCTATTGCAAAACAAATAGCAAGATATAGTGTGCACTGTAGTGCGAGATATAAGAGAGTAAAAAGCTTATGTAACTGACTACAACATTCCTTATATAAGCAGCTACCCCAGGGCTATGAAGGTCCATAATTTAAATCCCTTACACTCTCCCCCTCAGGCCAAAGCCGTAGGGAGGCCGATAAGGTTTCAAACGTCATAGACAACCTTCAGAGCCCTAGGTCCCTTCAGAAGGGATCCATGAATGGGTTTGCATGCACGTGACTGTCACGTGCATGCGTATGTGACTTGTAGAAGTTGTATCTGAGTACAAGTGACCCTGTTCGACTGTGGGGGTTGTGACAGGCATTACCAACGCCTGCGTGGCTGGACTCCTTTATAAGGAGTCCACCAATGCCATCGCATGCACGCAGAGCATGTACCTGCGTGTGTGCAGTGTGTGCCTGCATGTGTGCAGCGTGGGTATCACACGTGGCTGCGCGTGATTGCAGCGGCCGGTAGCCATCGCCACAGACGTTGAAAGTGACGTCTGTGTGGGTGGGAATCCACCCCACTAACCCGCCAATGCCATTGCGCGGACACGAAATGTGGGCGGGCATGCGTGCGACGTGGGGGTCACTGCACGCAGGCGCAAGCACTGTGGTGGTCCGTCGTGACTGCTGCAAACGTCACTAGCAATGTTGCTGCCGCTAGGGCCTCTTAGCAGGGGCCTGTGGCTCTCCTGGCACGCATAGGGCATGCGTGCCTGTATGTGCACTGCCCTGGGACCACCATTCATCATTGGTGGTGGCAGTTTGGCTTCCGGTGCGTTCCTGTGCCTCTGGAGGCCCCAAAACGAACCAACATAGGTTCCCCCTAGGTCCCCCCTGTTTCCAGGGGGCCTATGGTGGTCCTGGGGTGTCCTGGAGGGCCATGGCGGCGCCGTTCGGTCGTGTGCCACCGCTGGGGTGCGTGGATGTTGCAGTGCCATGTGGGCAGCTTACGCACAGTCCAGAAGGCTTTGGGGACCTCTTGGGGGTCCCCACGCATGGATGCACCTCTTGCAGGGTGTGTGGCGTGGTCATGGCTTGTGTCCGGAGAGCTGGATGGTGCGGGTGCGGTGGTGGTGTCGGTGGCAGCCAGAACATCGCCGGCATGACGTGGAGTGTCACGCACGGTGATGCTGTCATCAGCGATGGTGGCAGGGGCTGCCAGGGAAGGCTGTGGTGCAATTGTGCACCATGGCGGGTCCTCATCGACCCCAGGCCATGGTGTGGGTGGTGTGGCCTCCATCACAGGCTTGTCTGTTCGATTACAGTCATAATTCAACGACTGTATGTTCGGTACTGTGCTAGACGACTCATCGTCCAGCTGTATGCTACGTCAACACATCGACATTTTGGGGAGTGGGGCAACAAAATGTTGCCTCGCCATCTCAAATGCGAGTTGCATGATTGCTGTGCGACCTTTGAGTTTGCGTTGTTGCTCAAACTCAAAACACTGTCTTCCAGACAGGGTAAGCAACTGCTTTCCATAAAGCACAAGTTGCACTTCAGAGGCCATACTGGCAACTCTGCACCACTTGCACAATTTATTGGCTTCAACAGCCAATTGTGCTTGTTCTTCAAGAACCACCAAAACCTCCTTCAAATCACTGGAAGGAGCTTCCAGGAAAGTATTCCTCAGAGAGGAATGCTTGTACAGAGAGATATTATCTCTCTGTTCACCAAACATAGCTAGGTAGTGCAATAGCCCTACTGTTTGGGGTAGAGCTGTTCAAAAAAGTGTAAGAGATTTGATCTCTTAGAATCCCACAAGTGAACAGAATCTCTTTCTATTGCAAAACTAGCAAATAGCAAGATATAGTGTGCACTGTAGTGGGAGATATAAGAGAGTAAAAAGCTTATGTAACTAACTACAACATTCCTTATATAAGCAGCTACCCCGGGGCTATGAAGGTCCATAATTTAAATCCCTTACAGTCAAACAGGTCTTGGACAGTCAATTCCGCTGTGGAAAACTCCAATACAAGGTCAGGTGGAAGGGTTATGGGTATGAGCATGATGAGTGGATTCCTGAGACAGATTTAGCAGCCCCAGACCTCATTGCCAACTTCCACCTCCCCCATCCCGGTGCCCCTCGTCGCATTCGTGCTGCTGATTTTGACACCTTCCATCAAAAAACACCTGTCCCTCCAGTAGGTGTCAGTGTGTCAGGACGTCACACTCTAGAAGGGGGGTGATGTAAGGGGAACCCCATTTCATGTGGTTCTACACTTCTCTATTATCTCTTCTTTCTATCTCTTCTTCCCCACTTCTCCCTTTCCTCCATTATCTCCCTTGCCCCTATCTCTTCATTCAAGTTCGCTTGAATAAGCACCTGTGTTACATAACGGGATTGGATTCCAATCCCATTATGTAAACACAGTGTGTTCGTTCATTTTCCTTCGCATAAGCACCCAGTTACGTAATGGCATTGGATTCCAATCCCATTACATAATCACAGTATGTTCCAGTGCTTATTTGCGTACTCCTTTAGGTAGTTATCTCGGCAGTGGGAACCTTAGGCTTTTCTCTTCGGATTCCCATCTGCCAGGTGTGTATCCCTGTATGTAGTCTTCTGTGAGCTTATATATCTTTGGATTCCCATCTGCCAGTGTGATATTCCACTGCTCCTGGAGGTTGCCCTTATAGTTTCATCCTTTTATTCTTTAAATAAAATGTTTTATTACATGTAAATTTAATTAATGCTTGGAAGTATATTAGCATATGAAAAACACCACATAAAATTTCTCTTCCCTGGTAATTTTCTCCCCTCTCCAAAATAAGAGTAGAATCAAAGGATAAATAGAAAACTGTAGAATAGACACACCAGACACTCTATATGCACCAGGGAGTTCAATGGGAGTCATGTATAGCCAAGAAAGAGATCTATGCTGTTGTATACTTACATTAAACAGCTATAAATATAAATGATTTTGAGAAGGGTTAAAGCAAGAAATTCCTGAGAATAGTGGTTTTTATCATGAGTGACCAAGAGAGTGAGATGTTCTAAAAGCTGCAGTGGATGGATAGATTCAAAATCAGAGATAAAGCAAGCTAGTAGATACTACATGCAAGGTATAGAGTATGAAGCTCTGGGCTTTAGTGGATGAGGCCCAGAGGCATTGATGTGGGGAGGAGCACATGATTATATAAGACACTATTGCTGCAATGTGCTGGAAATTATTATTTTTATATTATGTTACATTAATATTGGACTATTTTCTGAAAGAAACAGCCAAAACCCATGAGTGTTGGTGAATATACGCTGTTTGCTGTGCACAATGATGATGATGCGTATCAATGTTGACGGCGTCACGTGAGTGTTGAAGCATGTGCCATATGGTATGTAGTCGCCCACATATTTGCAAGTACTTGTAAAATTCAAGTCTGCCAGAATTTTCATGAATTATTCATTGTGTGAGGACATACTGCTTATCCTATCTACTTAGGCCACCTATTGATGCCCATCTGGTGCCCTAATTAGATAAGGTTGTCTGGGTATGGTAGGTGTGACCTATTGGAGCTCAGTATCGACCCAACATACTTGCCCAAAGAGGAATCCGACTCTGATGTTGATGTTTTGCTGTGCATTTTCAGTTTAGCTGTCCAGTTAAAACTATCCAGGCATTTTTTAGAAAGAGATGGAGATATACAGATGCATGCAGGTAAAAAAACTTTGACCACATTTTAATTGCTTCTTAGCCGTCATCTTTATTCAGGAAGGGTCTCAATGCTAAACAGGCAGAATATGCTGTTAAGAAATACCATTCTCATCACAGCGTGGGCCCCAGCATCATGATGAGCTTGGGAATAATGGATAACCCATCTTAAAAAGCTTTTAAAGACTGTATGTATTGCTTTCTGAATGTTTTAATTGATAGAACGTTTATGTGGCATATTTTGATGCTTAAGCACCCTCGGCTATATTGAAATCCTTCTATCTCCACCCAAAGTCCGGATATGGGATGAGGTCCCTATGTTAGAACCCAGGTTCATTCCCAGCCTTTCTGCCTTTCTCTGACATATTCCAATTCGTAATTCCGATATGTTTTCCGATTGGCTCCACCTGTTCGACTTATCCCTGTTCCATCTATATTTAGTCATTTCTTATCAAAATCTACATCTTTGGTCTTATATCCATAATTACCCTTACCTCCGATCCCGTATTCACTCTGTTTCAGATTCCCGTACTTCGTATCTTTCCGACTCAGACCGTATCTATTCGTTATATATGACTCTTGCATGTACTTTGTTCTTCAGTTCGAATATTGATCCACCTTGACTCAATATCTTCTCACCTCCATCTCTAAGTTCTATCCAACCTTCCATTCTCCAACCCTTCCAACTTCTCTGGTTTCTCTGATATTCCAACTTTCTGAAATACCAGGACACAAAGGATTCAAGAGAGTGCAACCTATAAGTTGAAGCCGACATCTGTACATTTCCAATCCAAACTCCAAACTCTGACAAATCCGACATCCCAATGAGAAGAAATCTAGTTCATAACACCCTACCAATTTTAAGAATTTTGAAACAGTGAGCAGATAACCTTGAAGCTTGAGTTGAATAGAGCACAAACAAAACAGTTTTCGAAAGATTTTACTCAAATTGGCAAGGGCAGATTCAATCCACATCTCAGGAGCACCTGGTGGTTGGTTTTGAGCGGTCACAACTGTATGCTCAGGATGCCCTCAAGCACTCAGCTAGGAGTCTTGATGTGATCAAGAGCCAGATTGACTTCACCAATCCAATCTGGCTGCGAAGCTTTGTTGAGGTCACAGTCAATTGTTACAATTCGGTTAGATCCCAATCCAATCGACAGCGCTCTGAACGGACTTTGCACATAGCTTAGGAGCACCCCGAGAATCCTCAATATAAACCAAGCCAGGGACTGTAGGGTTACTTATGTAAAATCTGGGTTTAGTTGTCACTGCTTCATCACAGTCAACGAATGCATAATAAATCTAATCCACGGTGGGAGTATATTATGAATAAGTCATCAACATCAACATCAAAGGAGCGTCGAACTGGTAAAATGGCTTGAGTTGTAGTAAATATAAGTGCTTTGATCCTGTGAGTTAGAGACCTGCGAAAGTGAAATAAAGGCGTTGTCATGCAAGTCTGGCATAGACACCGTGCCCAAACTCTGGCTCTGAAGCTCCCCAAGGCTGGCGTGAACCGTTTTCAATTGCACGTCAGTGACACACAGCTTCTTAGCTGCTTGTTAAACCACCCTGCAATTCTCCCTTGCGCGCTTGAGGGATTTTGTTTGGGTCTCAACTTTGTGCTGTAATCCCACAAGTGGTTTGTAGCCAGCATGCAGCTCTGTATCATGTGTTTCAACCATGCACTTCTGGACTGCAGCTTACAATTGGAATCAGAAACAGAATAAAATTAAGTAGACAGAGACTTACTGCTCCGGATATTGGCTTGCAATATTTGCAGCTGGTCTCTAGTAGAGATTCCATACATGTGTAGCAGTTCTAGACCAGATATTGCATGAGAGTCGTACTGCATCCCACACATGATACCAGTGAGCATGGTCAATTTTACACCATCCCGGTTTATGCTGCGGTGGGCTTGCTCATTACCGTTTGAAGTCAAAGGCGAAGCCTTCCAAACCTCAATCAGAATTTTGCTGGCAGGTGGGTAGAGCGCTGCAATGGCAAAGCCACATGCTGACTCTTTATTCTTCAGCCAATCTTAGGTCATGCGTAAAGACATGGTGAGAAAACGAAGTGGGTATTATGAAGTCACCGGCAGCTTTTTTGCCCCCTTGTCTAATTAGTTGCAGGGTTCCTTCGAAGTTGGCAAGGGCTCAGCTGATGAAAGGTTCATCATCTCAGCCTGCACTTTGAAAGTCACAACCCCCTTCAGTGCAAGCACATTGGTGACGAAATGCGCAAAACAGTAGCAATACATACAAGCAAGATGCTTGTATGGTGTCAGTACGTGTAACACTTTTGTCCACTCTATAGCACAGTATTCACTCATTCCCTGGCACATCTCTTCGTAGCATGGGCCCAAACCTAGGAAAAAGTTGAGTACATGGAAATTTGTAATCTCCATTTGCACTCACCTAGGGCTTGACCAAGGTGTCCATCTGCCATGAAGGTGTCAAATTGTTAGATCCCAGATCCGACTCATGTTATTCCGACATTTTACGTATTCCGATAAGCCCTTTTCTGCTTATTTCCGATATGTCCCCATTTATTATTCTTAGTCGCGATTCTATTTTGATATTATCCCCGTACGTCTTATCTTGATTTCCGTATTCGCTCCGACTTCGGAACTCTGTATCACACACCCTTATCTTCCGTTTCCGATTTCAGAATCCCGCACATTCTTAAATATGTTTTCCCTTGATCAAGCTTCTTTAACTTGTATATCTGATATCGTATATCTTATACCTCTTTCTCATATCTCATATATCCTTCACATATCTCGTTATCTCACCTTGTTATTCCAATATAACTCGCAATACCCTGTACACCTGATATATCCTGCCCATCCTATATCATTAAACCTTTATTACACTTCATTGCTCCAAACTTCTACCTGCAATAAGGCCTTCAAACCTTGTTCAGTGTTCCATTTATTCCAATTATCCAATTATCCCAATTCCCCCAATTATTCCAATTATTCCAATTATTCCGACCCTACCTCATCTGACATTCCAAAACTCTCCTTGATTACACTCGCTTTCCAGTAAAGCTAACCCTTACTCGATATTGATTTATCGTTACCCCTATCCCATCCCACATCGACTATTCCATTTCCGAATACCTGAAACCCCTGCTCATCTCCAATAAGTCTCAACATATCATTGGCAATATCCCAATTCCTATCTTTTCCGACACCCTTTTCTCCCCTACACATCTTCTTTACTCTGTTTCCCCTTTTAAACACTTCTCCGAATATCCCAAAATGTCTGATTGACTCCTCTTGTTCCCTTTCAAGTCCAAAAACTTCCGATACTCTCCGAATTCTCAGGTAATCCGTGATTACAACGATTTCAACTAGACAACATCAAGACCACTATTGAGAGATTTCCAACAAAACACTGTTCATCTCCTAGAACAGCCAATACGTTCCCAATGAATTCTTTGGTCCTCTGACACTCCAACTCCTTTACCTACCTTCCAACACCTGAGGTAGACAATGGGACGTCTACCTTAAAGGGGGAGTAGCCACTATGTTGACAACTTATCTATTCCAATCCCCCACTCCTATTCCAACCTTTTTCCAACAACTTCCAACCCAATGCTTCAATTTCTCACTCCTACTAAGCTTCTATTTACATCCTGCAATTCCGAAACTCCTTTGACATCTATGACCTTTCACACCCCGATATTCCAACCCTCTCAAACTTCTTCATGATTTCTTACAAGTCCAATCCCAATCCCAAGTCAATTCCGACATTCCTCTGATTCCAACTTACCCTGACTCTCTGACACCCTTGAACTTCACAAAAACATCCTTGATTCACCATTTCCTGTCTTTCTGAGTTTTCTGTTTTTCCGATCATTTCATTTTTGTCTGATCTTAAAAAAAAAAAAAACAACTTCATTGTCTGATAAACATTCTATATTACTTCACCGAAAACTCTTCTGATTTATTTTATACTACTTTTCTCCTTCTGACTCCTATTTACTGCATTGTTTCCTCTTTCGGCCCATTGACCTCTGATCCAAGGCCTGCTGTTTTCCCTGATTCCTCTTCAACTTGTTTTTCTGAATCTGCATCTTCTGGATTCACCGCCTCCTGGCCAATTTCTGCCTCCGATTTCTGGCCAACTTCCACCTCTGGTTCCTTGGCAATTTCCACCTCCTCCAGAACCTCTGGAATGACATCGACGTCCATTCCGATGTCGTCTGCTCCCCTCGCCTTTACTTTTCCCTTCTCCGACACCTTCTCTGGTTCAGGTTGCGGCCCAATGTTTTCCACCTCATTCTCCGACCCGGCTTCCGACCCCAACTCCGGTTGCAGCGCCGATGCTCTGTGGTATGTCTCCCACCGCTTCTTCCGGAACTTGAACTCGATCTCTGCGATCCTGTGCGATGTCTTCAATGTATCGTTGAAGGCCGCCATCCCCTCCACATTGTAGCAGAG
Source organism: Ramaria rubella (assembly GCA_015039355.1). Lineage (NCBI taxonomy): Eukaryota > Fungi > Basidiomycota > Agaricomycetes > Gomphales > Gomphaceae > Ramaria > Ramaria rubella. The sequence goes on along the minus strand of MU134376.1, from coordinate 218,055 downwards.
CCACTTCATGAGGGAATGAATTGTCTTGTGGAGTCCACGGATTTCTGCCATGAGCCCCACATCCTCCGCTTCGTCCTCCACATTGTCCTCTGTTGCCTGCTCCTTGCCTTTACCCTTTCCCGACGACGCCACCCCTTCCTGATCCATGACCGTTTCCGCCCGATGTTTTTTCATCGCCGGTCCTGGCCTCCGTGTTCTCTGCCAGAACCCACCTGCATGCCGGCAGCGACGATTTCCCTGCCATCTCCACCATGAAATCCGCGTCACCTGGCCTCATGCACTTCTTCCAATCGTTTTGACACTGAATGCATGCCTGCTTCCGCAATTTTCCGCTTTTCCGTTCCTTGTCAACGCACTCCAGCCGCCACGTCCAACAGAGCACACATCAGTCGTCATATTCGTCGGCCTCCAATGAATTCCGAACCACCTTTCAGATTCCAGTCAACCTTCTGCTCTCAATCAGCCTTCTCCAGCTAGTCCGATTCTTCTGTCAATCTATCAATTAGCAGACACAAGATTCCAACTTACCAAAGCATTTTTGAGTCGGGGGTCCTCCTGCCTCGACTCCTCCTGCACCGTTTGTGTCGATTCGGCTTTCTGCCAATCCGCCTCCTCCTTCCACTTCCTTCGGTCAGCATCCTCGTTCTCCTTCACCTTCCGATCCCATTCTTCTTTCTCTCTTGCCTTCCGATCCTGTTCTTCTTGCTCCTTCTGCTCCCGTTCCTCCTTCTCCTTCCGATCCTGATCCCGCTTTTCCACCGCCTCTCTCTCCTGCTTCTCCCGCTTCGCCTTTGCCCTTTTCCACATTTTAGTCTCCAGTTCTGCCCTTTCCCACTCGTATTCCCTCACTTTGGCAGCCAGCTCTTCGCCGGAGCTGATGTCGATAACAGAATGCATAGGCGATGACGACCTGGAGCATGATGGCATTTTTCTTAGGTGGTGGTGGTAGGGGATCAAAAGGCGATTTGCACTTCCACAAAGTGTTTCCCCTATATATATGTCTGATCCAAGATCTCAGCCTTTATGGATAACCGACACCCAAAACTTCCCACGATATTAAATAGCATAATCAGCATCGAGGGCTCGGTCGTAAAAGGGAGATACTGTTAGATCCCAGATCCGACTCGTGTTATTCCGATGTTTTACATATTCCAATAAGCCCTTTTCCACTTATTTCCAACATGTCCCCATTTATTATTCTTAGTCACGATTCTATCTCGATATTATCTCTGTACGTCTTATCTTGATTTCCGTATTTGCTCCGACTTCAGAGCTCGGAAAAAGTCAGTGGATAAGAGTTTATCCCTTGGATAATCATTCTTCCATAGGCAGAACATTTACCCCATATGGAAGAATGATTATCCAAGGGATAAACCCTTATCCATTAACTTTTTCATGACCTTTTCGGTTCAGAAAACTTGTTATATATTGCCTATGGGTGAATGATTATCCAAGGGATAAACTCTTATCCACTGACTTTTTCATTGCCTTTTTGGTTCAGAAAACTTGTTATATATTGCCTATGGGTGAATGATTATCCATTGGATAAACATTTATCCATAAGATTTTTCCTTGCCAAAACTACAGAAAAATGTTGGATTATTCATTGGCTAATAGTTTTGAACAATCTCATGAAAATCTCATATATTTTACTAATTTTCTCATCTTATTTTTCTACTATGAAATCTTGGATAAAATTTGGTTCTTTTCTGTTGAAAATGTCAATGAAAACCACAATTGTCCTTACATTTTTGTGGCATGAAATCAATGAATAAATTCATTATTTCTCACATTTTCCGTCCATTTCCCATGCCTAGAAATGTGAAATATGTACCAGATTTTCAGGTTCTAAAATTTGATAAAAAAAGCAGCATTTTTGGGAGATTTTTCAACCAGAACAGTGAATGAATAATCTGTAAGGGAAAGGCGTTTTTATCACATTTTTTACACTAACAATCTGTTCATGCCCCCAGTGTCAAGCTTCTTTAGCTTGTATATCTTATATCGTATATCTTATACCTCTTTCTCATATCTCATATATCCTTCACATATCTCGTTATCTCACCTTGTTATTCCAATATAACTCACAATACCCTGTACACCTGATATATCCTGCCCATCCTATATCATTAAACCTTTATTACACTTCATTGCTCCAAACTTCTACCTGCAATAAGGCCTTCAAACCTTGTTCAGTGTTCCATTTATTCCAATTATCCAATTATCCCAATTCCCCCAATTATTCCAATTATTCTGATTATTCCGACCCTACCTCATTTGACATTCCAAAACTCTCCTTGATTACACTCACTTTCCAGTAAAGCTAACCCTTACTCGATATTGATTTATCATTACCCCTATCCCATCCCACATCGACTATTCCATTTCCGAATACCTGAAACCCCTGCTCATCCCCAATAAGTCTCAACATATCATTGGCATTGACCTTCCGAATAGACCAGACCAATCGGAACCCTGATAACACTTTCTGGTCTTCAATCCGAAATACCAGGGCACTAGAAATCCAAGAGGGTGCAACCCATAAGTTGAAGCCAACGCCTGTATAGATCAGTCTTTGGGTCTCCGACTTCCGAGTCATCCAATATTCCACGCATTTCCAAATATTGCGACTACCGATCTCGGTCAAGGAGAGTTCCGACCAAATCTGACCCCTACGTTGAATCTGGCCCTTAACACAAATCCAATATGATGGATATGACTAAACTGTACCGGCCTACCAGTATCTTCATGGACAATTGCGAAAACACGAGTGAAAAGAATATGGTGAGCTTCCGCACTCTGAGAGTAGTAAATGCGTGTGCCACGATGACAAGCATGGTACTCGACAGCACCTACTACACTACAAAAGACGCTCACTGCACATGCACCTATCTTCATCAGCTGTTGCCAGACCATCATCTGCTGTGCTACTTCCAGTCTGCTGGACACATCATCTCCACACTCATTCAATTTTTCATCAATTCTATTTTCAATATGCCATCCAGCATTGCCGCCACAACATCCCATGATTCATTCCAGATGACCACCAAGCCAGACATACACGTTGGACCACGCATCGAACTTCCTAATCGACTCTCTCTCCTTGAGGCTCATTTGTCCAGTCCTCCTCCACATGTTGCATATCGTCGGTACTATCCTCTTGATGTCAAATCTCCTGAAGGCCCATTCCGAGTATTCCCCTCATATCCTCCTTATCGTGTTCACGACTGCATATGGGTATTTGACCCTGTCTTCCATGCTCCCTTCCACTTCATCGGCTTTGACCCAAACTACAAACCAGTGAATGGTTGGCATCATACCGTACTCAGGAACTACTGGGATATCAAAGAGTTTGGACCAGGAACAGAGATTTGCTACGGTTATGTGCCCAAGGACTTCATCAAGCAAGACTTGTCTTCATTCTCTCTCTGGAGGAGACTCATATTCAAGTGTTGTGATTGGTTCAAATGTTTCTGAATTGTCATCAAGTCAAGTAATTCACTTACTCATCCTCGGAGATTTGACAAGCAACTGGAATCCTATTTGATGGCTATGACTCATTTTCCCCACATGACTCACTCGCTTCTTGGCTGTACTTCTATTTCCAATTGTTCCACATGGTCTATTGTCTGTGACTCACTTCTATTCTATATCTGGCTTCTATTTCCAATTTGCTGCCACATTTCTATTCATTTCTTTGACCACCTGACTCATTTTTCCATTTCATTACAAACCCCCTTCCTATTTTGGTTTTCTGCCTCTCGCTGTTAGTCATTTTTCCTGTCTGCTGTCAACGACATCGTTGTATGGCATACTCACATTGTTTGTTGTTCTGCTCATGTATATAAGGCCTGTTTTGCCTTAGTGTACCCAAATTCACCTCTTTCAGTTGGATTCACTCATCCAAGTCTCAAGTCTAAGTCTTCTAAGTCTACTACTATGTCTACTACTTCTACATCTACGTCAAGGCCAGCTTTGTCAATCACGTGACACTTGCTGTTGTATCTCGTCTTCGCTTATGTCATCATATTACGTCATCATCATCGTCACTGCTACGTCCTCGTCTTTGTCTTTGTTCTACCTTTGTTGCCGCTGATAGGAAAGCACACTGAGCCAAACACCAGTGTTAGTAGCCATGCAATGACAACACCACTACCCACTGTCTTTTGGATCCATTTCTGAAAGTAAACCGACAACGACAATAGCTATTACTAACTGGTTAGCTGACAATTAACTTTGTGTTTTGTTTGTGCTCTATTCAACTCAAGCTTCAAGGTTATCTGCTCACTGTTTCAAAATTCTTAAAATTGGTAGGGTGTTATGAACTAGATTTCTTCTCATTGGGATGTCGGATTTGTCAGAGTTTGGAGTTTGGATTGGAAATGTACAGATGTCGGCTTCAACTTATAGGTTGCACTCTCTTGAATCCTTTGTGTCCTGGTATTTCAGAAAGTTGGAATATCAGAGAAACCAGAGAAGTTGGAAGGGTTGGAGAATGGAAGGTTGGATAGGACTTAGAGATGGAGGTGAGAAGATATTGAGTCAAGGTGGATCAATATTCGAACTGAAGAACAAAGTACATGCAAGAGTTGTATATAATGAATAGATATGGTCTGAGTCGGAAAGATACGAAGTACCGGAATCCGAAACGGAGTGAATCTGGGATAGGAGGTAAGGGTAATTATGGATATAAGACCGAAGATGTAGATTTTGATAAGAAATGACTAAATATAGATGAAACGGGGATAAGTAGAACGGGTGGAGCAAATCAGGAAACATATCGGAATTATGAATTGGAATATGTTGGAGAAAGGCAAAAAAGCTGGGAATGAACCTGGGTTTGAACAATATCTCCTCCTCAAGGCCGAGCCCTCAAGGCCTAAGATCAGCACGGGAAGTTTGGTTTGGTGATTAAGTGGGACCCCTAATGTGATATATAAGAGTGACAGATGGGGTTCAACTTGCCAGATTTCTGATCTCCTTATTCCTACTCCTGTCTGAACCCAATGTCGATGCCACTGATCATCTTGCTTGAAGACTTCACTTCCAAAGACGAGTCAGGATCAGAAAACGATCTGGAGGCGCAGATTTGCAAGATTTCGGAGTTGCAAAAGGAAGCGGCGAAGAAATTAGAGCAGAGAAAGTCAGAGTGGGAAAAGGCCGAAAAAGACAAGAGAAAGGCCGAAAAGGAATTGGAGGAAAAAACAGGGGGAAGGAAGAGTGATGCCGTGGATAGAACCATTAATCATCAGAAAGTGTGTGAGTCTGCGTTGAATTGGATTGGGCACGAAAAATATTGTTGTGCAGGATGTGGGGTTTGGGATATGTTTTGTTTGCCGATAGCAGATGGAACGAATGGGACATGTGATGAATGCGCAAAGGATAGGAGGGTGTGCCATTGACTGGGAGCATCAGGATTTGTGGAAGAAGTTGCAAAAGGTGTGGACGTGGGTGACGAAGGAACAGCGGAATTACTATTGAAGGAAATCTGCAAGTTGTGGAAATCCGTGGATCACCACGTGAGTTCCATGTGGGAGCACACCAAAGAGATGCAGATTCTAGCCATGTGGGTGCACAGATGGTTCAGCATCAGGAGCAAGATTTGGAGGTAAGGATGGAGGAATTGGAAAAGGATGAAATATGGGAATCGGAATCGGAAAATTAAGTCAGAAATAAGTGGAAAAGTGAGGGGGGATTTCTTGGAACAGACGGAAATGTAATTAGAGGTATGAACACGAAAAACATAGGGAAAATCGGAAAAATGAAAAGGAAAAGTTAAGGCAGGATCGGACCGGGTTTATTGGGATATGCTTTATGAAAGTCTTCAACAATTTCTGAAGCATTGCCTAATTCTGTAGTGGGAATCCACGAAGTTTCTTCATTGGTACCTTGATAGCCTGTCCAGCACACCAAGTACTGCAACTTGCAATGTTGGCGATTGTCTATCTTGGAGTCCAGAATTTCATCAATTTCATATTTGGGCTCGCCTTCGATAATGACTGGCAGAGGTGGAGGCTGTATTCGGTTTGGAATTTCATTTGGAGTTGTGGGTTCTAGCATGGAAACATGGAAGGATGGGTGAACAGCATGCATACTGTGTGTGGGATAAATGGAGAATGAAGGCTCAATTACTGGTACCTGTGGGTGCGATGATTTCAAAAGGTCCGAGGTATTTTTCGGTGAGCTTCTTTGAAGGTCAGGTTGTGTGGAAAAATCCAGCTTTGACAAAGACTTTGTTGCCTACTTTGAAGTCTGGCACCAGAGAATGTTTCTTGTTCGTGGGTTCCTCATATCGGGATTGTGTGTCGGAAATTCTTTTTCGGAGTTCCTGGTGGAGTTCATCTAAGTCAACTGCAAAGTCTTTCGCATGGGATGAAACAAGATAGTGTTCGGGATGTATGGAAATGTCGGGATTATAACCTTTGTTAGCAAAGAATGGAGAAACTCCCCCTGTTGTGTTCGGAGCATTGTTATAGGTGAATCAGAAGAAGTTCAGCCCAATTGTCCTGTTGATAATTACAATAAATGCAAAGATATTGCTCAAGGGTCATCGAAAGGACCATGTTCTGTCAGTGCAGATGGAACAGATATGAATCCTCAATCGAGGTGGCACTGAGGGTCTGATTTGTTCGTTCAGTCTGGCCATTGCCTTTGGGGTGATAACCAGAAGTGAAGTGGAGATTCATGTCTAGCACCTTTCTGAGTGTGCAGAAAAATGAAGATACAAATTCTGAACCTCAATCAGAGGTGACGTGAGTCGGAACACTGTGTTTGGAGAAGATGTGGAGAATGAAAAGCTGAGTGAGCATCGGAGAAGTGATTGTCGTGACTGTCAGAATGAATATGGCTTGTTTCGTGAGTCTGTCAATGATAACAAGGGTGCTGTCAAAATCCAATGAAAGTGGAAGTGGCTCAATGAAGTCCAAGGATATAGAATTCCATGGTCTTGGCGGAATCCGTAAATGCTTAAGGAATCCGTAAGGTCGGTGTCGTTGGGATTTTGATCACATACATGTTGTGCAGGATTTGACATAGGAAATCACAAAGTTGCAGAGTTTGGGCCATGTGTATTCACGTCGGATATTGCTGAGTGTCTTGTTTTGTCCAAAATGTCCGGAGATTTGATGATCATGTAAATATTGTAGAACGCAGAGTTGGAGGTCGTTAATGTCAGGAACGTAGATTCGGTTGTCGAGTTGGAGAAGTCCTTGAGGATCAACTGACCATTGGGGTGTCAGGGGATTTGTGGGATAGTTGGAGATTGCGGGATCGGAGGAAATGGATTGTCGGATTTCTTCATGAAGTTTCTCAAAATCCATGTTGGTAACTGCACGGAGAATTGTGACCTTAAGGGATGTGGCTTGGAGGGATGATGACAGCTGTTTGTTAGTGAAGACCAGGCAGAAATTGTGCAGGTTAACGCTGGCATAGTCACTACTCCCCTCTTTAGGATAGATGTCCCATCATCTAGTTAAAGAGTCAGGTTTTGTTCCGAGTCTTCCAGGTCAGAATCAGATAACGAGGTTAAACTGACATAGGTATTCCAACCATCAGACTTGTTGTCAGGTTAAGAGCTTGGTGGTTGCAAAGAATTCAAGGTTTTTGTGGTCGGTCACAACATCAATGGTGGAACCTTTGAGGTAATGCCGCCAAATTTTGAAAGCTTCAAAAATCACAAGTAATTCCTTGTCGTGGACATTGTAGTTTAATTCCAGGGCAGTGAAAGTCCTAGAATGAAAAGCTACAGGGTGAATTTCACCATCTTCCAGAGAGATGATGGAGAGGATTGCCGCAAGGGCGTAGTCAGAAGTGTTGGTTTCCACAATGAGTCGACAATTGGGAATCCAGTGTGTAAGGATTGGAGCTGTGGTGAAGGCTTTTTTAAGTGTTTCAAAGGCTTTCCGACACTCATTGGAAAAATTCCAAGTTATGGATTTTTGAGTGAGTCAGGTAAGGAGAATTGTGATGTCGGAGTAATTATGAATGAAGTGTCGGTAAAAGTTCATGAACCCTAAGAAGGATTGGATGTCTTTTACTTTTCAGGGTTCAGGCCATTCTTGAGTTACTTTGATTTTGTTGTCTGCCATTGAAAGTCCTTTGGGGGAGAGCATGTATCCGAGATATTCTACTGTGGTCTTGTGGAAGTCGCATTTGTTGGATCTTGCATAAAGTTGGTTTTTTTGGAGACATTGGAGAACTTTGCAGACATGTTCTTGGTGTTCTTCCAGATTTTTGGAATAGACTAGGATGTCGTCCAGATAGATGAGGACAGAAATGTCGAGCATGTCGCCGAATATATTGTTAATGAATCGCTGAAAAGCAGCTTGTGTGTTAGTGAGACCAAAGGGCATAACATGCCATTCAAAGGCACCGTATTGGGTTCTGAAGGTGGTTTTCCACTCGTCACCCTCTCTAATGCGGACTAGATGGTAGGCATGTCAGAGATCGATTTTGCTGTAAATCCGTGCTTTTCTGGGGCTTTCCAATAAGTCGGAAAGTTGGGGAAACAGGCATTGGTCTTTTTTTGCGATCTTGTTGAGACTGCGGAAATCGATACAAAGTTGGAGTCTGCCTAGTTTCTTCTTCAAGGGTAGTACTGGAGCACCATGTGGAGAAAGTGAAGGGTGGATGAATCCTATAGCTTAGGACCTTGTCAATGAACTTTCGGAGTGTCTCTAGCTCAACTGGAGATAGGGAATAAATGGTTCCCAAGGGGGGACTCTCTCCCTCCATCAAGTCAATCTTGAGATTGTACAGTTGGTGATTGGTGAGAATTTCCACTTTCTTCTTCCTGAAGATGTTGGAAAACTCGTGATATTCCAATGGAACACCATTGATATTGGCTGTTGGATTGGGATTCAGGGAAGCATTGATGACAAAAGCACATTTTCCTTTTGGAATTACGCATAACTGAAAGATCTCCTCGTTGTCCAGTTTGCAAAGGTGAGCAAATGCGGAAGCAGGGACTAGGTCGATAGGTGAGTCTTGTTCGGATGTTGGAGGGGTGTCTGTGCAATCGGATTTCTAAATTCCGGAGACCACAGAGGCGGATTTCACAGAGAGTGACATTGGAATTGAATCTCGCTGCTGAGGAATGCGGAACGATATACTACCCAATACCCAGTCAATCAACGGATTGTAGCAGGTGAGCCAGTTGTGTCCAAGCACAATGGAGCAGCTAGAATCAAGTGGTGTTACATACATAGCAACAACCTGATTTTCGCCAGATGGAAAACAGATTGGCATATCAATAGTCTGCGTGATTGTGACATTAGAAGTGCCGTCGAAAAGCTTTAGTGGAATCTGCAGGATATTGCAGAATTCCAGCAGAAGCTTGGAAGCAAATGATGAGTCTACAAAACAATGAGTGGAACCGGAGTCCACAAGAGCTTGGATATTAGTATTCGGAATGGTATTGGAAGTTAATGGTATGGTAAGAGAATTGGATTGCGAAAGAGCGGAAGCGTTCAGTCAAACCTTGGAAAAAAATGCACAGATGGAATCAACACAGCTCTGGGTCTGTGCAGAGGTCTCAGAGCTGCTTATTATTATTTTGAATCCTTAACAAACTGCAGATTCAGCCTTGGACTCAGGTTTGCTCGGATTGCAGAGGCCGCTTGGGCCTTCGATTGAGCGTTAAGGGATGTTGACCATGGGCAATCCTTGACGATATGTCCGGGTTTTCTGCAGAATGTACAAAGATTTAGGTCCATGCGTCACTGTCTTTCCTGCTGGGTTAGTTTTCCATCTTTCCTAAGTATGTTGGAAATGTCCGGAGTTTTGCAGGAATTTGACGTGGAGGACTGAGGTTTGGCAGAAGAAGAGGAGGCAGAATTGTTGTTGTTGTTTGTCTTCTTCTGCGATTGGTTTGATCGGGATTCTTGCTTGTCTGATTTGCTGCTATTACTGGAGTAGCGGTTGTTGGAAGTGGTGGCGTGGTTGACCTCACCTCGTCGTTCCCAATAACAGCTGTCGATGGTTTGCATGAGTTGTCAGAGTTCCAGAAGCATGTTGGCTTTTTCCCAGGTTGCAAGAATATCATTAATATGATCGGGAAGTTTAGTATAAAAACTCCTACAAAGGGCGGCATCACCCCAATTAACTCTAGGGCTGTCCAATTAAGATTAAATTAAATTTTTTGGCATATTTTATTTTAATCATAACCATTACAACCCTTTGAAGAGGTGTATTTAATCATACCTGTATCATATTGTATTGTAATCTTTGAATAATCATATTTAATTCTATTTACAACTTAATTTTCAAAAATTGCAGGTAGTTTATGCCTGCTTTGAGTCCCTTCTTAAGTCTTTCCTTCACTACAATAGTCTTCAAGGCTGTTGCAGCTGTCATGGAGGACCATGCAAGTCAAACTGTAGCCTTAATCTTTGAGACTGAAAAAGGTGTCGTAGGATTGTCATGGGACACATGGGAGATGTCATTGAAATGTGGGGAATGTGTCTGTGCAATTACAGGGTGAGAATTAAATTGTACTGAATGAGTAGCACCTGCTCTGTACTACCAAGCACACCTTCGCTTAGGCAGCACAAGGTGGTTCCTTTCAGACAAGGTGATCCACAGATATTTACATTGAAGTTATGTCTGGGTTAGGAATGAACTACATTGCCAATGATGGCATAGAACTTATTGGAGGAAACTGCTTTGGAAATAGTGACTCATACAGGTATATATAATGGGTTTGTAAATAGTGGCAGAGTGTAAACATTAAACTTGATCCCAGGGAACTCCTACTCATTTCCAGTCCTAGCCCTCACCTCTTCAGCCCTTCTCAGTCCATGCCCCCAGCTGGGTTATGAATTGACTTATGACCACCACACATTCACTCACCCACTGTCTCTACCACCACCCTTCACTGTCAGATTTTCACCAAAGCTATCCAAAGCCTCCCAACCTTCAGACAAACTCATTTCCTTTCAGACACATTTGTTTTTGGTGTACTTTCTCTGATGGATATACAGAACTGTGGAAAGCTCTTGTCCACAATTCAATTGATGTAGGCCATTGGAATAGGCTCATATTGATTATATTGACACATCAGTGCCCACTCTGGGTTATATAATGGAGGTTGATTACAATTAATTACACTGGCTGTATCATAATTTAATCATATGTTAATATAATGTATGGGAAAGTAATCAGGGCTTGATGATTACAGACCATGGCATATTTTAACCATTATAATGGAAAGTACAAATTTTTTAATATTATGTACTTATAATTATGGACAGCACTAATTGACTCTAGTGGCAAGGCAGTTGAACTCTACAATGAACTTCATGATGTGTTGGTTGTTGCGCATTCGGAGATTGTCGAGTTCGGTTTCCACATCGCCGACAGGGTTGTAAGCTCTGAAAATCTCTCGGAGTACTGTTGTGAAGTCCTGATAGCTTGTAAGCCAAGGTGGGTCTTGAAAGGTGTTGTCGTCTAAGAGTTCAGGCTCGAAAAAATCTAAAGCTGTCCCTTTTAGAAAAGAGATAGTGTAAGTAACTTTCACTTTGTCACTAGAAAAGGTTTGAGGACGGTCGCAGAAGTGGAGTTTGCACTGAAGGAGGAAGGGATGAAGTTTTTGGGAATCTGACCCATCGAAGGTGTTGGGTTCGTGGAGTTTGGTTTTTCCGGTTTGACCCTTGTTTGGAGTTCCCATGTACTTGGCTATCTGTTTCAAGCTTTTAGCATAGCCTTCCCTTCATCTTCTTCATTGTCATCATCATCCTTGTTGTTGTCAATGTTGTTGTCGTCACCAGGGTTGCCTTCCGGATCATCGTTCAGAAAACCAGATCTAAGGTTTGTGGTTCCAGTGACAGTATGGGATCTGGTAGAAGCCAGGGTGAATGGATCAAGAGTTTCAGTTCGAATATACTGTTATGAACTAGATTTCTTCTTGTCGGGATGTCAGATTTGTCAGAGTTCGGAGTTTGGATTGGAAACGTACAGATGTTGGCTTCAACTTATAGGCTGCAACATCTTGAATCCTTTGTGTCCTGGTATTTCGGAAAGTTGGAATATCGGGGAAATCAGAGAAGTTGGAAGGGTCGGAGAACAGAAGGTTGGATAGGACTTAGAGATGGAGGTGAGAAGATATCGAGTCAAGGTGGATCAATATTTGAACTGAAGAACAAAGGACATGCAAGAGTCGTATATAACGAATAGATATGGTCCGAGTTGGAAAGATACAAAGTACGGGAATCCAAAACAGAGCAAATACGGGATTGGAGGCAAGGGTAATTATGGATATAAGACCAAAGATGTAGATTTTGATAAGACATGACTAAATATAGATGGAATGAGGATAAGTAGAATGGGTGGAGCGAATCGGAAAACATATCAGAATTACAAATCAGAATATGTCGAATAAAGGCAGAAAAGCTGGGAATGAACCTAGGTTCTAACATTCAGTTTGTTTATCAATCGTGCAGCATGGTCAGCATTACTAAGGGACAGGTGCAAATGACCAAGAGTGGGGTCACAAAGATGCTGCCACCCCAGGACCTTTCACAGGCTGTTGATGAACGCCAAGTCTAAAATGCTTCGATGTGGAGTGGCATCAGCCAATTTCCAGTCTAAATCCTTGAGAAGTGAATTAAACACATCAATAATGGCTTGGGGAGTTTTGGAGGGGGTAGGATTCACATGAGAATGTGCATTTCGACATACAAGTAAGATATTTGGGCAGCGGTCCATATCGTATGGGCAGTTAAACTCGAAAACGGTGAGGCATGCCCTGGTATGGTCCATTCTTCCTTGGGTAAGTACCCCATTAGTTTCGATGCCATGTTACTAAACTGATATCAATACGGATTCTTTCGGTTGGAATTTGAATCTCACAGCACAGCCCCTTCTGTTCTCATGGGGCCGCCCCAGTTCTACATGGTGCTAATGGCCCATATCCTTCAAGGCAAGCAGCCTGTTCATAGGATCAAATAATGAACAAATTGTTGTTGAACAAACCCTGTAGGTATGGGATGTTGAATTCATTGAGGTTGCGCAATATCAAGTGTGCGTGGTGACCTATCCAACGGTTTTCACATCTGAGGTGAGTGTCAGTTCAAGAGATTAAAATGGCATTTCTAACACTAAAAATTATTACTCACTGAATAAAAAGTTGTTGATAAAAATTCCAACTAAATCTGAGGGTGCCTTGACATGTACACTGATGCTGCATGTGTTCCAAAGATCATAGGTCTTGAAAACCCTCATAGAAATCTCCACTACCCTCAGGTTCCTCTTCAAAATATTGAGAGAACACTTCTTCCTCCTTGAATGTTCCCAGGTGAGCTGGTGTATTGCTATGGTTGCCATGTTCTACCTCTGCAGGACATGGGCAGCCATGCTGTCAAAGAGCACAGTAAAATGCCAACATTTTCAAGAACACTTCGCCTGCTGTGTCAGATCTTCCTGAAGATGGTAATAATGAGGATTGAGGTATATCTGAATGTTCTCTGAACTCGGCTTGACTGTCGTGATTGAATGAGCAATATTTTATGCAGCAGCCTGGAATGACTCATTTATTAGCACACATTGCACAGCTAAGTATGGACTCACAGCTTGTTTTCAAGTGATAACATGAGACTGGTGCCTGATATTCAGTATCATACAAGAGACGGCACATTATGTTTGCATGTCCACCATGACTGTCACCAAGTGAATACTGAATATTCTCTGTTGGGTTGACGAAAGGGCTGTTTAAATCTATACGAAAACAGTGAGCAATTGCTTCTCCATTCTGTGTACCTGTTTGTGGGAATTCGATGACAGCCCCAGCAGGATGCTCAACGATCACATGAACTGTAGTCTTCCAGTTGACTTGGTTCCCACCACACGCCATTTCTTCTTCAGTAAATGGAACTGCCAAGGCAGGGGAGTACTGTGAAAGTTGAATGAGGGGATGTGAGCCGGCAGGTAAGTGTGAGTCCAAAATATTCCAGAGGTGAAGAATATCAGGTTCATTGATGGACTCGTTGCTTTCTAGGATGCCTGCTTCATTGAGTATCTGTCTGGCCTCCAGCAATGCCCCCAACTGCTCAAAGTTGAGGGGCATTTCAGGCAGTAATGTGAGTCACTGCTCCTGACTCTCAAATAATTTACTCATCACCAACATATGCCAACAATGGTCTCAATTTCAGGGCTACAATTTTGTAGATGTATATGAACATGCGCCTTAATCCACACAATACGACCATCACAGATAATTTTTCTGTGAGCACAGTGAAGCCATTATGAATTAAACCAAAAAACACTGATGAAAAACCAACAGTACTCAGTCCCACAGGAGGAAGATGTATATCCACAGCCCCATATTGAAAAGAGCAGTGGCAAGAGGGGAACTGGCCAGAGTGCTATTCAATGTTTCTAGGTTAGATTTCCCTGAGTTGAGACTTCGTATGTACATTTCCAGATCTCGCATACAATGGAACTCAGGCTCAAACATTAGCAGATATATACCTATACTATAGGAAGGAATATAGCTACCCCTTTTAACTGAAATGGACCCACATGTTAAAGACTGGATCAGACATAGGTCAGATTGGGTTGGAGCTCTCCTTGACCAAAATTGGAAAGTCGCGATATTTGGAAATGTGCAGAATATTGGATGACTCGGAAATTGGAGATCCGAAGCTGAACTACATGGGCATTGGCTTCAACTTATGGGTTGCACCCTCTTGGATTTCTAGTGCCCTGGTATTTCGGACTTGAAGACCGGACGGGATTATCAGAGTTCCGATGGTCCGGTCTATTTGGAAGAGATCAGCGACAAATAGTAAGTCAAGACTTATTGGAGATGAGCAGAAGATTTTAGATATTTGGGATTTGGAATAATCAATGCAGGAAGAAGCAGGGATAACAATAAATGAATATCAAGTAAGGATTTTTAGCTTTACAGAAAAGCGAGTATAATCAAAGAATGGATTTTGGAAGGTCGGAAATGTTGGAGTCGGAATAAATTGGGATATCAATATGAAGATCAAAGGAGTAAGGTTTTATACAGATAGAACTTGGCGTAATGAAGAGTAATAAAAGATATAGTGATATAGAGGGTTTTACTATATATATCAAGTATAACGAGATAACGGGTTTTAACAAGATATACAAGCTAAAGAAAGCTTGAACAAAGAAAGGCATATTTAAGGAAAATATGTGGAATTCCGGAAATCAGAAACAAAGAGATAAGGGTGCATGATACGGCGTTCCAGAATCAGAGTGAATATGGAAATTGAGATAGAATGTACGGGGATAAGATGGAGATGGACCATGACCAAGAATGATAAAATGGGGGTATATCGGAAATAAGCAGAAAAAGGGCTTATCAGAATGCGGAAAACATCGGAATAACAGAAGCCAGATCTGGGATCTAACACCACAGAACCAGGGTTGTTGAACATTTTTGGAATAAAGATTTGTGAGTCAAGACTTCGTTTACAGATATTCAGAACTAACATACAATGGCCTTCCAGCTTAAATTTTTCTTATTGTATACCTATGCTAGACAGTTGACTACTGTGATTGTGGTGGTGAGAAACCCCCTTCAAATTTGTTTTCCATAGAATAGTGAGTCAAGACTTTCTTCTCAAGGATCATGGATGTCTGTTGATGGCTCCAAAATTTTAATGTCGTGTGGCTATTATGTTCGAGTGCCGCTGAGCGTTTATGTATTGCAGATCTGATGTGAGCTGAGAATTTGTTTATAGATTGAGGACTCACATACAACAGTCTTCATGCTCAAAAGTTTTAAAGTGTATACCTATGCTAGAAAACCAACTACAGTGGTGGTGAACCACTTCCGTGAACTTTGTTTGGAATAGCGAAGTGAGTCCAGCCTTTCGTCTGAAGGAATTCCAATGATGGGATGGCTCAAAAATTTAGATACCAAGAAAGGACTGGTATTACCGAGCCATTGTTATATCTAGATTACCCTGTTTGACAGTGCATACATGAAACTACGAGTGAAGATTGATTCCAAAAACAATGCCTTAATATAACGGCATATACGGGTAAAAATTGTGACTCAGCAATTTGCTTTTCATCATACCACTCGCATGCACCATGGTCTAGGTCTTTTATGAATCTATAGACTACTTGTGAGCACAAATTTCGCTGCATTTTTTTTACTCCTCAGCCTTGACCAATTGTATTTTGCAAAAGCTGACACATGTGAAGTGCTAGCCAACCGGTCATCAAGATTGTCGGATGATGCAGGCCTAGCTAAATGGTGTGTGATGACATGACTCTTGTCAGACCATTGCCAAATAAAAGCTGAAATGTCTCAGTCATTTCGACAGCTCACTTTCGTCACCCACTCCTTCACCACCACCACAATGGCTCCCTATACCAAAAACAATTGTTTTCTCACCATGTGCCGGTTCTCCCAATGAATTCAAGAACAACTGCAGGAAGCCCCCCCTTATCCGCAGTCTAACAAGAACAAACTTTTTTCACTTTGCCTCACATTGCAAGCCCAATCTCCAAACTTCATATTTTACAATCGTGCTCAAGGTGCTGTGGTTGAATATCTGTAGTATGTTGATTTTTCTCCTGCCAGTCATATTTTGTCTCACCAAAGACATCCAGCCCTATGTCTGGGGAATATTTCATCAACCTGGCTGGGATAAGCAAGTACAACGAACACCATCATCAAGTGTTTGAATGTTGGTGTGGTTTGCTGTCACCTGACACACTGATGTTTGTAGAACTGCGAAAGACAGCTCATGGTTCATATGCATCTTGTGATGTGTGGATTAAACTGTAAGTTGGCCTCAGCTATAAGCATTTCTGGTCTCATTGTATTGCATTAGTTTCACTTGATGAGAAGTTTCAAACTACATCTATGATGGCTGATTATCCAGCTTTCGATAAACACAGTTGTGAGACAATTTTTTGTATATTTTCCTACTATATCTTAATACTCTGACAGCAACAATGCCAGCCTCTTCCCCTATGGCTGGATTGTCAGCTGGAGGTCCTCCTCCCCAGCCCATTTGACTTGGGTCTGCAGGTCGGGGATGGGGACGGGGACCCGGGACACAAGCCTGTCAGCTGCTTAGGCCTAGGCCCAAGGACCCCTAGTAAGTTTGGACCATTAGTAGGTTGTTCCATCTCTGACCACCTGAACAGAAAAAATGTGTACCAGAGCAGTGGCCAGGTTGGCCTCATCCAGCCCTCCCTCCACATCTAAGCTGCTATGAGCAATCAAACACAAAGAGCCCAAAAGCAAATTGTGTTGTCCTTGCACTCGCAGCCCAGTTCGCTTCCTCTCGCTTACCTCTTTGACCTCATCTGTAGCGGATGGATTGGTGCATGGCCCCAACATGTCTGGTAGGGCCAAGTCAAGTTCTAAATCAGCAATCAAAATTGAGGAAGAAGAAGAGACTACACTTGAGTTTTGCAACAAGTGCTTTGCAGCTTACACAGGGGTCAAGGCCCAATTTTATGTGATAAAAATTTTGAGAAAATGCTTTCTCCCACCCAAATTTTACCCACATTTTTCCCCATAAAATAGCTTGGAAAATTCACACTTTTCAACCATTTATTGGCTGAAAAAAATGTTTCATATGACTAATTTTTTCTGAATTTTTATCAAGCAAAAAGCACAATAAATTCAACTATTTGTCATAAAATTACATCCAAAAAATCTGGGTTTTTGTTTGAATATTTGTGCTGAAAAAGGCTGAGAAAAGCCTGATTTCCTCCTCCTATTTCACCCTAATTCTTTTGACTTTTGAGAGCATTTTTACAACTTTTTTTATCTTTGAAAAGCATCCTTTTTCAAGCATTTTTTGGAAATTAAATTATTCAGTTTGTCACCTTTTTTGCACA
This sequence comes from Ramaria rubella, assembly GCA_015039355.1. Taxonomy (NCBI): domain Eukaryota; kingdom Fungi; phylum Basidiomycota; class Agaricomycetes; order Gomphales; family Gomphaceae; genus Ramaria; species Ramaria rubella. Next base: position 200,223 of record MU134376.1, on the reverse strand, counting down.
AGAAAAACTAAGATTTTGCTGAGGTTTTCAAGCTGAAAGAGGACATGAAAAGCTGAAATTTAATTTACATTTTTCAGAGGGAAAATATTTCTGAAATCATGCATTTCACCCCAATTTTCCACACCAAAAAAAATATTGGCAAAAAGGTCAACATTTCTCTTCCATTTTTGTCGTGAGCCACGCAGCGAGGCATGAAGCCAGTCGTGAAGCCAGATGCACAGCCAGTTGCAAAGCAAGGTGCAAAGCCGGCCACTGCATCACTGTGCATGATGTTCCACGTCACACTGGCGGCTTCTCGCTGCCACCACATCTGCACCGCCCACACGAGCCACAGTGACATGAAGATCACAGATGGACTGCATCCATGCCAGGGGATCCCCAACACGTCCTCTGGGCACTGGGACTGTGTGTAAGCTGTGCCGCTGCATGCTGCGACATCTGTGCACCCTGGTGGTGGCGCACGACTGAACAGTGTGGTCCAGGCTTGGACAGCCCTCTGCGACGGCCTACCACTACAGCAGACATGCGCCAGGCAGGGGGGAATGCATGTCAGTTGTCCCGACATCCCCCCGGACCCCAGCTGGACTCTAACACCCACCCCACATGTGCTGCACATCTCCGCACTCGTAACCCACACAGCCTCACCTTTGTCCCCACGCTCGCAATCAGTAGGCCATGCTGCTTTGCAAGTGGTTTGCAAAGCAAGACATCGGGGTGCTGAAGACTAGCGGATGGTAGGGCAGCTTGCCATGAATCCCTTCTACCGATGACAGGCTGATATTTCTTTAACTTTGACTTACAATGTGCAGCTTCCAACTCAAAGCAATAATTGCAGTGCGATCTTTATTCCCAAATGGGTGAACAAATTTGGCTGGCTAGACATGTTTATCCACTGTTGGAGATGGGTTCGAGGTAGAATTCTTTTCAGTGCTGTTTCAGATGACTCCCCTTACTGATTTTTGCGGCCTCCAGTGTTCATTCGGAGACCTCAGCAACGAGGCATGGCATTGCCCCGTTTGACTATGTAGTTCGTGTTTCAAAAAGCTACTGCGGAAATTTGACAACAAGGTCCGTTTTAACTTTTGTGCCCGTCCATACAATACTCGCATAACCTACAGCTTGTGAGAAGAATACGCCTCAACTTTGCAAATGTTTTATTATCCGACCTCCTATTCATGGACTAGAACTTCTGCCATGCATCCTTCAGAGCTTTGTGTTAATTTCTAAAAGTCAATGCACATGACATACTAAGCCCCATGGAACGCAATAGGATGGTCACAGTCATTGCTGAGCACCCTCAGTGAAGTTCCCATTGAATGAGGTGCTTATGTAATGTTCTTTCTTTGCTTAGTAGATGGCATGTATATATTGGTTGCTACAGAAATGACATATCTTCAGACTACACCACTAAAACAGCACCATTGAAATATGTCCATATCATTTTTATATATTTTCATTTTCAGCTCTGAGTACTAGAACAAGAGTGAAGGAAAGTACTAGTGATGAACTGATCTCTTTGCAGACCACACTGAGACAGCCTATCATTGGAATACATATGTAGAATGTCTTGTTTGTTATCCTCTATTAACTTCCTAACACTCCAAGTAACCATGAATACCAGGGCTGCATTTTCAAAATGAGGCTGACTTGCAACTCTTCTGAGGTACAGGCCTGCGAACAACTTAAAAATGAGTGAAGTGTTGAAGTCACATCATACCAAACTGCAGCTGAGCAAAGACGTTAATGTACCCTCAAGGTTGATCATGTATTGACATACTACTATGTCTAGACTGACCTGTAGTCTTATAAATGATGCCACTTGTGTAACCTGCTTGACCGTCAAATTTTGAGTCACGCATTTGCCAACCTTTTCATCTGAGTTTACCATCTTACTCTGGCACTATGTGATAATGATCACTTTACCAGTACACTTTTACCCACCTCTAGGCTCTGAGCACCACACCAGCTCCGCTCATACTAGTTATTTCACAAACATGCCGCAATGGTTGATGTACTTGACATTGTGGTTGATATATGGTGTGGGGCAATGTTCACAATCATGTGTAATAATATGACTACATTGATAACTAGGAGTATATTAACACTGGCAGGGGTACTGCTCTCAGATACTGCTGGAAAATCAGTCTGGCAAAGGCTGAGTCATTGGCGATATGCTGACTGGTACTGATCGACTATATACCTGCAGGTTCAGAAATCCAGGTCCCAGATGCTGCTGCAGATGGGAGTGGAGGGAGTGGAGATTGAAAGACCTGTGGGTCAGAGGTTGATGAATCATTGGATGAATGCACAGATTCACTCGTGTCTTGCCTGAGCAGGTTGCAACACACTTGGCAGCTGTGGTTGGCAGATGTGTGAAAGGCTCATCCAGAGCAGACAAAAGGTGCACAGGAAGTCGATAATCACTGACACACTCCATGCAATGCATTTCCTATGCCTTTGGGAGAAAATGGCTGAACCACCTGGGACTAACTTGTGAGGAAGCAGCCTCACAGGCTGCAACACACTAAGGCATGACATGAGTGAATCCGCGGATTCACCCGCATCCAACCCGTGGGTATAGGGCTGTCCACGAGTCTACCCATGGATCACCCAGACTCGGATCTGTGGGTATTTTCATTTTAAAACCCTATACTCGGATCTGCATGGGTATTGCATCCGGGTGATCCGAACCCACGAGTTTTGGACTACTCGTGGGTTGATCCGTGGGTATATATTA